>JAHRHZ010000063.1:8585195-8597455 GCA_024137785.1 Ginglymostoma cirratum
CATAGGGGCAGTTTTCCTGCTCCTATGATGCTGCTTGACCTGCTGTGTTCATCCAGCCCCATGCTTGTTATCTCTTATATAAGAATATATTTTATTGGACTACAAATCTCTCCAGGGTTCTGGAATGAAATTGGATGGTAACTAGTTAAACTGCAAAATTGGATGAGAGGAAGTGAATAAGGATGGGAAGTGATGACAGAAGCAGCTTGGCACCGAAAGAAAACTAGGATAATGGATTCAAAGGACAATTGAGGTTACCAGGCTTTCTGGGGAAAGGAAAGTTTAAATGAGAAGATTAAACATGTAGCTTTCTCTTGGTGATGTTTGTCTCATCATCTTTCCTTTAAGAGAATTGAATTTGATGACCAAGCCACCACTTAAGCCATTGGGACCATACGTTAAGAGATTAGCAAAACCTCACAGATCTTTTAATAAGGTCATAAAATAATCAAGAATATGTGGCATGGTAATGGGACCTTGCAGAAGTGTAGATTAATATTCTGAGGTTAGCCCAAAATTGACTGGAACAAAGGAGGGGAAATATTGCACTGAAGAATGGGTTTCAATTATTTGCATCTAGTTGACAAACAGCATGACATGAAATGGTTAATGTAGCCAGTAACATGGGAAAACATCGTAAATTACAAGACACCCACTCTCTCGGGAAAATGACCAAAAACAGTTGGGATAGAGTAGAGTGAGCAAGGAGAATTTAAATTTAAACAATCTAGTCTTTGGGATTGGAGTACTTAATAATGTTGAGCAGTTGGGAAGAGTTGTGGATTGTGGATTGGGAAGCAGGAAGTTAGAATTTGGTGATTGTAAAATGCTGGGGGGTGGGGGGAAGCGTTGCGTGGTCCCTTTAAAAAATTATGTGCTTTTTCTATGCGTGGAGATTTGGGGTGGATGTCTGTGAGCTGCGGCTTGGAAGTTTGCAAGTACACAGAGAGCAGCTGAATTGAAACATTTATATCAAAAGGCCATACCGTTAGCCGGCTAAGCAGCAGTTTCTACCAAGACAACAAGATTTTAATTGAGCCAATCAATTTTGAACCATGCACTCAGATACCAAAAAATAATTTCAATTTAAATCTGATGGTTTTGACAACATAGGATCAATCCTATTGTAAGAAATCCTGATATGTCATCAAGGGTATAAGAGAAGGGCACAAAACCCAGAAAGCTAACTTGCATCTGCCAGAGCTAACAGTCCTCAACTCTCAAGAGAAAATCGTTGGCTCTCACAGAGTGTTCTATGTCTTAGAGAAAGCATCATCTAAATAACCAAGGCACCGACGGCACAACTAGTTAATATTCCCAACAGAAAAAATCAATGGATAAGACATTCCTGACTGAAGAATCAATGGAGAAGTTACAGGACATTCCGAAGACATGTAGCCTGGCTATAATTTTGAGAGATTAAATTCTATTTTTTTTATAAGTAGGACTTATATTTATTGGAACATTCGATTAGAATCTTGCTTTACTCGGGAATAGTTAGTAGTTGAAAGGGGTTTATTCAGTTTCTTAATAGTTAAGTTAATTTCATCACTGCTAGAGTTAGACAAATAAGTTGTTACTCGTAAAGGGAGCCTCAGGGGTTTCATAGAACCCCTACAGTGTGGAAATAGGCCATTCAGCCCAACATTTTGACACCGCCCCTCCAAACAGCATCCCACCCAGATCATCCCCCAACCCTTTCCCTGTAACCCTACATTTCCCATGTCTCATCCACCTAACATACACATCCTGGGACACTATGGGCAATTCAGCATGGCCAATCCACCCATCTTTGGGCTGTGGGACGAAACCAAAGCATCCAACAGAAACCCACGCAAACACTGTGGGAATGTGCAATCTCCACACAGACAGTCACCCGAGGGCAATCGAACCCAGGTCCCTGGCACTGTGAGGCAGCATTGGTTACCACTGAGCCACCATGACATTCGTATCTTTTTTTAAGCGTCGCATCCAGACCCACCCCCTACCATATCCTTGTAACCTTGCACTTCCCACAGCTGAAGCAGCTAGCCTGTACAGCCCGAGACTCTATGGAGCAATTTAGCATGGCCAATTATTTCATTTTACCATTAGATTTATTTCATTTAACCACTAGAAGTTAGAACATGAGAACATAAGAACTAGGAGCAGGAGTAGGCCGTCTGGCCCTTCGAGCCTGCTCCGCCATTCAATAAGTTCATGGCTGATCTTTTTGTGGACTCAGATCCACTCACCCGCGCTCTCACCATATCCCTTAATTCCTTTATTGTTCAAAAAAAATCTACCTTAGCTTTAAAAACGTTTACTGGAGTAGTGTGAACTACTTCACTCGGGCAAGAAATTCCATAGATTAACAACCCTCTGGGTGAAGAGGTTCCTTCTCAATTCAGTCCTAAATCTACTCCCTCTAATCTTGAGGCTATGCCCTCTTGTCCTAGCTTCACCTGCCAGTGGAAACATCCTCTCTACTTCTATCTTATCTATTCCCTTAAAAATTTTATATGTTTCGCTAAGATTTCCCCGTAATCTTCTGAATTCCAATGAATATAATCTCAATCTACTCAGTCTCTCCTCATAAGCCAACCCCCTCAACTCCGGAATCAACCTAGTGAACCTCCTCTGCACCCTCTCCAGTGCCAGTACATCCTTTTTCAAGTAAGGAGACCAAAACTGCACACAGTACTCCAGGTCTGGCCTCACCAGCACCTTGTACAGCTGCAACATAACCTCTCTGCTTTTAAACTCAATCCCCTTTAGCAATGAAGGACAAAATTCCATTTGCCTTCCTAATTACTTGTTGTAGGTACAGACCAACTTTCTCTGATTCATGCACAAGGACACTCAGGTCCCTCTGCACAGCAGTTTGCTGCAACTTTTTACCATTCAAGCAATAATCCTTTTTACTATTACCCCTACCAAAATGTATGACTTCACATTTATTTACATTGTATTCCATCTGCCTTGTTGCTGAAAGTTGCTGAAAGGCAGGTTATACCACTTTTCACCTTCCTTTTACAGATTACAGGTCAAGGTGCTCCTCTTTGGGTGACAGATTTGGGGTCTTGTGTCCAGGATTTGAATGGATCTGAATAGATTTAGACAGGTCTGGACACATTTGAACAGATTTGGGGCATGAGAGGTCCTAGCAGATTTAAACAGAGTTGGGGACTAGTGTCCTGGATCTTTAAATAAAACTTAAGTGAGAAGTGGAAAATCTGTTTAATGTCAGTTGCTTGTTTTTGGCTAAATCAAAAGTGGGGAAATGGCTCTTAACATTGTTAAAGAGGTTCTGTGGGTTGAATGTGCTTCCCAAATTTGCCAAGAAAGTTTAGAAAGACAGAAAATGATAACACTTTTAGAATTAGCCAATAGGCTGAAATTGGTTTTAACTAGGGATAATAAGAAAGCTGAAAATGTAATAGAGTTAGCCAAGCATTTAGATATATCAGAGAAGCAGTCAAGCATAGTGGAGTTAGAAAAAAATTAAATTGCAAATGGGACAGCTGGAGTTAGAGGACAAAGAAAAGTAAAGGGAACTTTAACGTTAGTGTCGTTTAAGATGTATCTGGACAGGTACATGGACGGACAGGGAGCAAAGGGATACAGACCCTTAGAAAATAGATGACAGGTTTAGACAGAGGATCTCAATCGGTGCAGGCTTGGAGGGCCGAAGGGCCTGTTCCTGTGCTGTAATTTTCTTTGTTCTTTATTCTTTGTTCTTTGGAACTGATCCAGTTTGAATTACTGTTAAGAGCAGAGGAAAGAGAAAAGGAGAGAGGAGAAAGGGAAAGAAGAGTCCTAGCTGATGAAAATGAAAAGGAAAAGAATGTTCAAGTTAGAAGAGATGAAGTTGGAACTTGAAACAAAAAGACTTTAAATGACAGAAGTAAAAGTACAAGATAGAAGTGATGATGAGCAAACTCATTGTAGCCAACAGCTTGGTAGGGATATATACAAATATGCCCAAACATTACCAAAATTCAATGAAAAAGATGTAGAAGTCTTTTTCATTTCCTTTGAGAAACTAGCTAAACAGATGAACTGGCCAGAGACTGTGTGAGTAACATTAATTCAGACGAAGCTGGTAAGCAAAGCTGATGAATGAGCATAATGTATGATATTATTTTCCTGTTACTGAGTGAGATGATAGAGATTTGGAAGATAAAAAACCAAATTAAGGAGCATAAATCTGAATCTATAATATTCAGAGGTTATGGATGATAGGATGGTGTGTAGTTTAGATTATAATTAATTTAGAAATATAGAGGCATGGAGTATTAAAGCAAGGAAGTGATGCTACACCTCGACAAATTATTGGCCAGACCATATGGGGAATATTGTGTTGAATTCTGGGTATCTTATTTAAGGAAGGATGTTAAAACCTTGGAGAGAGTGTGAATAATTTATAGGATGATACCAGGAATAAGGGATTTTAGGTACAAGTAAAGTTTAGGGAACTTGACCTTATTCTCCTTGTAGTAACAAAGGTTCAGAGGTGACCTTATTTAGGTGTTCAAAATAATGACTAATTTTGACAGCGTAAAGAAGGATACCCCATTTCCACTATTTGGTATATCAGCAACTAGGGGTTCACATTTTCAAAATTATCAGCAAGAGAGCTAGGAGTGAGATGAGGAGAAACATCTTTACTCAAAGAGTTGTTAGAATTTAGAACGCGCTGCCTGTGAGAGTGGTGGAGGCAAGTTCCATAGGAGGTTTCAAAAGCGAGCTGGATACGTATTTGAAACTGATGAGTTTAGAGAGCTACAGAGATAGAGCTAGAGAATGGGAGTAGCTGACCAGCTGTTTTGGGAACTGGCAAAGCCACGATGGGCCAAATGGCTTCCTTCTGTACTGTAAAATCCAACGATTTATCGACTTTAGAAACAGCAGCAGCTTCAACACTGACCATACATCTTTCTACAAATGTTCTTTGCTTCCTTTCTCATGCAAATTTCAATCCAATTTTTGACTTGGACTAGTTTCTAGGGTGAACTGCCTCTGAAGTGTAACATATTTCCTCCTAAATAAAACCATCTCAGCTTGATGCCCATACTTCCTTTTGGCTAGTTCTTTCATTTAATTCCTTTCATATTATTTTTCATTGCCTCACATCTTATTTGCCTCAACTTCTATTCCTTAGTCATTGTGTCAAATTGTTGTCAGTTGTTCACCATAAAAATGAACATGTTTCCACAATAACGCAGTAACAAATGTTTCCTTTCATCAACTTGGCATTCGGTGCTGTCTCTACATTTATTAGGGAAGCGTTCTACTATTGCTACTCACTTCCATGTTACTTTACCAGTTTATGATTGCATGTTTCATGTTTTGTGTTAGATTTCTTCTCATGTACAATACTGCCAATATTCTTGAGTCATCTGTTCATCATGCAGCCTGTTGCTAATGATCTTTTCTATTTTTCTGTATTTTGGATTGTCGATTGAAAGGAGAAAAGAACTGTTTTCAAAACCAAGGATTGGTGAATGATTATTGCACTTGTATTGGCAAGTATATCTGAGTATACTTATTGTAAGTGCTGCTTGTTCAAGCTTTAGTGGAAGTCTGGTTACTGACAAGCTGGAGCCAAGAGTTTTTAAGGGATGGACCTTTGGCCAGCAACAAATAGCTGATTGGTCTGTGGGCTAGTGGCCAGTTATTAATGACAATGACCCCATCCTGCTAATTACCATGTGATTGACTCTCAGGCAGTTGAATGGCTGGTGGCGGGGAATGTTTGAGAGAGAAGCCATCAGCCCTTAAGAGAAGGATCTGTTCTTGTCCTGCGGAGAAAATTAGTGAATGTGTTCCCCCTCATCAGTTACTGTAAGTTGTGACTTTTAAACAATGTGTCAGAGGCATTCAGAAGTGTGAAGTAGTCACTTTGTGACTTATGCATCCAGAGAAGGAAGGAAGATCAAGGAGCAGCATTCTGATCAGCAAAAAGATCATTTCAGCAAATCCTGTGGACAGGGTTCACTGAACTGCTTCCCAATCTTTCACTTCATCCATAATGTGTACATATGTGTGTGTGTGTGTGTGTGTGTGTGTGTATGTGGGCACGTGTGCATGCATGTGCTACCTCACAGCACCCGCGACCAGGGTTCCATTCTAGTCTTGGGTGACTGTGTAGAATTTCCACATTCTCCCCCTTTCCGTGTGTGTTCCCTCCTGTTCTCAGGTTTCCTCCCACAGTCCAAAGATATGCAAGTTATGTGCATTGACCATGCTAAAAAAATTGCCCTGTAGTGCCCAGGGATGTGCAGACTAGGTCGATTGCCATGGTAAATGCAGGGTTATGGAGGCGGCAGTGGGTCTGGGGGGGATGGTCTTTGGAGGGTCAATGGACTGAATGGCCCCTCTCTGCACAATAGGGATTCTATGATTTAGCTAATAGAGTTATATTTCAACAGCTCATAATTTTACACCTGCAGCTCAATTTATAATAAACAGTAATTATTGTTAAGTACAGAAACCTGGTCCATGCTTCTGTTAGCCCGAGTCTAAAACACGGGGAAATTGGGAAATTCTGCATACTTTAGAAAAAACATTAGCATTGTGACAGCTCGCAGGATAGAGGAGGTGATCTTCAATGCACTACTCCAGTGAGATATAACAGGAGGTTACCCTCAGTCAGGGCTGGTATTGATGGTGGAATTCAACATTGCCTTCATTGTGCCTGCACACCCTTTAGACAACTGAGGCTCAAGGTGTTTAAAGAGCAAAATCTCAGATAAGACACCAAGCTCAATGTCTAGAGGGCATCAGTGTTACCAACCCTCCTGAATGGACTAGACAGCAGATACATCGCATCCCTAGAGAAATCCCTGGAGATATCTTCTAAAAATCCTGCAAATCTCCAGACAGGATATATGCTTCAATATCAGTGTTCATCTCTGGCCAATACGCCCAGCCTTGCGGCACTGGTAACAATCATAACCGTTCATCCGTAGCTAGAATCTATTTAATGGTAATAAATCGCAATTATTGTTAAGCGCAGAATTCTGGTCCATGCGTCTGTCAATCTGAGTCTAAAAGACAGCAAAATTGGGGAATTCCACGTGCTTTTGTAAAATCTTTAAAGTCGGATTTCACACAACACCAGGTTATAGACCAACAGGTTTATGTGAAATCACAAGCTTTTGGAGCCCTGCCTCATCATCAGCTGAAGTGAGGAGAAGACACACAGGCATAGAATTCACAATCAGAGAGATTAAACAACAATACAAATGGTGTGAGTGGAGGTTGACAGGGCAAATGACAGGTCTCTGCAGGTGATCAAGAGTGTCAGATGGTGTGAGTAAAGTGTCAACAGCTGATTAACAAGTGACAGGATGACCTATAATCTGATTAATAAAGCAGAGACATAATTACAGAAAATTAAAAATTAAGGTGGTGTTAGGGACAAACCAACCAATGCTATACAGCAGATACATCAAAAACATTTTCTTCCTTTGGACTCATGATGAGGAATCAATGAAACAATTACATAGCGACATCAACAAGTTTCGTCCCACCATCAGACTTTCCATGGACTACTCTTTAGAATCAGTCTCATTCCTGGACACATGCATCTCAATCAAGGACGGACACCTCAGCTCCTCACCCTACTGCAAGCCCACAGATAACCTCACGGGGCTGCACTTCTCAAGCTCCCACCCTAAACATATTAAAGAAGCCATCCCTTACAGACAAGCCCTGCATATACACAGGATCTGCTCAGACGAGGAGGAATGTGACAGACACCTAAAGATGCTGAAAAACACCCTCATAAGAATGGGGTACAATGTTCAACTTATTGAACGCCAGTTCCAACATGCCACAATGAAAAACCGCGATGAGCTCCTGCGAAGACAGACACAGGATACGACCGATAGAGCACCCTTCATCGTCCAACACTTCCCTGGAGCAGAGAGACTACGCCATGTTCTTCGCAACATTCAGCTTGTCATGGATGATCACAGGCATCTTACTGAGATAATCCCTATGCCTCCAATTTTCACCATCAAACAACCACTAAACCTTAAAACGGACCATCGCTTGCAGCAAACTACCCAGCCTTCAGGACAACATCGACCACAACTGCACACAGCCCTGCCACAGCAACCTCTGCAAGACACATCAGATCATTGACATGGACACTACCATCACACGTGGGAACACCAACCACCACGTACACAGCAGATACTCGTGTGACTCGGCCAATGTTGTCTACCTCACGCACTGCAGGCGAGGTTGCCCCGAGGCATGGTACGTTGGCGAGACCATGCAGACACTATGACAACAGATCAGTAAACACTGTGCAACAATTACCAGACAGGAATGTTCCCTCCCAGTTGGGGAACACTTCAGTGGTCAGGGACATTCAGCCGCCGATCTTCGGGTAAACGTCCTCCAAGGCGGACCTGGGATACACAACAACACAGGATCGCTGAGCAGAGACTGATAGCCATGTTCCGTACCCATGAGAACAGCCTCAACTGTGATCTTGGGTTCATGTTGAGCAAAATGTAACCCCACCATACTGTTCTGTGTTAGTAAAGTCTTCCTTACTGTCCTGTTTTGACAGCATCAGCTTGATAAATAATTATGATCTCTCTAGCTTAATTTGTATGGTTTTGGATTACTTATCACTTTGTTGGGCCCTTGGCATGTGACTCTTATACTTATCATGTGATTCCAGTCATTTGATTGGTATCCAGCGCCACCTTTTTTTTTGTAATTATCTCTCTGCCTTAATTAATCAGATTATAGGTCATGCCTTCACTTGTTATTCACCTGTTAACACTTTACTCACACTGTCTGACACTCTTGATCACCTGCAGTAGCTTACAATTCAGCCTGTCAACACTCCAGTCACACCATTTGTATGATCTTTTGGTCTCTGATTATAAATTCTGTGCCTGCGTGTTTTCTCTTCACTTCACCTGACAAAGGGGCAGTGCTTCAAATCTTGTGTTTTCAAATCAACCTGTTGGACCATAACCTGGTGTCATCTGACTTCTGACTTTGTCTACCTCAGTCCAGTACCAGCACCTCCACATTGTAATATCTTTAGCCTTAAGCTCTGTGAATAACATAGCATTCTGGAAATCAAGCTGTGTCAGTGAGGAGTAACACTCTAGAATCCAATATCTAAATACAGCCTGAAGGCTGTGTAGTTTGCTGTGAATGATGGTCTCTTTAAGGTTTGGTTGTCGTTTGAAGGTCAGAAGTGGAGGCATAGGTATGATCTTGGTGTGAAGTTCATCATCATGGTGGCACAGTGGCTCAGTGGTTAGCACTGCTACCTCACAGCACCAGGAACCCAGGTTCAATTTAACTCTTGGGCGGCTGTCTGCGTGGAGTTTGCATATTCTTCCCTGTGTCTGCATAGGTTTCCTCCGGGTGCTCCGGTTTCCTCTCACAGTCAAAAGATGTGGAGGCTGGGTGGATTGGCCATGCTAAATTTCCCATAGTGTTCAGGGATGTGAGATAAAACGTTTTGGAGCTGGATGAGCGCAGCAGGCCAAGCAGCATCAGAGGAGCAGGAGAGTTGACGTTTCGGGTCGAGACGTGTTCAGTCGTGTTCAGGGATGTGTCAATTAGGGGGATAGGGATGGGGATGGGTGTGGGTGGATGTTCTGAGGGTCGGTGTGGACTTGTCGGGCCAAAGGGCCTGGTTTCACACTGTAGGGATTCTATGAGCAAACAAAAGATATACCAGTAGCATATGTCTGAGCTCCATAGTTATGTCATTTGAATACATGCTTCTTACTGGTCCCCAAAGGTCATTCTTGTATGTTATGATCTCCGTGTTTTGCGTGCAGAACAAAACTTTTTCACAGTACTTAGGTACATGTGACAAGGATAAATCAAGTCAATATTGACTGCTGGAGAGAAGGCTAAATTTAAATTGTGAAAGCTGTAGTACGTCACAGGACATGAATATGCAGAAAGTTCAATTCAATTAAAATCAACGATTTCAATAAATTTAGTTCAGAAGAAAAAAGTTCACTAGATTGATTCCTGGGGTGAAGAGCTTGGCTGATGATGAAACATTGGAAAGGTTATGGCTGTACTCATTGGAGTTGAGAAGGATGAGGAGTGATCCTATATAAATATATAAAGATTCTGAGGAATTTTGACAGGGTAGATGCTGAGAGCAAGTTACCTATTGTGAGCTAATCTAGAACTGGCGGGTGCAGTTTAAAAATATGGGCCTCCCATTTAAGACAGTAATGGGGAGAACATTAATGTTACGTTATAGCTTGGAATCCTCTTTCAGAGAAGGAAGTGAATGCTGGGTCATTGATTGTGTTCAAAGCTGAGTTTAACTGATTGTTGATTGACAAGGGAGTAAACAATAATGAGGTGCAAACAAGAAAGTGGAGTGGAGGCTACAATCAGATGAACCATGATCTTTCTGAATGACTGAGCAAGTTTGTTGAATGAAATGATCTCGTCCCAATCCTTTCTTTTTATGTTCTTATGGACACAATTGAACAAAATAATAAATGTTGTGTGACTCTGGCAACATCTTCAGCTTTAAGCAGGTGGAGAAAAACTTTAACTTCAGCAGGACAGTGATATAAACTCCCGTGGTCCTTTTGGCACATAGAGAGACAGCTGGTGATGGTTTAACCTGAGGGAATCCATGCCTCAAGAGAAGGGATGGAGTTGCGAAATATAGAAAATAGGTGCAGGAATAGGCCATTCAGCCCTTCAAGCTGCACCACCAATCAATATGATTATGGCTGATCACAAAATTTCAATGTTCCATTCCCAGTTTATCTCTGTAGCCCTTGATCCCTTTAGCTACAAGGGCATTGTCCAGCAGCCTCTTGAATATATCTAATGAACTTGCCCTAACAGCTTTCTGTGGGAGAGAATTTCACAGGTTCACAAGAAATTCTTCCTCATCTCAGTCCCGAATGGCTTACCCCTTATTGTCAGACTGTGAGCCCTAGTTCTGGTAACCTCAGCTGGTGTGGGAATTGAACCCATGCTGTTAGCATCACACTATATTGCAAATCAATCCAGAAAAATGAACTCACAACCGGTCAACAAGAAGGCAAACAGTCAACAATGGATCGTCCAACTATTTACACACTTTGCCCATTTTTCCATTCCACTGTTTCCTGGAGTATTGCTGACAAAAGAGTATGTGCCATACTACATCGAGACATATGCTTGTGTTAACGTTTTTTAAATTTGATTTAGTATGTATAGAGAATGTGCACAGACAGAGAGAGATATTCTGCCCTTTTCATTGCAACTAGCACTCTGTCTGCCCCTGTGATAACTTTAACAGTAAACATGACATCTTAAGCTGGATCAAAAGCAACTAACAATTCCATCTGAACAACTAATAAAAAGAATCCTTATCAGTGCAGCAATTGATGGTGAGAATCCATTTTCACTTTTGTTTCAAATTCCAGTGAAGTTCAGATGATAACAGGATTCCATATTATTAGCTCCAAGGATTTGAGGTGATTTTACTCGTTGATGATGGATTGCTGTTTATCCAGTGTTATAATGCCTGCTCCCTCACTCATAGATCTCAGAGGCAGAATTATTGTCAGACTGAAATACATTATACGTGCAAGCATTCAGGAATTCTGACACTTTATGATGGCAGTTGCAGAAATCACAATTTGCTGAAGCAATTGTTGACAGCAAACTTGATAAAGTGTCCAGAAGGAGTTTTTTTTTAATTTCCAGAAGGACTGTATTTTTTGGGGAAATATTCAAGATGGTCCCACTGTTAAGGTTTTAAGTAGACAGTTGTAAGCTGCGTGGTATCACTGTGCAGACCTGTAATATGTAACTGCAAAACTGACCTGATTTACAGCGGCGAGTTTCTTGTAAAATTGTTCTTGTTGGTGAAGGAAATTAAGTCAGTAAATCACTAGGAAAAAGCAACAAAACATCTGAGGCCACTCTTAAATTGAATGTTGTGTGCGATTTTCCTTTTCCTGGAGAGGGAAAGAGATGGGGTGAGTTGACCCAAATAATGACCACTCTTTCTCACCACCTTGTGAGTTAAAGTTCTGGGCAAAAAGGTGCATGGGTTACCTTTTTGATACACCACCGATTAAAGCTCTTTAGTGGTGACCACTTAAGGACCTGAAGTTACAAGCTCCCTGAACACTTTCCTCCCTGATATAACAGGAAGGTTATTTCCTAACTAGGAAAACATAATGACTTGCCTGAGAGATAGTAGGAACTGCAGATGCTGGAGAATCTGAGATAACAAGGTGTAGAGCTGGATGAACACA
>JAHRHZ010000063.1:8597855-8616285 GCA_024137785.1 Ginglymostoma cirratum
TGCCTGTCAGCTGGGGTTGAGCTCTAATTGCCACTGATGGGAACCAAAAGGTAGCCTCTGGAAGACACCCATCTCCTTGACTCCAAAATACCACCCTGCCCATTCCATTCTCCCTGACTCCTATCCCACACAATGAGGTTAAAGACATATCATCCTGCTGGCATCTGGATGGGTATATGAATAGGAAGGGATAAGATGGATATTGGCCGAATGCTGGCAAATGGGACGAAATCAGATTAGGATATCTGGTCGGCATGGAGGAGTTGGACCGAAGGGTCTGTTTTCATGTTCTGTTTCTGCTGTACAACTCCATGTGGGAATCCTTGAGGAGTGGGCCTTGAATGGCAGGTTTTGGGACCCAGAAGCTGTCGGGACACTCCAGTGGTTCACAGTGAAACTCATCCATATTGGCCTCTAAATGAACAATGATGTTGGTGGTGTGTGTTAACCACCGCATAGCTTGATCACTTCCACACTTTAAAAATGGGATAATTCCTGGCAATGAGTTTAATGTTGTGTACTTGTACATGTAGCAATCTACCCCTAATTCCTGGCTGAGACTAACTATATAGACTGACTCCACATCCTGATTTGAGCTTACCAGTGGCGACCCCCACACTGTCGAACAGGTAGCATAACAATATGGAGATTGAAAATCTGCAGAATGGTTCCTATCTATGACAGAGGTAAAGGGAGTACAGGTTGAAGTTATGATGGGGGCAAGCCTGATAGTTGTTTTTCAATCATTTCTACAAATTGCAGGCTAACCTAAGAGTTTGTTTTTCCCTATATATATATTCATGCGATGTGGGCATCACTGGCTGGGTCAGCATTTATTGCACAAACGGTAGTTAAGAGTTGACCACATTGCTCTGGATTTGAAGTCACGTGTAGGCCAGACTGGGTAAGGATGACAAACTTCCTTCCTGAGAGAATATTATGGAGCCAGATGGGTTTTCTAACAATTGACAATGGTTTCATGGTCATCATTAGACCCTTAATTCCAGATTCTTTATTCATTTCAAATTCCACCCATCTGCCAATGTGGGATTTGAACACTGGTCCTCAGAATTCTGGATGAATAGTCGAGCAATCATACCACTAGGTCATCCCCAATTTGCACCAAAGTTGCCTAATTCTACACTTCACTGTGAAGCAGCAAGTTTGGCGCCGGATTGATGCATTTAAAATCCACAATAAGCCTTGAACAAAATTGCTTCTTAAGAATTGCTTCTCAATGGTCAAAAATCTGCAAATGCAAAACTATAAAACATTTTGAATGTAAGATGTCAGTTAAGTGAGCTTTGATGATGTTTTCTGGATTGGTATCATCTTTGCTTCCCTTTTTACTCATTTACCATCAATCTCAAGTCTACCTTTCAATGGCGCTCTCCTTGTGATCTTGACCATTGATAAGATTAAAAGTGCAGTATATTCAGAACACCATTACTCACAGGTTCTCTGATGTCTAAGTCACTCATCTTCCAGATACATGTCACCTATCTGTCATTGTCATTGGGTCAAAATCCTAGAACTTCCCTAGCCATTATGGTATACCAGCACCATTAGGAATCTGCCTACAATGGTTCAAGATGTATCCTATATGAACAGAACAAGATAAATCTAGCCAGGCTTATTAATACACAATCATCCTCTCGATCTTTAATAAAGTTTGGAAAGAATGATCAATAATGCCAACAAGCAACATTTACTCACCATTAACATGATACTATTGGCGATTCTGTCACTGTTTTCATCCTAGGCTCGGACTCAGATCTGAATGTGCAAGGAAAGCTGATGTAGATGGGTTAATACAAAGACTTCACGCAACCAGAGGAAGGTGGTGATTCACTGTTATGTCACTGCATTAATAATCCATAACTCCAAGCTTACATTCGGAGAATTTACGTTAGAATCACACGTGAGTGGGTGGTAGAATTAGAATTCTATCTCAATGAAAAATGGGAGCTAGCTTTATTTTGAGTATGTAGTTACAGTCATAAAAATCTGGTTTACTCATTTCCTTTGGGGGATGTGGAATTGGCTGTGCTTACTTGGTCCAGCCTACATGTAACTCCAAGCCCACAGCAATGCTGTTGACTTTTACTCGCACTCCAGCAATAAAAGCTGGCCTAGCTCATGGTCCCATGGCCCAAGAACACATAAATAAAAACAGAAATAAAACAGCGAACTGCAGAAGCAAGATTGTCTGAAATAAAACAGAATCAAATTTCCAGTGGAACTTAGAGGGGCTGGCATCATCTGTGCCAGGAGTGGGGTGAGAATAGAGCCAATGTTTTGAAGCTGGTGACCCTTCAGTTGATGAAGAGTCACTGGACTCAAAACATTAACACCAACTCTCACCCCCCCCAGAACCTGACCCTTTACTAACCCAGCATGTCCCCTGCACTGCCTACTCACTCCCTTGCATTCAACACCTTGCCCCCTCATACACCAACACTTTCATCTCACTCGAACCCTTCCTTTCTCTCACCACAGAAGAAAACACAGTCTGTTTTAGGTACAAAAGGTGCCAGGACAGGTGGTGGGGCACCAGATAGCCATTTCCTCATCCCATGTAGGTTAATGATGTGGAGCTGCCGGTGTTGGACTGGGATCAACAAAGTCAGAAGTCACACGACACCAGGTTACAGTCCAACAGGTTTATTTGAAATCACAAGCTTTAGGAGTGCAGACCCTTCATCAAGTGAAGTGTGAGAGAAGAGCACACAGAACATAGAATTTATAGGCAGAGAGATCAAAAGATCATACAAATAGTGTGAGTGGAGTATCGACAGGCTGAATAATAAGTCTTTGCAGGTGATCAAGAGAGTGTTAAATGGTGTGTGTAATGTGTCAACAGCTGAATAACAAGTGAAGGTATGGCCTCGAAACTGAGTAAGTGAGGCAGAGAGATAATTACAAAAAATTAAAAATAAGGTGGTGCTGGAGATGAAGCAAAGGACTAAAATAACATAATAGGTACAAGGGTTGCATGCCGAGGGTCAAACCAAAGCAATAAGTAATCCAAAATCGTACAAACTAATTAAGGTAGAGAGACCACAGACCATAGAAATCCTACAGTGTGGAAGCAGGCCATTCAGCCCCTCAAGTAAACACCACCCCTCCAAAGAGCATCACACCCAGACCCATGCCCCACGCTATCCCTGCATTTCCCATGGCCCATCCCTGCACACTACAGGGAAATTTAACAAGGTCGATCCACCTAACCTGCACATTTTTTGGACAAAGGGAAGAAACTGGAGCAAAATACACACAGACAGACAGTCACCCAAGACTGGAACTGAATCCGTGTCCCTAGTGCCATGAGGCAGCAGTGCCAACCATTGAGCCACCGTGACACTCCAGGAGAGCTTCTATGGAGATGCAGGAACCTCCTTGCTCCGGCAACTGAGTAAGAGGCCTTGTCCATTGTTGTGCTTCGCACTGCCACCCATTATGCATCTAATGTTGGCATGTCATTAATTGCTACCCCTCGACCACAACACTACTGTTTTTCTGTCTGACAGGTACAAGCAGCATATCCACCATGGCCAATGTGAAAAGGCTCAACCCACAAGAGACCCCTCGTCCACCACTGAGGGCGACAGCACAGTGCCTCAAATGAAGCATTAGCAAGCTACCCCCCGGCATGCTCCACCAGCTTGGACGTTAGCTCCTCGTTGGGTATATTGGCTGGATTATAGTCAGGAACTCCAGCTTGTGAGCACTCCACTGCCACATCTCTGCAGCTGGTTGAGGGAGCATGTCTCAGGCCACTAGCATCTGGAGAACTGCCAGACATTAGACATCTGCTCATCCATAGGCAGGGAGTCCCTCTGGCATTGACATTTACTGACTTTGTACAAATGTACCCTCTGGTGGCAGCATGGCATGGGCTGGCTTTGCCTGGAAAGTGACTGTAGCAGTGGAGAAAGAAAAGTGGGACTCTCTTTAACTCAAAATAAAATTTAAAAAGATAACTTATTGTGAATGGCACCAAGCATGGCAACAGTGCACACTTTTCATTGTATTTTGTATTGAATACACGTGTTAATAAATGATTCAATTAATACAAGTCGACACTGGAACATTGGTAAGTTTGCTGGGGCACTGAGCAACTTAACATGAAAACTGTAGGATTGTGGTTGGGCTCCTGCTGCCTCAGTCAAGTGTCCATCTGGCTGCCTCCATGGACAGGTTGGTCGGTCCCATGGAGATCCAGATCCAGCAGTCTCAGGGTCTGCTGCGCACATTAATAGGCCTGCTTTCCATCATGGCGCTCCAGCTGCAAGGCAATAGGGTTTGAGGAATGTTGAGCTTAGACTAGGTGACCCTTCTTTAGGAGTTAGGATGGTGCCAGTAGCACTCAACGGGGAGGGGGAAACCAAACATATGCACCCTCACCCCCAAGCTTCCTCGAGGGCACTCCAGAGGTGATTGGGCCTTCAGTCACTATCAGCCGTGCAGGAAGTTAAGCAAGGAGACAGTAAGGACACATTCAGTATGTTTGCACCCTTTAGACATCGCTGGAGGTCACCTGATGAAACCTCCAAGGACAACAACTGTACAGCAGGCTCCCACTACCCCAGCTGGATATCCCAGGACTACACTGAGGTAGAGGTGAAGTTACTGTAGTCTTACCAGACCAGAGGGCTGCTTTCTCATTAAAGTGAGACGACTAGTGGTGGGTTTAACCCAAGGGTCACTGCCCCTCAGGCAAGGGGAGAGGTGGAGAAGGAGAATCCTTCGTGGTAACCTCAGCCATTTACTGACAATACAAAACGCATCACATTTCTAAAATTTTTCTTTTCCAAAGACGAGTCATGTTGGAGTTTAAACATTAACGCTGTTTATCTCTATTCAGAAATGCTGCTAGGCCTGCTGAGATTTACTGGCACTTGACTGTATTATAATTCAGAAATCAGAAACTCTGGGATGAGTGTTTCAACTTTGGACCTATTGAAAGTTCCCTACCATATACCGAACTCACATCTAGAGTGATAGAACACTCATTGCTGACCTGGGTGAGTGTATACCCACAACAACCCTGCAACAAAATTCATCCCTTCCACCCTTGGCAGTGCAATACACATAATCTACAGGATGGAGTTTTGCAGCTTATCAAGGTTGCTGCAGAATACCGCTCTGTCTGTCTTTCCACCCCAATATCAGGAAAAAAAGCAAAAGCAGCGATGTTGTGGGAGCATTTATAAGTCATTTCAACCCGACTCAGACATACTTCACTGCTCCTTCATTGTCATTTGATCAATATCCTACAATTTTGTACCAAAAGCAAGTGTAGAAATACCATTAACTCAAAGACTGCAGTAGACCCAGTGAATTTACATTTCATTTAGGTATTGAAGAATATGGCGATATATTCTACAGAAATATAATATTTTGCCACCAAATAGACCTGTTAAAATGTATGCACAGTAGAGTACAGATAGGGATGCACAAAAATGGTTTCAAACCCAAATTCTAAATCAAGAATTGACCGTTCTATGTTGTGACACAACTTTACACTGACAGTAATTTCCATACTCTAATGCATGAACAAATAGGTTACCCCACTGTCAATTATATTAATCTTTCTTCAAGCTTGCTGAATAATTTTCCATTTCTCATCTCCGCAATCCTTTATTATGATAATGTACAGAACAAAAGATAAGAGTTCATGCCTTGCCTAAGGTACTAACAAATATTTTGAAAATATCTCTCATTGTACAGCAAATTGAAGCAGTCCATCAACTTTATTGTAAACTGATGGAATAAAAAAACGTGAAAACTCAACTATATTAATCTTTCACACTGCATAACCCATTCTGTGTGAGACCTCGAGAACACAAACAGCAATTCCATCAGTCAAAAGCTGCATGCAGCATTTTTATTTCATAAACAGTCACAAATCATTAAGACAGGTTTTACCACTTATGGTGTGCTTTTAAAGGAATGCTGAAACTGTTGGTTAAAAAAAAGCTTTATCAACCGACATGAGAAAGCGTTTTATCATGGATATGCCGTTTTCTGTCTTCCGTCAAACTGAAGAGCTAAGGTTTTGTACGAGAATTAACAAATAGGATATCAGTGCTCTCCATTGTTAAGGAGTAAATCAGACAGGGTGAGTATGATATTCATATACTTGCAGTCACATGAGGAAGTGCAGAAGATAGGTCCACGTTGACCTGTTACTGTAGAAGCTGATTGACAATGATACCTCAGTGACTTCCAAAGGATGGAAAGGCATGACACTCTGATGCATTTTCTATCAACTATGTTAGGGCTGCCCATTGCCATGTAAGAGTTCATAAAAATGAAGTACTTCCAAACAAACTCCATGGCACTGAAACTTATTGCCTTTTATAAATATGGGGTCTCATTTCCTACTCTTTTAATGACTAACAATTGTAGAAACAAAAGCTACATATCTACTCCAAAATCTTAGAAACAAAAACTCATACAAAGAGAAGTCCATTTCTTTTAAATTTTTAATCCCTCTTACTCCCATCTCTCTGAGCTTCCCCTTATTTCATTTCCTGCGTGACTTGACATAAAGGTTAGAAATTTGCCTCTGAAGGTTGTAGAAAACAAACAAACAATCTTGATTTAGCTTGTCTAATGCAGCAGTGCTATTACACACCACTGGAGCAGATGGGACTTGAACCCATGTCTTTTGCCTCAGAAGTAGGAGCACTATCACGATGTTGCAGGAACCCTACAAGCAAGCTCAAGATATTTTCCAATTAACCTGCTCAGAAATGTTTGTTACGCACCTTCAGGTGGGATGGACTTGAACGCAGGTCTCCTGTGTCAAAGATAGGGACATTACCACTGCTCCACAAGATTCCCCCAGAAACAAAAATCAAAATGTTTTCTATTCAACTGATTCAGTGGTGTTTTGCATACCATTGTAGCCTGTGGGACTTGAACACAGGCTGCCTGTTCCAGAGGTAAGGACACTACAACTGTATCACAAGAGCTCTGCCACAAGCAAGATCAACTTTTTTTTTAACGTTTTGTTTTATTTAACTTATTTTTCTAATCAATCTATTCAGAGATGTTATGACACACCTCTGGAGCAGATGTGACACTAGGTCTCCCATTCCAGGGGTAGAGACACTCTCACTGCACCACAAGAGGGCCCTACAACCTGCTCCAATGAATCACTTGATATTCAGTCTGTATGATGGGCACTCAGTGTGACCTACTGCCCCAGATTCATTTCAATCCCTGAATTAAATATTCCCCAACAAGTACATCTTGGCACTGACTCAGCAAAACCGAACACGCCAGTTGAAGAATCCTCATTAGGTAGCCATACCTTGCCTTGTCTAGTTTGTACAGATCCCAGAATTCCTGTGGAGGCTTCTGAGGTGAAATGACTTTCCAACTTCAGAAGTTTCCAGTAAAGAAGCACATAATAAGACTGTGAGCAGGTACAAAAAAATTGTTTGCTGTTGAAGTTTGGCACTTGCCTTTTGAGTTAATTATTTGACACATTGTATGAGTGAAAGAGTGGACTGTAAATCTGACTGCGTCTGTGTACTCATAGTGTTTACAGACAGATCAATATTGTTGGGCTGAGGGACCTTCATGGTTCTCCACATCTGTGATGTTCCACTTCAATGACATTGATTGGTTGGTGAGGTATGGGGATATTGATGTAAGCAGGGTGCTTTGGACCATTCTCCATTAGAGTGGTCTTTCTACTCTGTTGCTCTGAGGACATAGCCAGGCCTGGCTTCTGGGACCTAGGATCCACTGCACATTTAAGTTTGACATTAGGGTGTGCTGTCCTCTTCATAGTTTCCAACATTTAGATGTTCAGGCTTCTTCACCTCCAAACTACTGAGCATTTTGTTGCTTCTTCGACAGATATTGTCCTTGTCCCTCTTCACCTGAAGGAGACTGGGCTCCCGCTGTCTGTCCTAGATGGAAGACGCCTATTGCCACTGGTTTGGGAAGTGGATTGGTGCATCCACGATCCCTTTTCCTTGCCCTTCTTCACCAGCTTCCCTCACCCGTTATCCGTCTGCTGGCTCCAATCGCAACAGGGTCTGCTGAGGAGGATGAGGTTCAGTTAGCCTTGTCAGGGTTTGGCAGCCTGCCCACATGCTTTTTTCCTTCCTTCCCATCATTCCCTGTAAGGTTATTCATTCTGTCCTTCTCATTTCAGGCCCTAGTGGCTGCAGGATAGCCTGTCTTGTTTGCAATAATCAAACTCTCATTCCACTGAGGAACCCTCTAGCTTTCACTGCTTGTGTGTTGCTAAGGCAGGCTGTTATGTAGAACTGAAAAAGATGGTCTATCTCGCTTCACAGCTTGCAGCACTTGGTCTGACTATAGCTCTTTGCCCTGTGTTCTTGCTGCTACAGATGAGGGGACTGCATTTGACTGCAATACAGCAAGATTTGCCCCAGATGCAACAAATTCTGGGATGCTGGTACTGACAAGATAGTTCTGGCTTCTGCCCGGATGTGAGGAATTAGATAATTAACCCTTCATTCCACACTTTAAAAGACTCCTTGTCCTGCCGTTTGTTGGTCCAAGTCACGAAGGGCTCTTCGACCTCAGTCCTATTCTCAACAACATCGATGTACTTGGTGTGCAAGTGAAGTGCATCCACAGCAAAATGAGGGTTGTAAAGATGCACAAACTAGACCATTGCAAATTGCTGCGTAAACAACAGCATTGCTGTAAGGTTTCACACTCAGGAGATACAGGCATAATAGCGATGTTACTGGGCTAGCAATCCAAACTCATGTCTAATGCTGTGTTTAATTTCCACAATTGCAGATAGTGAAATCTTTTCTCAATAAAAGTCTGGAGCTAAAAGTTAGCTCAATGGTGAATATGTAATCATTGTCAATTGTTGTTCAAGCTCATCTGGTTTGCAAATGTCCTTTAGGGAAGGAAATCTGCCATACTTACCTTGCCTAGCCTATGTGTGACTCCAGACCTGAAGCAAGCTTGTGGACTCTTATCTGTCCTCTTAAATAGCCCTAGTGAACCACTCAGATCAAGGGGCATCTGGGATTGTCAGTGATTGCCAGTCAGTGAAACCCACATCTCAGTAATAAATAAAAATAGAATTCTTATCTTGAGCATGTTTATTTTCTTGGACACTTGGAGAAAAATCCATGCATGCTTTGATGTTCTGAAAAAGATCACGTCAAGGTATCAAATGCAGGCAGGACGCATCAACAGCTTTGAACTAACCATGTTCCAAAAAGATTCTCTTCATGAGAAATACATAGTCAATAGATGTACCCCTTCACCATCTTTCACCACTACCCCAATGGCGTAACACACCCACTGGATTAGGGCTCAGTTGCAGGATGAGAGCAACATTTCTTGGAAGTTTTCCAACTAAAACTTCAATATTAAGGAAAACAAGCATCTGTAGCCAACATTCTGACATCAAAAGGTTGAAAGGTCAAATCCTCTGAAAAATAAACCAAATGCAAAAGCCCACGCACTTACCCTCGCCCAAAATGCTTGATCACAGTTGCCCTCTTACCAACAGAGTAGAATACATTCTTGATAACCAAGTCTTGTTCTACACTACAATTCTTTAAATCTGCCCATCTGAACTTTCTCCTTAAGCCCATAAGTCACTTTGCATTGTATGCTCCCTTTTCATACTTTATATATTGATTGGATATGCACCAGATGCAACAATTTCACAATGATGGATTACACCTATAACAAACATTTTATCTGTATCTTGGCCAAAACATATCCAGGCAACATTATAATGGATGCTTCAGTATGCAATATTCCTTTCCAATAACTTATATATTCATGTTTATATCTCACTGATGATTCAACTAAATCTGATCTTTATGTTCCTTCTGTTGCAAATTCGAAGCGCAATTACAGGAGCATGAATAAGGAACAGATCTCTCTACTCTGCTGACATCAGATTTGCACTTCCCAATTGCAAGCCAAAAGCCATGGGGCGAAATTTAATCATTCCCAAAGAGGGGGCGCTGAGCCAGGTCTGTCAAGTAATGAGTGGACACCCTGATACCTTCTAGATTCCCAGTGATTAAGTCTCAGGTAGGAACAGAATGAGAATGATCTTCTCTTCCAGAAGCCAATTGAGGCCTTTAAATGAAGACAGAAGGGTCATAAAAAGGGCCTCACCCTGCTACCACTCAACTAGTGACAAGAGGGGATGTGATGGCATAATGGTATTATCACTGGACTATTAACCCAGAGACCCAGGTCATGTCTGGGAAGCTGTGTTTAAATCGTGCCACAGCAGATGTTGGAATTTAATTCAATAAAAGAGAAAAAATCTGGAATTGGGAGTCTAATGACGACCGTAAAACTGTTGCTGATTGTCAGGGAAATCCCATCTGGTTCACTAATGCTGCTTTAGCAAAAGAAGCTGCCATGTTTACCTAGTCTGGCTTACATGTGACTCCAGAACCTTAACTGCCCTCTGGGAAATAAATGCTGGCCTGGGCAGTGACACCCATATCCCATGAATGTATCAAAAGAAAAAAGTGAACCCAGAAGATGCCTGTGGTCTGGTGGCAGGAGGGGTGTGGATGTAGTTCCTGCTTTCTTGGCATTCTGACCCCTCAGTGGAGCGACCCACTGGTGAAAAAAGAAAGCCCCTCAGAGTCATCTCTTGTCCTTGCAATGGATTTTCTTCCTCTCTTTGTTGTAGAAGGCAATGGTTCTGCAAGAGTTAATGTTGAGGTTGTATTAGGTCCTGATAATGTCACACAGATCTTGGGTGGGGAGACAGTTGGACTTGTACAAGGTACTGATGGAGACAGACATGACGTACCTGGTTCCCTATAGGTATCATTATTACTACCTAGTTAATGTTAATTGTATTTATAGTTATCATGTGATAAACTATAGCTCGTTATACCAGACCAATATCCTTTCTTGTTAAGATTCTATAGTGGTCTATGTTCTACCACTGATCATTAAACAAGCTCCTAAACTCAGCAAGGAAAGGAGAATTGGTAGCAGCAAAATATCCCAACCACAAGTCACCAGAGATTGGGAACCAGAATAGAACAGATAACTGCAGCTGCTCATGATCTAAAGCAAAGAAAAACAGAAATTGCTGGAGAGACTCAGCTGGCCTGGCATTATCTCTGAAGGGAGAACAGAGTTAACATTTTGCGTCATGATCCTCTTGAATGACCACCAAGGCTTAAGGGGTCGAAGGGTCAACTCCTGTTTCTATTTCTTACGATCTTATGGAGTCTGGTGACTCTTCTTCATAGCCGGGTTTGAAATGTTAATGCTGTTTTCTCTCCACTGATGCTGCTAGACCTGCTGAGTTTCTGCAGCAATTTCTGGTCTTGGTAACCAGTAGATGTGATAGTCCCATTCCGCTCACCTGCACCCCAGGGCTTCAGAAATGTTCTTTTGAGTGGACCCCATGACTGTACTGGTCATGGCCAAAATTCCTGGTGATTAGCCTTTGATCAGTCAGCAGTCAGTGAGCTATGGGGTGGACATCTGTTGTACACCAGGTGGGAAATTGCCCCAATGGAGACAGGACCCCTCATAACAAAGTGAAACTTATTGCAAGCAGGGCTCCTAGCAATGGCTGGAGCTGTGTTAACACTGTTCTCCAGTTGGTTCATGGGCCTAGCATTACAACCATTACATTTCTCACATGATCTTCAAGTTTCATGCTGGATTAATGTTGGATCTGAAGCAGCTTTAGATTTAAACTTGAAGTAAAAATAAAATAACTGGAATTGGTAACTACAGTGTTTGCATGGGTCAACAGCACTGAAACTAGCTCTAAGGATCTGATGCCGGTTAGAATTATTTGCTAAAGGGAGAATGGCATTTTTTTAAAAATTCATTTGTGGGATATGGGTGCCTCTGCCTGTGCCAGCATTTATTTGCCCGTCCCGAGTTGACCCCTTGAGAAGGTGGTGGTGAGCTGCCATCTTGAACCGCTGCAGTCCATGTGCTGTGGGTTGACCCACAATGCCCTGAGGGAGGGAATTCCAGGATTTTGGCCCAATGACACTGAAAGAACAGCGATATATTTCCAAGTTAGGATGGTGAGTGGCTTGGAGGGAAACTTGAATGTGATGGTGTTCCTACTGCCTGTGTCCTTGTAGATGGAAGTGGTCAAGTGCTATCTAAGGAGCCTGGGTGAATTTCTGATCAATTAGGAATTAACTGATTTAAATTAAGTCATTAATGGGGACTACGAGGGAAGAAAGCGTACAAAAGCTTAGACATGACAAAACTAATTTCCAAATTAAATATGTCTTCCATCCAAGGAATAAATAGTAAAAACTACAAATGATCATAGAATCCCTACAGTGTGGAAACAGGCTATTTGGCCTATCAAGTCCACACCAACCCTCTGAAGAGCATCCCAGCAGACCTATCACCATGACCTCACATTTCCCATGGATAATCCACCTAACCTGCTCATCTTTGGACTGTGGGATTAAACAGGAGCACCCGGAGGAAACCCATGCAGACATAGGGAGAATGTGCAAACTCCACACAGACAGTCACCAGAGGGAGGAATCAAACCTGGGTCCCTGAAGCAGTGAGGCAGCAGTGCTAGCCACTGAGCCACCGTGCCATCCAGAAATCATTTGTAAATAAAGCGGCTCAAAACATAATGAAACTGTTAACTGATAGGTATTTATAAAATAAAAAATTGAAAAGACGATCAAAATTTACTCCAAAGTCAAATGGCAATGAAATGGATCTAAAATTCAATTGTTTTTACTATGAAATGCGTCTGCACCATTTTTCTTTTCTATGATAGATATCGGTACTTGGTTCCAGACTAATTGCTCAAGGTTCTTGTTGTACAAAATGAGTTATGTTGGAGTTGAAACATTAACTCTGCTTATCTCTATCCAGAGACCCTGCTAGGATGGGGCTGGAATTGGTGGAAATCCGTGGTGAGTCAGGAGGTCTGTTTAGTACTTAACCAGGATTTAGACTAAGGTAACTATTAAGATGTGAGTTGTCACCCTCTGAAGTCTCCAAGTTTAACAGGTCTCTTTCAGAAGGCTCAAGACACAAAGGAATTGACCAAGAGAAAATTCAATATCCTGGGCCATTCCTGTGTCATCTGTGCCTGGAATTCCACATGGTCCTAATGTACAACTCTTGCCTACACTGCTCCTACAATTCTCTGGTTATTGGATTTATTGTGAAATTAAGTAACATTCCCATAAGCTACAGCCAACTTCAGTTAATCTTTTGTTTAGTTTGTAATTTATTGCAAAATATGCATTGTCCTTGCACTAAAAATAACATCAAAGTGCGAAATGTTCTGGCTTTTTGATTAAATAATATGTACCAAGCAACTTCACCAAAAAGGACCAATACAATCTGAACTGTAAGACTTCAAAAGCTCTTACAACTTGAATTCCCTAAACTTGTCAATTTGAAGTATTTTCTTGTGATTTTTATGATCAATGAGTTAGTGTTTTTATGTCTAGATTTATAGTTTAATAACAATAATAAAAAATCATTTGAACATAATGTTAGCAATGGAAGCACTAAGTATACAGGTTATGATGCTAAACGTGATTCAGTGTTACACTGATATTTACTTGGCCAAAATGTATTTATATTAAAGATAATAATTATGTAAAAGATTTGAAAACAGGTAGTCACAGCCCTAAATCTTGTACTTGAACATGTTTTATACAAACCCATCAAAATGCTTTTATTTTCAATAGAATATTGATTAATTCATGCAAGAACTCTTCGTAAATGTCACATTATGTTGACATTTGTCTCATAGTCTTTGTACCAGTGTGAGCTTAAGAGACAAGCTCATGGCATTATCAAACTGCTTCAAGGCTATAAAGGTCCAAGACTCCATCTTAACTTGGGATTACTTGAAACATTGGAAACATGTTGCTGTTTATGATCTAATAATTTAATGCTAATACAGACATTTATGTGCCCGTGAATGTTATGTTTGGATGTTATAACTAGGAGCATTGTGGTTCCTCAATGACAAGGTATCCACTCACTGCTGCCTATGTTACAAGGGAAAATATAAGCATTACCACATCAGATAAATACCCTGGAGGTGAAATCACATAGCATTTGATTGGTCCTAATGAGCTATCCACAATAAAGTAATGCTTTTTTTTTATAGAGCTCACATTCTGTAAATCTGTCACTTATTTCATGCTACATAGCATGCATTACAATTGAGAGTTTCAGCATTCAGGCCCCAAAAGCACAAGTGCAGTCATATATCACAATCCAGACAAAGCAATCAATATGGCCATTGCTGTGCCAAGATACCAGAAGTGTGCTTCTCAGTATATTTTCATTGGCATAAAGAGGCTCTTCCGTGGCCCACATCTGAGAAAAACTGTGATGCTTTTGTGTGTACAATTCGTGGCTTAACATTTCTTCAATTTCTCCTTCACCAAATTCATTTTCACTTTTTTTTCCTCTTTGTATGAGATGTGGGCCTTACCAGCAGGGCCAGCATTTGTTGCCAATCCTTTGTTGCCTTTAAAGTGATTGGCTGTCTGGCCCATTTCAAAGAGGGCAGTTCAGAGTCAACCATATTGCTGTGGGTCTGGAGCCGCATGTAAGAATCACTTAAAATCATTGAAACATATTGTCAGTAACAGAGACATTAGTAATGAGGCTACAAATCTAACAATTATTCAGTACTACAGCAAGATCTACTGGGCTAGAGGAAGTTATGAAATTATTTCAGGATGTCAGGCAGACCAGCAAATTTTCTTCCTGAATGTGTATCAATGAATTAGGTGGGTTTTTTAATTATAATGGTTATAGCCACTAGGCTGGCTCTTTCAGTTGCAAACTGTTAGTGAATTTCGCTATCTGCCACTGTGAGATTTGAGGAAGGAAAGTTTCTACTTGGAGGGTTCAATGACCAGCAGCATCGCATTAAGGTAAGAGGCAGGAGAATTAGAGGGGATGTGAGGAAAAACTTTTTTCTCTGAGGTTGGTGGGGATCTGGAATTCACTGCCTGAAAGGGTGGTTGGGGGCAGAAACCGTCATAATATTTAAGCTGTATTTAGCTGTGCACTTGTGATGCCAAGCCATATAAGACTATGGGCCAAGTACTGCAAAATGAGATTCGAGTAGTTAGGTGGTTGCTTTTGACTGGTGTAGACTTGAGAGGCCAAAAGGCCTTTTTCTGTACTGTAGATGCCTATGACATTATGACTATGATCTGATGTTCCTCGACCATTAGCCTGGGGCTCTGGATTAACTAGTTCAGTGATACCACCAACACACTTCCTAAAGGAGCCTAGACCTACCAAGCTTTTTAATCAGAAGCATTTAAAAGAACTGTAGTAGGACAGCAAGGAAAAGATAAATATATTTAATTCAATGAATGTGGAGTCGGGTAGAGCAGGAATAGTCCACTTGCCTTCACATTAAGGTTATTTGTCCTATTGCTGATGCCCACTGATTAAACACTCACCCCTTTGACTATTGTCCAGGTACATGCCCCTGTGTGAATACTGCCCTATTAGTGATCTTCTATTGTCCTTTCAATTTTTAGCTTGTTTCCATTTCTCTTCAGATTGTTTTATAAACCCGATCAGTATGATGCTTCTTGAATCTAAGGGTATAAATCGCCTATATATATTGCATTTACATGGCAGCTTTAACAAAACCTCAAAAGTCCCAAGGTACTCTACAAGTGTGTAATCAGTGCAAAAGCTCATATTCAGCTGAAAGGCAAGTGGCAAGGTGTTTGATCCAGAATGTGATTTTGAAACAGCATTTTAAAGGGCGAAAGAATGGTAGGAAGATTAAGGGTTGGAATTTCAGAACTTAGTCTGTATGTTTACAAGTATGTAATTGAAAGAATTCTTAATTTCCCTATGGGGTTTAATGAACAACAATTGATTTTCTTTGACGAAGCTGTTTCATTATTGCCCAATGTTAGTCCTTTATTATGGTTACATATTGCCTATTAATTTATGGTGTTGCTTTGTTCTGGGTCAGGACAAATGTTATGGTTCTTTTCCACCCAATGTGCTTCTATTTCATCCTTACTATTCTGACTGAGTAACTTGACGCCACCAGTTTGAATGCCAGATTACCTTTCATTCTATCCCTAAGGGCTTCCATCAGAATGCATACATTTTTCGTTGTGATAGATCACCTAACAATTCCCTGTATACAATGGAAATAGTGCACTTTAGGTTACTAACGTGCACCATGAGAAAAATATTTGTTTTCAAATACTTTCCTTGTCAATTTATAGAATCACTGTTCATATTTTAGTTTGAACTCCTTGGTCTAACTGTTCAATACCACTTCCTTCTTGCTATACACTTGGAGACAAATTGCTTCAAGGGAAAGTTTTATTATTTACCATTGATCCTACTTCCTAAGGCATCCAAAAGACCCAGAAATGCAGAGTTTTACTTTTCCTTTCTTATCTAATTTATCCATATGGAGTTCACGCACTTGCATATTCCACTCAACTTCAGCATCAACACACATAATTCTCTGATTCTTTATTCATCAGTTTCCAATTACCATAATGGCCTGAGTTCTGGTCAACCCACTGTCAACACCCCCAGTATTCAAATATGCATTGCTTAATTGTGCATATCTATTACTACCTGATTTGATCATTCGTTTATTTTTCAGGATGTTTTGTTTATTTCACCTCTGCCCGACCTTCATTCAGTATTGTAGTTTAAATTATTAGTTTAAATCATTGCATTGTGCTATTTGACCTTTTTGCAAGGACAGTCATAGCATTCTGAGTTAAAGTGGGATTAAGAGCCTCCTTCAGTCCTGAAACTGACTCAATTTCTATTCCATGAGAGTTTTTTTTCTACCCCATCTCTCCAGTGATGTAATGTGTATTGAATATATGCTTCTGACTAGGCACTTCAGAGCAAATCATTGAGAGGATTCCTTAGATTACAAACCTTAAGTACTGCACATCAATCAAAAACGTTACTCCTTACATTTCCTCTGTATGACCTAGATCCTATCCTTGTATCGATTCCTGTGTAAACCGTGATATTTGCTCCGTATTCGCCTTGCAGAAGGTTTTCTGCTGGTTCTATTGTGGTATCCAGGGAGGCAACACATTCCTACAAGTGGAACTCAGAAAAACAACAAAACCGGCAACTAAACTCCCTTTTTACATACCCTCAACATGACTCACTTTATCATCTTCCCACTCGGTTAACTTTTCTCTTTGTAGCTACTTTGAAAATTCATCAAATGAACAACACAATCCTGCTTACTTTTACATTATTGTTGTAATAGTCTTTTAGTCTACTTCAGACATTTTCATGGCAAAAAAAAATGCTTATCAACCCCATCAATAGTCAATGTATCTGATGTTCAGTAACATCCCTTTCTGCTTAATGTTATTTTTATGATTGTACCGCAGACAACGGGGGGCATGGCTCTTTAAGATTGACAATCTTGTTTCACTTCCTTCTTTGCTCACTTTAAGTAGAGTGTGATATGTCGGCCCCTCCTCAAACCTTCTGGTTGTGGAATCCCGTTTTGAAAAAATCTGCAAGAAATGCTTAAAAAAAAAATCCACCTCTGGAAGCTGGAAATCTAGTTCTTTCTAGTCCTGAAGAATGGTCAACAGACTTGCGACATAACTCTGCTTTCTCTTCACAGATACTGCTGGACCCGCTGAGTTTTTCTAGAAATTTCTATTTTTCTTACTTTTCATCATATGGGCTGCTACCACAGGCACCCAATTGTCAACTGCTAAAGGCTTCTCATTAGCAGGTATTGACCTTTGTCTGTTCAACTGATTATTTCTATTTCTCTGGCCTTCATCTCCACCTACTATTTACTCCTCCCCACTACCTCACCCTGTCTTCAACATATATATCAACCTCTTCCTAGCTACAATCTGTTACGGACCAGACCAAACCCCTTCAAAATATATAAAGAAGCTAGTCTAGACCTTAACTTTTTCTCATTTTACAGGTGCCAGGCGTTGCATTCCAAAAACATTCAATTGGTCAAACTACCAGTGTTGAGGCAAAACACGCTTTATTTATACACTACATTCAAAACAGAGCAACAGAAAGAAGAAATTGGAGTAATGTAACTTTCTTAGAAAACTTAAGAGAATAATAGATTATTTAACTAGTAAACAGCAATTGTTTCAATATAGTAACATTCCATAAACACACCCTTGGCAAAGATAAAATGAGTGAAATAGATTGCCTCACATGCAATTCCCCAGGCAAGGAGGAAAAACAAACATCAAGAGAAAACACACAGAGACAAAAGCAGGGAAACATGTACTGCAGCTTCCAAACCTAGCCTCAAGAGCCCAGCAACGACTGCTACTAAAAGCTAAAGACACCTCTTAAGGCCATGGTACTATCACAAATCAGTTTTGAAGAAGGTTTGAGATAACAAGGTGTGGAGCTGGATGAACACAGCAGG
>JAHRHZ010000063.1:8616685-8633961 GCA_024137785.1 Ginglymostoma cirratum
AAGATGCTGCTTGCCCTGCTGTGTTCATCCAGCTCCACACCTTGTTATCTCGGATTCTCCAGCATCTGCAGTACCTATTAGCTCTGATACAATTCTTACCCTTGAAGAAGGTTCACTGGGCCTGAAATATTAGCTCTGCTTTCTCTCCACAGATGCTCCCAGACCAGCTGAGTTTTCCCGTAATTCCTGTTGATGTTTCACAAGAAATGTTTGTTGGAGGTAAAACAAAAAAATGTGGTTTCTTCAAGTATTCAGACACAGTGGATAATTTTCACAACACGCATATGCACACAAGCATGCAAGGACATGAGCTGGATCTGCAAGAGATAGCTCTATTCAGTCAGTATGGCTTCATGAAGACAAAGCCATGTCTAGCAAATGTACTAGAATTTTTTGAGAAAGGAAAAAGGAGCAGAGACAAAGGGAAGCAGTGGATGTAATACATCTAGAATTTCAGAAGGAATTTGATAAGGTACCACACATTGTTCATTAATAAGATATAAGCCCTTAGTGTTAGAGTTTTATATTAACATGAATAGAAGACTGGTTAACTGATAAAAGACAGCGAGTTGGAATAAGGGCGGGGGTAGGTCTTGTCAGGATGATAGCCTATAACTAGTAGAGTGCAACAGGGATCAGTGCTGGCTACACAATTATTTACATTATATATTAAGGACTAAGATGAGAAAAGTGAATATACTCGAGACGACAATAGGTAGGAAGTAAATGGTGAGGATGACACAGAGTCAGCAGTGCCATAAAGAAGCTTAAGTGAGTGGGCAAAAAAATGGCAGATGGAATATAATGTGGGATAATATGAGTTTATGCACTTTGGCAGGAAGAAAAGTGGAGTTGAATATTATTTAAATGGAGAAAGAATACAGACAGCTACAGAACAGAAGGATTTTGGGAGTCCTTTTCCATGAACCGCAGAAGAGTTTGCATCCAAGTTCGACAGGTATCAGGGAAGGCAAATGGAATGCTGGCCATTGTTTCTAAGGGAATGGAATATAAAAGTTGGGAGATTTTGCTTAAAAAATGCAAAGCACTAGTCAGACCACATCGGGAATACAATGCACGATTCTGGGTTCATTAACTAAGGAAAGATATGTTGGCATTTGAGGCAGTCCAGAAAAAGTTTACTAGGCAAGTACCAGGTATAGAAGAACTGTCTTATTAGGGGAGGGTGAGTAGGTTGGGCCTGTATTCATTGAAATTAGGAGAATGGGAGGCAACCTTATTGAAACAGAAGATTATCGGGCAAGTTGAGGATAGATGCAGCAAGACTGTTACATCTTGTGGGATAGTCCAGGACCAGAGGATATAATCTCAGAAAGAAATGAGTCACATATTTGAGACAAATGAAGAGGAATTTCTTTTCTCAGAATGTGATGAATCAGTGGAATTCTTTATTACAGAGAGCTGTTGAGGTTGGGTCATCAAGAATATTCAAGGCTGAGTTAGACAGATTTTTAATCAGTAGGGGATTCAAGTGTTGTGGGGAGAAGGTAGGAAAGTGGTGTTGATGATTATCAGATCAGCCATGAATGATGGAACAGGCTTGATGGACTGAATGGCCCATTTATGCTCTCTACATCTTATGGCCTTCACTCATCTTCTGAGAGCAGAGATAGCCTGATCTTTGGGAGACATCTCTACTCACAAGCTGGGGTGTATATTCAGGATCAAGTTCATGGCACCACATATTTCTCAGCTCAATGGGAGGGAATGTAGGATGAACAAAGGTCAATAGCGATGAATGATTCAATGGTCAGAGAATCAGACAGGCAGTTCTGCAGCATTAAATGTGACTGTAGGATGGGATGTTGCTTCATTGGTGCCTCAGATGTCACAGAGCAGCTGCAGGGTATCCTGCTGTGGAAAGGGATTCATCCTGAAGTCATGGCCCACATTGTTACCAAGGGCACAAGTGGGAAGAGTGATGAGGTCCCAGAAGCAGCTTTCAAGAAGTCAGGATGGAATTTTAAAAAAGCAATAGATCATAGAAAAAACAAAATCCGTGAAGGAGACTTAATGACGGGAGAACCAAAGCCAGACATTGAGTACACTTTGAATGTAGAATGATGTTAATAAAAAAGAGAGTTAAGGGCAATCTAGCTGAATGCATGCAACATTCACAAAAAGGTTGACGGTCTAATGACAGAAAGAGAATTACATTGGTATGTTCCGATTGACATTACAGAAGCATGCTACATGGTCACCTGGACCCGGAACTGAACATTCATGGATACTTGGTGTTTAGGAAGGATAGGCAAAAGGAAAAAGAAGGTGGACTTGCACTGATTATAAGGGATGGGATCTGTACATCAGTAAAAGTGGATCTCTGATCAAAAGAACAATGTTTGGGATGTGTTTAGGTTAAATTAAGAAACAGAAAAGTGCTGGAGACATTAGTTAGAGTAATTTTTTGGCCACCCGATAGCATTTGTCGTACAAGGCAGAGTATTAATTAGGTGATTGAGAAGCTTGTAGCATGGTTAACTCATTATCATGGTTGACTTCAATCTGCATGTAGATTGGGCAAACCAACGGTGCACTAAAGCTGTAGAGGAGGAGTTTCTTGTATGCATTGTGTGTGGTTTTCTAGAGCAATGTGTTAAGGATACAACTGAGGAAGGGTCACCGGACCCGAAATGTTAACTCTGATTTTTCCTTCACAGACACTGCCAGATCTGCTGAGCTTTTCCAACAACTTCTGTCTGTGTTCCTGATTTACAGCATCTGCAGTTCCTTTGGTTTTTAGAAAACAGGATAGTTTAGATCCAGTTTATGTAATGAGAAAGGGCTAATTAATAATGTTGTTGTAAGAGAATATTTTGGGATAAATGACCATGATTTAATAGAATTCTACATTATGTTTGAAAGTGGGGTAATTCAATCCGAAGGAAAAATGTTAACTTTAAATAAGAGAAACTGTGAAGCCACTGGGCATAGCTTGGTGAATTGGGAAAATGCATTATAAAAATGATTGTATATTGTATGGTTTGCAGCAACTATACATTCCTTCAAGGTACACAAACCCAAAAAGATCAGTCAATTGTGTTTGACAAAGTATTTTCAGGATTGTATGCATATGAAAAGGCTTATAAATTTGCCAGAAATAACAGTAACCCTAGGGATTGGGTGTTTATAGAATACAGCAAAGAACTAAGAAGCTAAAAAGAAAAGGGAGAACAGAATATGAATGTAATCCAGCAAAAAAAAAACAAAAATGGCCTGTAAAACCTTTCATATGTAAAAGAAGAGGAAATCTTTGGCAACGATAAAGTTAGGCAACAGAGCCATAGAGATTTTACAGCACAACAAAAGGTCATTTAGCCCAGATAACAAGGTGTAGAGCCGGATGAACACAGCAGGCCAAGCAGTGTCAGAGGAGCAGGAAGGCTGATGTTTCGGGCCTAGACCTTTCTTCAGAAGAATTCAGAACAATTCAGAAGAAGAGTCTAGGCCTGAAACGTCAGCCTTCCTGCTCCTCTGATGCTGCTTGGCCTGCCGTGTTCATCCAGTTCTACACCTTGTTATCTCAGATTCTCCAGCATCTGCGGTTCCTACTATCTCTGAGTCATTTAGCCCATATTGGTTATCAAGCATATAACGATTCCAACCCCACTTTCTAGCACATGGCCAATAGCATTTCTAGCACATGGCCTACTGTATTTCAGATGCTCATCTAAATATTACTTCAATATCTTGAGGTTTCCAGCCTGTACCACCATTTTAGCCACAAGCTCCAGGTACCCACCACTATCTGGGTGAAAGGTTTTCCCTCAAATCCCCAATAAATCTCCTGTTTCTTACAAGAAAAAACTGTGCCCCTGGCTATTGGCCCCTCTACCAAGGGGAGACATTATTCCAACTCTGCCCTATTAGTGCTCCTCAGAACTTTGTACATCTCAATGAGATCTCCTTCAGACTTGCTCTCTCTGAAGAAAACAACCCCAGCCAATCAAGTTTCTCCTCATAACTAAATCACACCAGTCTACGCAACATTCTGTTGAATCTCCTTTGCAGTCTGTCCAGTACAATTATATTTTTCTTAATGTGTAACAACTAGAACTGTTTACAATACTCCAGCTATAACATAACCATTTAAGGCAGCTCCATCAAACTATTTGCTCTTGTACTCAATTATTGATAAACGCAGGTAACCCTTATGCCTTCTTAACTGTTTGATCTACCCATCCTGCTGCCGTCAAGGATCGATGGACATGCACAACAAAGTCCCTCTGATCCTCTGTATTTCCTAGCATCCTATCATTCGACATGTGATCCCTTGCTTTTCTAGTTCTCCCAAAATGCAACAACTCATACATGTCAGGATTAACTCCCATCACAACAATTCAGAAGCATTTATAATTGGTAAGAGAGGAATGGTAGAGATATTAGATGATTACTTTGCATCTGGACAAGTAGGAAAAGTAATAAAGCTATAATGTGATTTAAGGATAATTTGGACATGCTCAGTGAATGGGCAAAAACATGGCGGATGAAATAAAATATGAAAAATTGCACCGTTATCTATTTTGGTAGAAGGAACAGAAACACAAAGTTTTTGTAAATGATAAAAAGTTGAAAAGTGTCAATGTTCAAAGGGACATGAGTATTCTTGTCAATAAGTCACTGAAGGCTAACATGCAGGTGCAGCAAGTTGTTAGGAAGGCTAATGGAATGTTAGTCTTTGTAGGGTCATAGAGATGTGCAGCATGGAAATAGATCCTTTGTTCCAACTTGTTCATGCTGATTAGGTATCCTAAATTAATCTAGTGCCATTTGCCAGTATTTGGTCCATATCCCTAAAAATCCCTTCCTATTCATTTACCCATCCAGATGCCTTTTAAATTATTGTACCCACCTCTATCACTTCTTCTGGCAGCTCACTCCATACACGCACCAACCTCTGAGTGAAAAAGTTACCCCTTCAGTCCCTTTTATATCTTTCCCCTCTCACCTTAGCTTTGGACTCTCCTACCCTGGGATAAAGACCTTGGCTATTCACCCCATCCATACTCCTCATAATTTTATAAACCTCAACAAGGTCAACCTTCAGTTTCTGATGCTCCAAGGAAAAAACCCCAGCCCAGTCAGCTTCTCCCTATAGCTCAAACCTTCCAGTCCCAGCAACATACTTGTGAAACTTGGCTTTATCACAAGAGGATTTCAACCCAGGAGTAGTGAAGTCTTGTTTCAATTGTGAAGGAGGTTGATTAGGTCACACCTGGAGTACTGCATGCAGTTTTGGTCTACTTATCTCAGGAAGATTTAATTGCCACAAAAGCCATGCAAAGAAGGTTCACCAGACTTGTGCCTTGAATGGTGGGACTGTCCTACAGAGAGAAATTAGGTAAAAGTGGGCTTCTTTCTCTAGAGTTTCAAAAAAATGAGGGGTGATCTCATTGAAACTTACAAAATACTTAAAGAGATACACAGGGCAGATGGAGAGAAAATGTTTCCTCTTGTTAGGGAATCTAGGACCATGGAGCACAATTTAAAACTAAGGGAGATGTCATTTTGGTCCAAGAGTGGGGCAAGTTTGTTTTAACTCAGGCTTGTGATTCTTTGGAATTCTCTACCTTCAGATGCTTATGAAAGTTCAGTTATTCAGTATGCTTAATGTAGAGATGTATTTATTTCTGATTAGAAACAGCATAAAGACTTCAGGGGGTTGTGCAGGCAAAATGCGTTGGATTAGCAAAAATCGTATTGAATAATGGAGGAGGCATGAAAGACTGAATGATCTACTTCTGCTCCTATGTTCTATGATGGGCTGAATGACCTAATCCTGTTCCAATGTAACTAAAGAAAGAGAAAGGGAGGATAGGATTTTACATAATAAATATATGGGCGTTATTTCACATGAATCAGAGTCCAGCAAATCAATGTTCAAGGAAGGTTCTTGCAGTTAGCTAATGTTGTAGAAATCTCTGATTGATTTGGGAATAGAAAAATAAGAGAGAAGTTAGAATATTACTTTGTGACTGGATTCACTCAAGGGAGAATTATAAAATATGGCCCCGAATTAGAGACCCAAGTGACTAGGGACAATAAGGAAATTCATGTTAACAAGAACATTCAAGAATAATTCATGTTATATTAGAGAAATTAATTGGGGTGAAAGTTGATAAAGTCCTTGGACCTAATGTTGCTGAAGGAAATCACTCTCATGATGAGCAATGCATTGGTGATCATTTACCAAAAATTCTAGAAGGCTCCTGAATTACTCCTGAAGATTGGAAGCCAGCTAGAAAACAGGAACCACAGATTTGTTAGCCATATATGGAGCTCGGATGCAGGTAGGTTCAGTTGAATATTAAGCACGTGATCCTTGTAGATCAGACATTCGTTCACTTTTCAGGAGAATATCGGCATTTTCCTGGAAATCAAATTTTGAGAGGCTGAGACTTGGATGCAGGCTTTGGTTAACCTGGAGCTGTTCTCTGTTCTAGTGTTAAAAAAATTCATACTGGGAAAAGAGTAAAGATATTTAACAACCACAAGCTTCAGTTATATGACAGGGTTCTTGAATGATATGTTCAACTGATTAGGGTGGTTTTGATAGATTGGGTCTAAAAGCATTGTGTATTTTCCAAAATACTATTGGACCATTACCACCACTTCAGGCAAAATGATTCTCAATTATTTTCTTTCAAACCAAACTGAGCTGGGGAAATGCAATATCTGTGACTCCACTGAGAGGCGTTCCCTGCGATTTTCAAGCATTGGGATTTGTGGGGGGGTTCCACAGAGATGATAAGGAGGCAATGAGCTAGTGGTAATATTGCTGGACCGTTAATCTGGAGACCCAGATAATATTCTGGAAACATGGGTTTGAATCCTGCCACAGCAGATGATGGAATTTAAATTCAATAAAATATCAGGAATTAAGAATCTAATGATGACCATGAAACCATTGTCAATTGTCAGGAAAAACCCATCTGGTTCACAAATGCCCTTTAGGGAAGGAAACTGCCATCCTTACCTGGTCTGGCCTACATGTGACTCCAGACCCACAGCAATGTGATAGACTCTGAACTGCCCTTGGGCAATTAGGGATAGGCAATAAATGCTGCCTAGCCAGTGATGTCCTCAACCTGTGAATGAAAAAATAGTTAGCCTTTGTCCCTGCTAATTGCTGGAAATTTCTAGAAGCTACCAATTTACTAATTCTGTGACAGCCACTTTAAATTCAGCAAGAATCCTTCTCTTAAAATGAATATAGTTTTTTTTTTAAAGAAGGACTCATTCCTTATGTGGCAATAGTCTAACTTGGGAGCTTCCCAATAGACCACAAGAAGACCATGAGAAATTGGAATGGGGTAAATTGTTCAGACATGTTAGGACATATTTTGATTTTAAACTTCCTATAATTCCTGACTGATGTCTGTGTTTATTTTAAATACATTGCTAAAGAAGGCTAAAAAAAAACTTTTAAAACAAAGCATAAGTTATGGAAATGTACCATTTCAAAGACAGCAATGAGTAACATTCAATGCAATTTCTACTTACCTGACTCTATCTGCCTTTTCTCCCTGAAAACATGGGAAAGATGATTATCCACACACTCTCTCTATCAAAAGCAGCGTTCATTGTGTTGTCATTCATTGGAAAACTTCTTTGCCTGAAATTGACTTCCTGCATTTTTAATTTGCAACTCCAGACACCCAGACCTAAATCTCTCCCAAGCTTTTTATTAAGACATTTCCCACTGTGAATTGTCTCATACTGCCAGCTGGAGGAGGTTGGCAGTGATAATGGTTTCTTCCTGGTCAATTACTTCCTAAAAGTCCTACCAATGAATCCAAATATCTCTCATGCCCTCAGGCAGTGCATACTTAAAATTAATGGCCTGGATTTATATTAAATTGTGCCACTTGTGAAAGCAACCAATATAATCAAAGACCCCTCCCACCCCAGTTACACTGTCTTCCACTCTCTCCTGTCGGGCAGAAGATATAAAAAATTGTGTACAAATGCGAACAGATTCAAGAGCGGCTCCTTCTCTGCTATTATTAGGACTTTCGAATGTACCTCTCAAATTTTAAATTCAATGTTGATCTCACTCTGTGTTCACCTTCTCTGCAGCCCATAACATTGTGTATTTTTTTAATAGAATCCCTCACAGCATGGAAACAGGCCCTTCGGCCCAACAAGTCCACACAGAACCTCAGACTGTCCCACCCAGACCCACCCCCCCAACTACCCACACCTCCCTGAACACTACAGGCAATTTAGCATGGCCAATCCACCTAACCTGCACGTCTTTGGACTGTGGGAGGAAACTAGAGCACCCAGAGGAAACCCACGCAGACACGGGGAGAACGTGCAAACTCCACACAGACAGATGCCCGTGGCTGGAAACGAACCTGGGTCCCTGGTGCCATGAGGCAGCAGTGCTAACCACTGAGCCACCGTGCCACCCCAATGTTCCTCACAATGTGCTATTACCCTAATGTACTTTGTATGGTATGATCTTCCTATACTGCACACAAAACAAAACTCTTCAAAGTACCGAGGTATATGTGCTAATAATGAATCAAATCAATCAAACAAAATCAAATTCGCCAAGATAAACCCAAATATCATCGAACTTCAACCACAAATTATATCCAATGCAAATAAGTCGTCTACACACTGAAGTAGTCTGTGTCCAAAAGTCTATAAAACAGTCACCATAGCCGCAGCGGACCATAAGGCTGCCCCCTCATTAAAGAGAGGTAGCCAGTGGTAAGACTAACCCAGGAGTCACCATACCTCTGGCGTGGGGCGAGGTTAAGAAGATAGGATCTTCATAGTAACCTTACCTGGTATATATGTCCATATGTAGCAACACCTGGACAGTACCAGGCTTAGGCAAACGATTGACGAGTAGCTATCACACCACTCAAGTGGCGTGCAATGACCATCTCTGACACCATCACTTAATCCAATAGCATCAACATCCTGGGTATTACCATTATTCAGAAACTGAAATGTATTGGCCACATATAGTGTGGCTTCAAGAACAGGTCAAAAGCTAAGAATTCTGCAGTGTGTAACTCACCACTAGCCTGCCCAAACATGGCCCAACAAGTACCAGCGCAGTCAGAGTAATATTTGTGTATTGCCTGCGTGATCACAGTTCCTACAACACTCCAGAAGCTCAACACCATCCAGAACAAAGCAGCCTCGTTCAAATCCACCCCGGCCACCACCTTCAACATTGCTTCCTTTCATCACTGGTTTGCCATTGTAAGAGTGCCTATCATCCCTAAGGTACACTTCCATTGCTCACATGGCTTCTTTCAACAGCGCCTTCCAAACCTGAAATCTCCACCACTTAGAAGTGCAAGGGCAGTGGAACACAACTAACTGTAAGCCCCCCTCCAAGTCACTCAGCATCCTGGCTCTATTCTGCCATCCCTTCACTGTCACCGGGTCAAGATCCTGGAACTCCCTTCCTGAAAGCACTGTGTGTATCCCTACACCCTAAGGACAGTAATATCTAACAGTTTACTCCAACCTTTTTCTTGGGCCATTAAGATGGACAAGAAGTGCTGGCCTAGCCTCCTGCACTCTCCACGAACAAATAAAAGAAAACTAATGTTTCCACAAACCCTTACTTTAATTTGCATTGCACTAGACACTGGCCCCACCAACATAACCTGTCACAATCTTTAATTAAACCAGTCATTGCAAGTTTCCACTCAGAGGGCACATTAACATTCCTTCAACAAGATTTCTACTCTTCAGTTTTTCAGAATGTATGGAGATTAAAGGCTTTAATTGGCTTTTGAATTTTGCTTAACTTTTTCAAAAGTAACTTCTGATCATCATCAAAATGAATGAATGGTTCTGCATTCTCAAAGCAATTTTAAGTTACTTAAAGCTGACTCACAGCTGATCAAAAGGCACTCCAACTGAAAATGCTCATGTTTTATGACAGACTCATTTTCAGCTGTATTAATCCAATAACAACTTGATTCTGTTCTTAAGTGGACTTTTTTTTCCAGGTAAAACATACTTTATTTTAAGGTTATGCACTAAAATGTGACCTGAAAACATTAACTTGTGGACTATTTCAACCTACTGTCTTGCAGCTGTGCAGAAACCTGAGAAAAACATCTTAAAACAAATGTAATTCCACATGCAATTTGTGTCCAGGTCTTTTTTATTTTTTTGCTTTCTCAAAATGAATGTGTTTTCTCATTGTTGATGGACTTAGAATCAGTCAGTTGACTCTCATTGTATTAGTTGTGATATTCCACTGACTGGTACTTCTGGTACTTCAAAATTATACATTTCTCTTTCTTTCGCAGCTTTGCCCTTTCAACTTTTCTTTTCAGCGATCTCAATAAATATGGCATTTCTGATCTGCCTTGTGCCGGATTATAAACATGCCCTTAAATTTTCCAGGGGATTGGAAAACATAAGAAGCATGTGAATACTGAGATCAAACAGTTATTGTGTTTTGCTTCAATCATGTCAGTTGAAAGGATTCTTAGATAAACACTCCACCGCAAGAAGTGATTCAGAATCAAAGTAAACTTGGAGCTGAATTAATAACTAGAAGTGAGACTTCTCCTTATATTGTTACATAAAATTGTCAGAAACTTTAGTAAATCTAAAGATTGCAATTTTGTTTTAGAATACAGCAAAGGGGAACAAAGAAACCGATAAGGAAAAAAACAGAATATGAATGCAATCTATCAAAAAGACATTAGAATGAACTGTAAAAGCTTCTACAAATACCTATTAAGGAAATGTTTGGACACTGCAGGTTGATTACCAAAATTAAAGCACATTGTCTCATGAGTAATGTCTTTTAAAGAAATAATTTGGATGTGAACGTAGGAGGAATGGTTTGTAAGTTTGCAGATGACACCAAAATTGGTTGTATAGTAGACAGTGAAGAAGATCATCTCAGAGCACAATGGCACCTTAATCAGTTGAGCCGATGGGACAAGGACTGGCAGATGGAGTTTAATTTAAATAAATGTGAGCTGCTGGATTTTGGTAAGGCAAATCAGGGCAGGACTTACACACTTATTGATAAAGTCCTGGGGTGTGTTGCTGAACAAAGAGACCTTGGCGTGCAGATGCATAGCTCCTTGAAAATGGAATCACAGGTAGACAGGGTAGTAAGGAATGTATTTGGTACACTTGCCCTTATTGGTCAGCGTATTGAGCATAGGAGTTGGGATGTAATGTTGCGGCTGTACAGGACATTGGTGAGGCCACTTTTGGAATACTGCATTCAGCTCTGGTCTCCCTGCTACGGGAAAGATGTTGTGAAACTTGAAAGGGCGCAGAAAAAAATCACAAGCATGTTGCCAGGGTCTGAGGGCTTGAGCTACAGGAAGAGGCTGAATAGACTGGAGTTATTTTCCCTGGAGTGTCGTAGGTTGAGGGGTGACCTTATAAATGTTTGTAGAATCATGAGGGGCATATATATGGTGAGTAGCCAAGGTATTTTTTCCCGGGGTAGGGGAGTCCAAAACTAGAGGGCAGGGTTTAAGGTAAGAGGGGAAAGGTATAAAAGGGACCTAAGATGCAATTTTTTCATGCAGAGGGTGGTGTGTGTATGGAATGAATTGTCAGAAAAAGTCATGGAGGCTGGTACAATTACAACATTTAAAGGGCATCTGGATGGGTATATGAATAGGAAGGGTATAGAGGGGTACGGTCCAAATGTTGGCACATAGGACTACTTTAATTTAGGATATCTGGTCAGCATGGACAAGTTGGGCTGAAGGGTCTCTTGCTGTGCTGTACAACTCTATGACTATGATTTTACAACTCTACTAGTATGGGTTAATGGTTGGCTCACTGACAGAAAACAGAGCGTAGGAATACATGGGTCATTCTTGTGTTGGCAGCCTGTGACTAGTGGAGTATCACAAGGATCAATACCCAAGTTGTAATTGTTCACAATATATATCAATGGTTTGGATGTAGGGACCAAATGAAATATTTCCAAGTTTGTAAATGATACAAAGTTAAGGAGGAATGCTTGTTGTGAAGAAGATGTAAAATATTTTCGGGGGATTTGGACAACCTTAGAGATTATGGGCGAGCATATAACGTGGCAAAATGAGAAGTTTATCTACTTTGGTAGGACTGGGTGCAGATTCTATCTTAAATGCTAAGAAGGTTGAAAAGCGTAGATGTGCAAAGGGATTTGCGAGTCCTTGACATAAGTCACCAAAGGCTAACATGCAGATGAAACATGTTATTAAGAAGGCTAATGGAAAGTTATCCTTTGTCACAGGAGGATTTGAGCACAGGAGGACAACTATAAATCTCATTTCAAGTGCTGATCCAAGCACTTTTTCAAAGTTTTAGGGGATTCCCTCAGGCAGTACTTTCCAGGCTCCTACCACCCTCTGGGTGAAAAAATATGTTTTCCCCAAATCCCCTCTAAATCTCCTGCCTTTCACCTTAAAAATATGCCCCCTTCTTGATGAACTTCAGAAAGTAGGCTAAGATAGAATCTTTCATCCAAACATTATACAACCTCTTGATAAGCTACCATCATCATTGCTTTTCCATGCTCAGAGATTTATACTATTGCTTCTCAGGATTAGTCATTATGCAGCAATGATGATTCCTGTCTGTTTACTGTTCGACTCATGAAGAGAAAAGATGGATCTTTACACTCACAATGCCCCACAGTAATTTAAGCAATGAGGATAACAGGCCGGAAAATAATGCGAGCGATATGGATGACCAGAAAGAATCTTTGATCCATCAAGTAAATAGTGATGTTGAATGATTTGAAAGGCAGTATGTATCATTTATTGAGTGTTAACACCGAGATTCAAGCAACTGTCTACTCATATTGTTTTTCTTTATTCATTAACAGGATGAGAGCGTCGCTGGCTAGACAGCATTTATTGCCCATCTCTAATTACCCAGAGGGCAGTTCAGAGTCATCCACATTGCCGTGAGTCTGGAGTCACTTGTAGGCCAGACGAGGTACGGATGGCAGTTTCCTTCCCTAAAGGGCATCAGTGAACCAGATGGGTTTCTCTGACAATGCATTCAAGTTAATCATTAGATTCTTAATTCCAGATATTTTATTGAATTCAAATTCCACCATCTGCCATGGCAGGATTCGAACCCGTGCACACAGAATGTTATCTAGGTCTCTGCATTAACAGACCAGCTATAATACCACGAGGTCATTGCTGCCCACTTGTTTAAGTTGATTAGTAAATTGAATTTTGACATTTATTATGACAGTATAAAAATGGGGAAATGTTGCTGCAACTGTACAAGGCATTAGTGCACCTGGAATATTACATGCAATTTTGGTCCCGTTACTTGAGGAAGGATGTACTTGCAGGAGGTAGTTTAGAGGAGACACGCAAGACTGATTCCACAGATGAAGGGTTCATCTCATGAAGAAAGACTGAGCAGTTTAGGCCTATACTTTCTGGAGGTTAGAAGGATGAAAGAAGATCTAATTGAGGCATAGAAGGTGCTAAAGGGGATTGGTAAAGTGAACGTAGAATGGAGTCTAGAACGAGAGGTCATAATTTTAGGATAAGGGGTAGCAGATTTAAATCAGAGAAGAGGAGAAATTAGTTCTCTCCAAGGGTCATGAATCAACGGAATTCTCTATCCCAGCCTGTAATGTATGTCGGGACATTGAATAAATTTAAGGCTGAGAAAGACAGATTTTTAATTAATAATGGGTGGAAGGGTTATGGAGAGCAGGCAAAAAAAGTAGAGTTGAGGCCGAGATGAGATCAGTCATGATCGCACTCTTAAATCTTATGCCTGTGACTTAGTCTGCAGAAGGAACAGTCTTCAGTAATGTACAGCATTCTTTGTGCCTCTGTACAAAAGGTTTGTACAGTGATAAAAGTTTCTCAATGGGGATGTCCTTGTTTGTTTTAGACTAGTTCAACAAGGACCATTCTCTCCATAAGAGTCCAAAGGCTGTTAGTTGACAAGAAACTGTTCAGTATAAACTAAAGTTGTGCTGAGTATTAAAGAAAATGAGTTAATTTAAACTGTATTGTTTTATTTGCCATTTTCTCCTTATCTTATGTTTCTAACCCACCGAGAAGTCAGTTAGTTGGCTAAGTATCAAACTGTATTGTAATGCTTAAGATAAAGTCCATCTATTTCTCCAGAGTCCTCACACTGACAACATAAGGTCAAACATCAATCTTAAATCATTCCAAGATTGCTAATGTCTACTATCACCCAGCAGACTGCAAACTAGATTTGCCAGTTGTTTAATGATTAAACGATGACAAACCCAAGGGCAATTAGGGATGAGCAATAAATGTTAGATCAGCCAGCGACACCCACATCCCAAAAGCAGGAAAGTAAAAGTGACTACATGCATTATGGAGCTATCCGATGTGATTAATTAAAGATAAAAGGAAGGAGAGTGCAGTCTATTTCAGTTGAGTTGAAGTTGTTAAATTTTAATCATGTGATAATTCAATTTTTTAAACAAAAGAAGATAATTTTTCACTGAATCAAGAACGGTAATGACAGTTGAGGTTAATTTATCTAATCAGGGAGATACTTCAATGCAGCATTCAATTGTTTGTTAAATAACTCTAGAATTCCAGAGACAGAAATTGCTGGAGAAACTCAGCAGGTCTGGCAGCACCTCTGAAAAGAGAAACAGAGGTGGTGTTTCAAACCCAGTGACCCTTCTTCAAAACTTTTCATTTCTCCACACAAGCTGCCAGATCTACTGAGTTTCTCCAATTTTGTTTTTGCTTGTTTCAGATTTCCAGCATTTGCAGTTCTTTTAGTTCAGAATTCCAGCATCCACTTATTACCTGCAAGTTGATTTCACACATAAATTACTTTCTGTGAAGAGGAACCTCCTGGTGCCATTCTTAAGATAAACTGTCCAAACAATTTGTGGCTTCGTTACCTACTTGGACTCCCATAACATGATTGAAAAGTTATATTCTGGATTAATGCAACTTTAAGCAATCCACTTGATTAACACCACATCAACAAACATTCACTCCTAACCACCAACGCTCAGTATGTACCATTTACAAGAACCTACTGCAGAAATACAACATGGCTTTTAGACAGCACCTTCCAAACCAGCAATTACCTACCAAGGGCAGCAGATACATGGGAACACCACCAATGTCAGGTTTCCCTCCAAACCTCCCACCGTCCTGACTTGGAAATATATCACCATTCCTTCAGTATCGCTGAGTTAAATTCTTGAAATTCTCTTCTTAACAACAGTGTGATGTACCTACAGCAAATGGACTGCAGCAGTTCAAGAGGACAGCTCACCACCACCAACTTTGTGTGAGCAATAGATGGCTCCACCAGCAACATCCATATCCCATAAACAAATAAACAAATTGCCGTTGGATCGTACTCAGGGGTGTACCTCAGCTCTCCTAAAGAAATGTAGTGAAAACAGTTCTGCTTTTACCTGGTCTAACCTCCACACTCTAGGCTCCAGACACTGGGGACTCTAAAATCTTACTTCATTGGAAGCTGCTAATTAGTCAAACAGGCAGCTTTCTCTGGGACATAAAGAGAAATTGCTGGAAAAACTCAGCAGCTTTGGCAGCATCTGTGAAGAGAAATCAGAGTTAATGTTTCTAGTTCAGTGACCCTTCTTGAGAACAGAATTTCTGTTTTTGACTCTGAATTCCAGCATCTGCAGTTCTTTCAGTTTTTATTTAGCTTTCTCTGCAAACCATGCCAATGTGAACTATGATCTGTCTCCACTTCATGCAACCCTACCACCCCACCAAACCCTGAAAATAAGAGATACAAGGTGGGGTGGGGGGGGATGGTGGAGATAGATCATGTGATACCGGACAGCTTTTGTCATGACAGCATTGCATCATAGTAAGAAGCAGAGCCCTCCTGTCTGCATTTATTTTGTTCGAACGTAAACCTGCATTAACACATGCCCTGTGAGGGGAAATTGAAATTGTACCTCAACTAAGTGCGGAAATAGGAGATCAGTGAATGTTAATAAACATTATTGCATGGAATCATGAAATTTGCATTTGAAACAAGGTTGATTGTCAAGTTACATGAAGGTTCACAATAAATTGAGGGTGAACACTTATTAAAACCCATAATGAGATTTTAAACATTTGCTTTGCTAGTAGCATGAATTATATATAATCCAGAAGCCATCCCTGATGGCTAAGCTGGATCAATTCTTCTACCACATCCAATATTTGAAGTGATTAAAACTAAATAGTGCATTGTGGAACTTCTATACAAAAGCATTCTTGTTCTTTACACATAATTCCTAACGTTCATGTTATATTCACATTCAGTGATAATGTTAATAAAGATATATAAAAATTAAAGTAAATATAAAATTGAATAAAATGATTAAATATTTAATTGGAACACATTAACGATGGCAGGATGGGTGTTGTGTCACAGCTGCAGCATGTGGGAAGCCCTGTGTATCAGTTTGGTCCAGGATAAACACATCTACAGTAGGTGTTTGAAGCTTTAACAACTTCAGCTCATAGCTTATAAGCTGGAGGCTGAACTGCTGACACTGCAATGCATCAGTAAGGGGAGAAAGTTATCCGGATTCTTTGTACTAGGATGCAGTCACAATCTTTAGAACAAGGTCTTCTGGTTTTGTTAGCATTCAAGAACAGGAAAATATAGTAAGGTAGTAAGGGAGGTACAGAGATCCAAAGGGCAGGGGCACAGGAGCCTTAGCTTTTATAGTTTTTCACTAGGTTTGAAGTTCTTGCAGTTTGTATGGATGGAGGGTAGATGAGCCAACTGACTGTAGTAACTTGCTACAGGAAATCATTCTAGTCGGAGGTACTAAAAAGAATGCAGTGCCTAGTTCCTCTTACTGACTGTGCAGAACCTTTTCCTTTGCACTGCCCATGTCATTGGCATGATTCCAGATAGCTGTGTTAGCTGCCCAGTGCCAAGGTTCCAGACATGTGCTCAGGACTGGAGTGGAACTTGCAATGTGTGTGTGCGTGTATATGTGTGTGTGTGTGTGTGTGTGTATGTGCACGGGTGTGTGTTGTGTGTGTGTGTTATGTGTATGTGTGTTGTGTGTATGTGCGCGTCTGTGTGTGTGTGTACATGCGTGTGTGTACGTGTGTGTGTTTTGTGTCTGTGTGTGTGTGGTGTGTGTTGTGTGTGTGTACGTGTCTGTGTTTTATGTGTGTGTGTGCACGCGTGTGTTGTGTGTGTGTTATGTGTATGTGTGTTATGTGTGTGTGTACATGTGTGTGTGTGTTGTGTTTATGTGTGTGTGTGGTGTGTGTTGTATG
>JAHRHZ010000063.1:8633971-8709586 GCA_024137785.1 Ginglymostoma cirratum
GTGTGTGTGTTGTGTTTATGTGTGTGTGTGGTGTGTGTTGTATGTGTATTGTGTGTGTGTGTTGTGTATTGTGTGTGTGTGTATGTGTCTGTGTTGTGTGTGTGTGTTGTGTGTTGTGTGTTGTGTGTGTGTACGTGTCTGTGTTGTGTGTGTGTGTGAGTGTGTGTGTGTGTGTGTGTGTGTGAGTGTGTGTGTGTGTGTGTGTGTGTGGTGTGTGTGTGTTTGTGCAGCATGTTGGCAGCATTCAATCATCGTTATCCTTGTAAGTACCAATGACATGGGCAGTGCAAAGGAAAAGGTTTTGCACAGTCAGTAAGAGGAACTAGGCACCAAATTAAGAAACAGAACTCAAGAAGGACATGATCTTGCGAATATTGCTGTAATTACATGAGCTACATGTAAATCAGCAGAGGGAAGATCAGATGAGAGGCATGAATATGAGGTTCAAAGACTAGTGTGGGAAAAGTGGTTTCAGATCATGAGTCACTGGTACCAGTACTGGGGAAAGAGAGACCTGGTCTGGTGAGACAGTATCCAACAGTATTGCACTGCGGCTGGTGTTCTTTTGAGCCAGATAGCTAGGGAAGTAAATGAGATTTTCAAGCAAATAGTGGGTCCAGCACTCAGATTTAAGAAAATGTGACAAAAGAAAAGCTAGAGACAAGGAAACAGAGGAAAGCATTAATACAGGAAATCATAAGTAGGCTTGAAATGTCATTCAACAGCAAAGAGTAGAAGCTACAAAATCAATAAAAGAATAATGCCAAAGACTCTGTACCTGGATGTATATAGCATTTGAGATAAAACAAGTGAACAGAGAATGTGAAAAAGAACTAAGTAGCCATTACAGAGATATGTCTACAGGAAGGCATGGATTGGGTGTTGAAAATTGAAGAATACAGTACAAATAGACAGTACAGGAAGCCAGGCAAAGGTGAGGTGTGGGTCTATTAGTTAATAATGACACTAACCCAAAAGAGAAGGATGCCTTAAGCTCAGGAAGCCAGGATGCTGTTTAGGTAGAGATTACAGGTGACAACGGAAAGAAGTAAAGTGTGGGAGTGATGTCCAGTCCCCCTAACAATAACCACATGGTAGGCTGTAGCATCAAGGAACAAGTGTTAGGAACTGTCTGAAAGGCATGGCATTAATTAATGGAGACTTTAATTTGTACACAGACTAGGAAATTCAAGACAGGTGGCAGCTTTTCCCTATAATCCAAGCCCCCCAGTCCCAGTAACACCCTTGTAAATCTTTTGTGCACCATCTCAATTTAACAACATCTTTCCTACAGAAGGTCGATCAGCATAGCATTCATTATTCTAAAAGTGATCTCAATAATGTCCTGTACAGCCGTGACATGACATCCCAACTCCAGTACCCGACGTTCTGATCAATGAATTTGATTATAGCAAATGTAATTTATTCAAAATTCTTTATTCAAAAAGGGAGGGCAAGAGACAGAAAGCAGGGAACTACAGGCCAGTTAGCTTAACATTTGTCATAGGGAAATTGTTAGAAGCTCTCATTAAAGTGAGAGCTGGACGCATTGATAAGTTCAAGGTAATCAGGCAAGATCAACACGGTTTTCAGAAGGTGTTACAAAGATGCATTGGTCAGTGTACTTACTGAAGGATGCTAATGCATTGGAAAGAGTTCAGAGAAAGATTTACTCGACTAATGCTTAGAATAAGTGGATTGTATCATAAGGAAAGGCTAGACAGGCAAGGCCTATATCCTCTGGAGTTTAGAAGAGCCAGAGAGTACCCTTTTTAAAAAAGCAGAATTCCTACAGTGTGGAAACAGGCCATTCAGCCCATCACATCCACAACAACCGTTACTTTAGCTGTGTATTCCTGCATTTCCCATGGCTAGCCCACACATCCCTGGGCACCACAGAGAAATTTAGTACGGTCAATCCACAGCTTCAGAGTGTGGGAGAAAACCAGAGCACCCAGAGGAAACCCATGCAGTCACGGGAGAATGTGTAAACTCCACACAGACAGTCTGCTGAGGTTGGAACTGAACCTGGGTCCCTTGTACTGTGAGGCACCACTGAGTCACCTTGCCACCCTCAACTGAAGTTGTACTCTGTTGTATGAAGACTCAAAGAAGAGGCTTTCAGATTCTCAATTCCAGGAACTGAAGTTACTGTTAAGTTAGGCTCAATAGATATGAGAGAGAAGGAAATTCTCTCTGATTTGAATGCTATAAAGGAGTGTTGTGAAGATTAATGGGTTGGCATTTTACTGTGCACTTTGAAATCTTTTATTTTGTGTTACGTTTAGGTAATTTTGTTTATTCTATTTTATCTTCATTTCTTTTGTGTAATAAACTTCTGTTTCATTGTTTAAAACTAATCTGCAGCATTGTGAATTTATATTTCACTGAAACCCAAATCAAAATATCATATAACAAGCCAAATTTCTATCTGGGGTCTGCTTTTCCAGTAATAACACTAGCTGGGATCATAACAATGCCATCAATACTGGGATCTTGTTTGACACAACTATTTTGAAGTTTATTAACAACGCTAATTATGGAAACTGATATGATATCTCAGACTTGCTGATAATCAGGCTTACTTTTCTGTTACATTACGTACAAAGCTGGCTACAATGAACTGTAATGCATTGGACTGATTGTTTAAATGGCAGATTGCTAGCTTAGTTAACTGACAGTAAGTTGGAGACTTCATTTCACTTGGCTGTCTTAAAAGTATAACATCTTTCTGAAAGTTATGCATTAACATAAACAATAGAAACACCTAGATAAGATAGAGATGCATCAACTTGAAGCGTGCAATGCAGACTTACAGCTTCCAGGCTTCCTTGTAGGGAGATTCCATGAGGCTTAAATAGGAAAGGCTTAAAACCATGGAAAACAGCACCAACGATGAAGACAGCAGTGACAGATCAAACCAATTTGGGCTGGACTAAGCTCTTCATGCACTGCTCACTTGCTTTCTTTCATCCATTGCCCGCCTCTTTCCCTTCATCCGCTGCCCACCTCCTCTCCTTCATCCGCTGCGTATCTTTGCTCCTTCGAAACCTCAACTGCATTTGAAGAGTTTACACCATGACTCTATGTAACTATGATTTAACCTCATTACAATATAATGGCAAAGCAGCAGGTAGTTATTTTGAAGGAGGTGGATGTCACCGGGTGCACACCTGTTATATGTGGTGTGCTGTCTGAAAAGTCAGATTTCTCAATTAGGTAGGAGCTGTTGGGGACGATTGACTTAATTCCAGCAAGTTACATTTTTAATGAGATACAAAAACACTTAGATTAGTTTCGCGATATTTGATGACAGGAATCTGCTTTTGAGGGCAGAAAAATCAATCATTAAAGTTCACCTGATGGTGAGAATATAATTTTTACCTCTCGCCCCAGTTGGGTTTCCCCAACCACCATTTGCCACGGCCACTCTGCAACTGGGAAACTCTATCCTTTGTCTTTGCAATCTTCATTTCTCGTTCTTCTTGCAGGTGGAAAGGGGAGAAGTGGATCTTTGTGTTTCTTAGCAGCAATGAGGCCTCCTAAGTTTTGAAAGTGATAAAATGCCCACGTTCACATCTGGCAACTCTTTCCACAATGCCAACCTGGTGAAGGGGTCAGCACAGTGTTGGCAGAATGCCAGGCAGCCACATTATCATGTCCATCACTACGCAATGCTGACTTGTGAGTCACATATTTCCACACAAACACCACTCAGGAGCCCACACACTACCTTCACATAATAATGTTGATCTTGGCAGTTAATGTCTTGAATGATGTACAGCAGAACACTTACTAGACTCAAGAACCACTTACTGTTTGATGAGCTGCCTAATTATTTGTTATTGCTGGCGTGATCACTTCTCCCGGCGAGAGAGGAACATGTACTGGGCTGACTCCCCTGGCCCAGATTCACAGGCTAGGCCAAGGCACCCGGTCCGCAGCTAGGCCCAGGTGCCTGAAGAAGGGGAAAGGTGATTTTGGCAAGGCTTGGCAGTCTCCTGGTTTGGTGTTCTCCTGGTATGGTGGTCTTTTCCTAGCATGGAGGTCTTGTCTCTGCGTGGAGGTCTTCTTAGTTTTTGTCATCAAGGTATTCCAGTGGCCTGGCATTGCAGTCTTATCCAGAAGGGGTGGTCTCGGCCTAGCATGGCAGTCTTCTTAGTTTTCTTTGTATTCCAGTGGCCCCACGTAGGGGTCTCATCCTTGCTGCAAAGTCAGGGTATTCCATTGTTCCTAAATCGACATTCCTTGAGTCCAGGATTGTGATGAACTTTGTGTTAATTTTACATTTTTTAATATTATATATGAATTCTGTCATTAAAACAGGCACCGTGGTGGAGCCTTATTAAACTTTTTGCTATGTTTTTCATGTAAAAGTACACGTGATAGTTAATTTCTATTCTATAAATATGGACAAGAAACAAGAGTAGGCCACTCTTGTTTCTTTGAGCCTGCTATGCCATTCAATTAGATCATGTCTGATCTGATTTTCACTTCAACTCCATATTCCTGCATATTTCCAAAAACCTTTCATCCAATTGATAAAAATGAATCTATCTACCCCCGCCTTAAAAATATTTTGGGAACTTTCCAAGACTTGTCTAAAGTTTCAATAAGTTTCATATAATATTCGCTGATCGTTAAATGCTCTTTTTTAACGCTCTAGCAAGTTACTTCCAAACGCATGACTCAGTAAACTTCCCTCTTGGGATTGTGCATGAGCGGGAGAATGAGCACAGGCTCCACAGAGCGGGACAAGGTGCGAGAAGATGGAGGAGGAGAAGGAAAGGAGGTCTCTCAACATCAACACTATACGAACTGAGAGTAACTAAGATGCATTTCTTTTACCCCAACTTTAATCAGGCCCAAAGCTTGAAAGATCTTTACTTAATTAAGGAGATTTTGACTGAAGTCCACCAGGCGCTACAGCCATAACAGCAACCTTAAAGGAAGGCATGAACCACACTGTCTGTGGTGATCAAAGTGACTAGATCCTCATGGATCTGGTCTATTCACCTTGCTCCTTCTTGGCTGATATTGGAGATTTTGGTAAGAAATCATAGAATCATAGATGTCATAGAATCCCTACAGTGTGGAAACAGGCTATTTGGCCCAACAAGTCCACACCGAGCCTCAGAGCATCCCACCCAAACCCATCCCCCAACCTTCTCACTGTAACCCTGCATTTCCCAAGGCTAATCCACCTAACTTAAACATCCCTGGACCCTTTCGGCAATTTTGCATGGCCAATCCACCTATTCTGCGCGTCTTTGGACTGTGGGAGAAAACTGGAGCACCTGGAGGAAACCCATGTAGACATAGGGAGAATGTGCAAACTCCACACAGACGGTCGTTCGAGTCTAGAATTAAACCCAGGTCCCTGACGCTGATTTTTAAGTTTGAGATACGTTGTTGCACGAGAGATTTAGGAAGTTCTGATTGATTGATTGCCATGTGTACCAAAGTACGGTGAAAAGCTTTGTTTACGAGCAGTACAGGCAGACCACAGTACGCAAAAGATGTGCAGATCTAAAATACTTAGACAGAGGCATACAGGTAACATTGCACAGGGTGTGCACTAGGTGAGATCAACATAATTTGAGGCGAGAGAGTGCATTCCTCAGTCTAACAACAGCCAGGAAGAAGCTGAAACTGCTGGTGCATGTGTTCAGGTTTCTGAATCTTCTGCCTGACAGAAGAGGTTGTATGCGATTATTACCAGGGTGCAATGAGTCTTCGATTATGTTGGCCAGCTTTCAGCGGCAGTGAGCCGTGTAAATGGAGCCCATGGATGGAAGGTTGGCTTCTGTGATGATCTGGGCTGTGCACACCACCTTCTGTAGTTTGTTACAGTCCTGGGCAGAGCAGTTGCCATACCAGGCCGTTATGCACCCGGACAGTATGCTTTCAATTGTGCATCTGTAGAAGTTGTTGAGGGTCCTTATGGACATGCCAAATTTCCTGAGACACCAAAGGAAGAAAAGACATTGCTGTGTGTTCTTTTCCATCGCATCTATGTGGGAAGTCCAGGGCAGATTGTTGTTATCGTCACTCCGAGGAATTTGACATTCTCCACCCTCTCAACCTCAGTTCCGCCAATGTAGATGGGAGCGTGCTCTCCTCCTTTCTCTATGAAAAGGCAGTGGGCTGCACCTCATTTCCATTTGATAGTAAAGCAAGTAGGCTGAACAGTAGGGGTTTGTGTGGATTACAGGGTGCAGTTTACTGCATGTACATTGCCTCAAACATACCACAGACATTTTTTTTCTTGAGTTGAGAGGCATTCCTCAATGTCAATGATGTGTAGCTAGTCAGGCAGTATGTTATTCCAGCAGTAATCACAACTCTGTCACTCTACAGCCAGTGGCTGTGCCAGCTGTATTTAGACCACAACACCACATCAAAGGCTTGACCAGTGTGTGGGCAGTGTCACCAACAATAGCTTGACTCACAATTCCAATCTGGTACCTACACAACAGGCCAAGAATGAGAGCCTTGCTGAAACAGGGAAAATTATATAATAGGCATAAACAGAAAGTGCTGAAAAAATTCAACAAGTCCAGCAGCATCTATAGAGAAAGGGTCACTGGATCCGAAATATTAACTCTGTTTTCGATCTACAGCACTTCTTGTTTTTGTTTCAGGTTTCAAGCATCTGCAGTTCTTTATTTTAATTATATAACAGAACATTGCTTTCCTCAAACAGCAGTTTGACTGCCTGGATTTCTTGCATGATGAGCCCTGCCGCAATCAGCTGGGCAGCAGCTGAGATTTGTGGTAGTATGTTGCATGACCAGTCATTAGTTCCAGTTACCCTGTTATAGGAAGGATATTATTAAATTGGAGGGAGTTCAGAAAAGATTTATCAGGGAATGGAGGATTTGCGATATCAAAATAAACTGGAAAGACTAGGGCTTTTTTTCACTGGAGCATAGGAGGTTGAGGGGTGATCTTACTGGGGCTGAGAAAATCCTGAGGGTCATAGATAAGGTGAATGACAAGGGCTTTTTCTTCAGGGTGGGGGATTTCAAAACCGGGGATCGTATTCTTAACATGAGAGGAGAATGATTTAAAAAGGACATGTGGAGAAACCTTTTTAAACAGAGGGTGGTTCACATGTGGATTGAGCTGTCAGAGAAAGTGATGGATGTGGGTACAGTTACAACGATTAAAATATATTTGGATAAGTTTGTGAACAGGGAAGATTTAGAAGGATATGGGCCAAGTCCAGGTGGTTGGAACTCGTTTAATTTGGGAATGTAGTCAGCATGGACTAGATGGACTGAAAGTGTGTTTCTGCTTTATGATTCTATGTCTCTATCAGGTGAAGAACTGAGGAGTATTCACAAGAGGAAGAGGAGAAAGTGGAAACAAAGAGACTTGGAAAACAGAAGTAGGATGAAGGGTTTAGGCCCGAAACGTCAAGTTTTCCTGCTCCTATGATGCTGCTTGACCTGCTGTGTTCATCCAGCCCCATGCTTGTTATCTCACCTTCAACCATCACCCTCTGCTTCCTCCCATCGAGCCATTTTTAAATCAAATTAGCTAGCTCTCCCTGGATCCCATGTGACCTGACCTTCATGATTAGCCTGCCATGCAGGTCCAGTCAAAGGCCTTACTGAAGTCCATACAGACAACATCCACTGCCCTACCCTCATCTATCCTCTTGGTTACCTCTTCAAAAACCTCTAAAAGATTTGTCAGACATGATTTCCTGCACACAAATTCATGCTGACTGTCCCTAATCAGACCTTGACTGTCCAACTGTTGGTTGATCCTGTTCCTCAGTATCCTCTCCAATAACTTGCCTACCACTGATGTCAGGCTCACTGGCCTGTAGTTCCCTGGCTTGTCTTTGCTACTTTCTTTAGCAATGGGACAACATTAGCCACCATGCAGGCTTCTGGAACTTCACAAACAAAAACACAGTTGCTGGAAAAGCTCAGCAGGTCTGGCAGCATCTGTGAAGGAGAAAACAGAGTTGACATTTCGGGTCCGGTGACCCTTCCTCCCCTTCCCCTGAGGAAAGGTCACCAGACCCGAAACTTTAACTCTCTGTTTTCTCCTTCACAGGTACTGCCAGACCTGCTCAGCTTTTCCAACATCTTTGTTTTTGTTCCTGATTTACAGCATCTACAGTTCTTTTGGTTTTTGTCTGGGACTTCACCATTGGCTAAAGATGAATCAAGAATCTCTGCAAGGGCCTCTGCAATTTCTTCCCTAGCCTCGGACAATGTCTGAGGATACACTTGATCAGGCCCAGGGATTTTATCCACCTTAATGTGCCTTAAGGCTGTGAACACCTCCTATCTGGTAATGTGTATGCAGTCCAAAACATCCCCACTTGTTTCCCTTATTTCCTTGGCACACATGATTCTCTCCTCAGGAAGTGCTGAGGAGAAATATTCATTAAAAATCTCTCCCATCTCCCCCCACCGTGGCTCCACACATAGATGGCCATGCTGATCTTTGAGGGGACCTATTCGCTCCCAAGCCACTCTTTCCCTCTTAAAATAGCTATAAAACCTCTTGAGATTATCCTTAACCTTATCTGCCAGATCCATCTCATACCCTCCTTTTGCTCTTCTGATTTCCCTTGTAAGTGTGTTCCTACACTTTTTATAGTCGTCGAGGGATTCCCTTGAGCCCGATCGCTTAAACCCAATGTATGCTGCCTTCTTTTCCCTGACCAGAGCCTCAATATCCCTTGTCAGCCAGGGATTCCTAAACCTGCCAGCTTTTGCCTTCACCCTAACAGGGACATACTGTCATCAGACTCTCAGTCCCCAGAGCCAGTCCATGCTCTGAGCTCATCCGCCTTACCAGTCAGGCCTCGTACGTTGAAATAAATGCACTTTTAACCAGAAGGTTTTTCCCTCCCGTTACTGTGCCCCTGGCTATCCTGAATGGTAAGCTTGCGCTCGATGGCTAATGTGCTTTCCACTGACTTCTCGTTGGCCCCTCTCTTATTCAGAGTCCCACCTCCACCAACCACCTCCACCCTCACCGCCCCCCACCACCACCCGCCCGCACACACACACACACACCTCCACCCCCACCCAGCCAAACTAGTTTAAAACTCCCCGGGTAACATGAGCAAATCTACCCACAAGGATATTGGTATCATGACACGATACATACTCAAATAAACAAACCATCTTTTTCTACTCTCTTAGTGGTGTCTTTTGTGTAACTTTGAATGACCTATCCTACGAGATGATTCTGGAACACGATGGTCAAACGTCATTGGCCTCGAATGGAGGGCATTGCTGAAGCCTTAAGGGAGCAGTTTTGAGCAGCTCCAGATCTAAAAAGCTTGGCTTTGGACTGTGTTATTATGTCCTGTGCTACACTTGTCTGAGTTGCCTCCAAACGAAGAGAGAACATCAGGGGTACGAGCAAATGTGTCATCATCCTCAAGGAGAGAACACATGCCTGTGCTGCATGGTGGCACCGTCACTCTCTTAAGCCTCAGCAACCCCAATGTTGACTCTGTTGGCAGGCAGTCAGGATGTGATCTTGTTGAAATGTGCAGGAGTCTTCAGGGGCTTGGCAGGGTAAATGCTGAGAGGATGTTTCCCCTCATGGGAGAGTAGGACCAGAGGGCATAGTCTCAGAATAAAGGCACGCCAATTTAAGATGCAAAGGAATTTCTTCTCTCGGAGGGTTATGAGTCTTTTAGAACTCCTTGTCACTGGGAGCTGTGAGAGCAGAGTCCTTGCGTATATTTAAGGGTGAGATAGATTCTTGATCAGTCAGGGAATCAAGGGTTATGGGGAAAAAGGCAGGGAAGTGGATGTAAGGAGTTTTGGGTCTGCTATGATGCTATTGAAGAGTGGAGCTAGCTTGAGGGGCTGAATGGCTTACCCCTGGTTCTATTTCTTCTGGTCTTATTGCTGGACTCCAGCATTGCTCCAAAACTCCCTTTCAATAACAGCCATGATGGCATCAATCTTGTGTTTCCATGATAACCCTGGGGTACTTTAACCCTTTAAAAGACATAGTCACTCATAGTGCCAGTTATTCACAGTATTGGACCACTGCTGATGGGTAGAGTCAAACAACACAGGTAACGTGAGCTGCGCAGAATAATTACGTAATGCAAAAAGGCAATACAAATGTACTGCTCTGCCTTCAATGCAGTCTTCCGGTTGGGTAATGATGTGTGATTAATGTGTGCTATTGTTTTAGGAGGCGTAATCAGCTTATTTTGCCCTCCCTGTACTTTCAAGCTTAGGGCTCTTTCCAAATCCACAGATTTCAAATCTGTGCCATGCATGATATGTATATGCTCATCATTAGCCTTATGTGGATGGCCATGATGTGGAGGTGCCAGTGTTGGACTGGGGTGGACAAGGTCAGAAAACACAGGTCACCAGGTCATAGTCCAACAGGTTTAGCTGAAGACCCGAGCTTTCAGAGTCTCACTGCTTCTTCAGGTGTCAGTGAGAGACGTAACATCAGACACAGAATTTATAAGCAAAAGATCAAAGGGTCACAGAACTCAGTGGCTCGGTGGTTAGCGCTACTGCCTCACAGCACCAGGGACTCAGGTTCAATTCCACCCTCAGGCAGCTGTCTGTGTAGAGTTTGCACATTCTCCCCGTGCCTGCGTGTGTTTCCTCCAGGTGCTCCGGTTTCCCCCCGCAGTCCAAAGATGTGCAGGTTAGATGGATTGGCCATGCTAAATTGCCTGTAGTGTTCAGGAATGTGTAGATTAGATGGGTTATGAGGGGTGGATCTGGGTGGGATGCCCTAAGGGGCATTGTGGACTTGTTGGGCTGAAGGGCCTGTTTCCACACTATAGTGATTCTATGGGAACTGATGCAGTGTTGAGCAAACCTAAGATGGCTGTTAAATCTTTAATTAGTTAGAAAGGATTAATATGCAAATTCAAGTCACTGTCCCAAGACAACTAAAGGTTTTATCCGTTCCCTCAGTATACCAGAGGTGACATCTCAGGTCAGACAATACATTTTAGGTGTGAGGCCTTGTTTAGAATCTGGCTGCATACCAACTTGGAGTCAAACTGGTTTTATTTCCAAAGTGGGAATTTATAAAATACCACATTGACTGTCTACAAATTGTTTGCTTTTTGAACAAAATAGAATGTGTCTGCAATTACAAAACTGCAGAGACTTGAAAGAAATTTGAGAATTTGCATATTAAACCTTTCGAACTGATTAAAAATTTAACAGCATCTTGGCTTTGTTCAACACAGTTCTATGACCCTTTGATCTTTTGCATATAAATTCTGTGTCCGATGCCACCTCTCTCACTGACACCTGAAGAAGCTGTGAGACTCCGAAAGTTTGTGTGTACAAGTAAACCTGTTGGACTATAACCTGGTATCATGTGATTTTTGACCTTATGTGGATGGATTATCTGAAAGTTAGAGCTACTTCATCCATTTCTTTTTTACTTAGCACTAAACACTATATCTACAAGTAAACTCATAGTCTTCAGAAACTGCTGTGCATTCTTCCGCTGTGTACTGTTGACTGGGGATGAAGCAGAAAGTGTAGTTCCTGCAATTAACTTCAAAAAATTTCAGCCGGTTTTGCTACCCCGGTTCAAGGAGAGGAAGATTAAACATTCCATCAGATTTGGACTATATACTATGAATAATGTATCTATGATGCAAAAGGTTAACAGTAGCAGAAAATCAATATAGGATTCACTTTCAGAGATAAAAGGTACTGCAGATGCTGGAGAATCCAAGATAAAAAGGCATGGGGCTGGATGAACACAGCAGGCCAAGCAGCATCATAGGAGCAGGAAATCTTGACGTTTCAGGCCTAGACCTTCATCAGACCATTCATCATTTTCTGATGAAGGGTCTAGGCCCAAAACGTCAAGCTTTTCTGCTCCTATGATGCTGCTTGGCCTGTTGTGTTCATCCAGCCCCACGCCTTGTTATCTAGGATTCACTTTATTACAGAACTTCTAATTTCTATTATTCTCTACAGAAGTTCAAATAATGAAAGTTCTAACACTTCAATAACTCTCCGAACAGCACTGATCCGCATCTAAAGCAGTTTAGGATAAATTTCACCCACAAGTATACATGACACTCTTGTTGTTCCCAAGAAAACTGGGAATCTGCTGCAGACTTCAGTGACATATTCTTCTCACAGCCTTAGAAGTTCCAACTGGGATACATCAGATCATTATGGGTCATAGTTAAATAAGAGTGTCACTCATCAGCAGGATTTAAGATGCCAAGAATATCTGCTACCCTGTTAATCTCACTTATTAGAGAGTCTTCTTCATCTGCTTGCCTCCTTCCCAAACATCATGTTTCTAGATGTAGTACGTGGCATTTCCTCATCTATCAATAAATCTTACTTGATTAATTTGTGACAAAATTACAGTGCACCTATTAGCATACAAGAGCATAGAAGCTACAATTACAGTCGATTGCTGCCAGTGAGTCGTAGAGATCTACAGCACAGAGAAAAGTTCCTTCTGCCCATTGCATCCACACCAGTCAAAAACAACTGGCGAGTTATTCGATTCCCAGTTTATAGCATCTCACTGATAATGTTGTATGCTTTGAAAGAGCAAGTGCGTATCTAAATACCTCTAAACACTATGAGGGTTTCCCTATGAATGGAGACCAGGGAGTAACAGCATTCAATTTCCCAAACATTGTCCCTGGAGCTACTGGAGAGCCTAATGAGTTAATTAGCCCGAGTGGTTCATCACAATCTGTTTCACTTTAAAAGGTGATTTTTTAATATTCTTCCATGGAAGTTCTCTTGAGGTATAGGGGTCATGCCCTTACCTCTGGGTCAGAAGATCCAGTTTCATGTCCCACCAGCCCCAGGCAAGTGCCACAATGTAGCTAAACACGTTGTACAAAAATAACTCGGAGTCATTTTCTAATGTGGATCAATCCTCAGAGATTACTAGGTTGCTGAAGTTCTCAATTCATGCAAAATCTTACATTCTTCCTGGAGGGCTCTTGTGGTGCAGGGGTAGTGTCCTTCCTCTGAACCTGAGGGCCCAGGTTTCAAGTCACACCTGCTTCAGAGGTGTGTCATAACATATCTGAACAGGTTGATTAGAAAATATCATGGGATGTGGATGTTGCTGGCAAAGTCAGCATTTAATGCCCATTCCTAATTCCCCTTGAGCTAAGTAATTTGCTGAGTAATTTCAGAAAGCAGGTAAGAGTCAACCAGATTTCTATGGGATAACAAGCATGGGGCTGGATGAACACAGCAGGTCAAGCAGCATCATAGGAGCAGGAAAACTTGACGTTTCGGGCCTAAACCCTTCATCAGAAAATCAATTTTCTGATTTCTATGGGTCTGGGGTCACATAAAAGCCAGACCAGGAAAGGAGGGGAGATTTTCTTCCTTGAAGGGCACGAGTGAAGCAAATGGATTTCGATAACAAATGATAGCTTCATGGTCACAATTACTAAGATGAGCTTTTAATGCCAGAATCTTAAAAATGAATTAATTGAGCTTGTCAAGTGAACTTAAATTCCACCAACTGCCATGGTAGGATCTGAATCCAGGCCCTCAGAGAATTAGCCTGAGCCTGCGGATTATTACCTCGGGATTGTTACAATGTAGACATATTCCATTTGGAGACTGTTGCAACGGGAGTATTTTAATTTAGTGGCAATCTTTTGTCTTTTCCACACAGCTTTACATTTTGTTTTTGTTTAAATAAACATCTAATGCCTTCTTGATTGCACCAATTGGATCTGCCTCTACAACACGTTCTGACAGTGCATTCCAGATACTATCTACTCGCTGTATGAATTCATTTTTTTCCCATCTCATATTTGCTTCCTTTGTACAACACTTTAAAACTGGAACCTTTGGTTCTCAGAGATAGTAGGAACTGCAGATGCTGGAGAATCTGAGATAACAAGGTGTAGAGCTGGATGAACACAGCAGGCCAAGCAGCATCAGAGGAACAGGAAGGGTCTAGGCCCAAAACGTCAGCCTTCCTGCTCCTCTGATGCTGCTTGGCCTGCTGTGTTCATCCGGCTCAACCCTTTGTTTCTCAATCTGTTCACGAGTAAGAACAGTTTCTCCCACTCCACTCTGTCCAGAACCTCATGATTTTGAATACTTCTATTAAATCTCCTTTTGGCCTTCTCCCTTCCAAGGAAAATAGTCCTGACTTCTCCAATCTTTCTTCAGTGACAACATCACTACATTACCAGCCCCCTGATAGATACCTGCCTGCTCAATATACTGCGTACTGATACGAACAGTCTCCAATTCTCCATTGATTTTTAATAAAATCATTCACTGAAGTGACAGACCCAAAGCTGAAAGAGTTTCAGTCAGGTTTCTGGCAATTCTCCAGATGAAGATAATGAAATTCACTGAAGGAAATCTTCAGTGTGACAAATATGGATTGCTCACATTTTCTATTTGAGGATAGGTCCATGGATGGTCCCAAACTGAACAAGCAGCTCCTGAGATTAGGCTTTGGAATTCTAGGCCCAAAATGTCAGCTTTCCTGCTCCTCTGATGCTGCTTGGCCTGCTGTGTTCATCCAGCTCTACACCTTGTTATCTAAGCAGCTCCTGAGATTAGGCTTTGGAATCCTAAATCATGTGGGTGTTCTTTTCAATATTTGGTCAACATTTTGAAGAGGCTGATATTAGAGGATTTTCCTGGGTGGATATGGGTGCAGGAACAGAGATGGGTGAGGGGTGGGATAAGTGCATGTGGAGATAGGACCAGCCCAGATAGCACCATCCTACACCGCAACCTCACCTCCAACCACAGCTCCACCGGTCCTTCTGGACTGAGGCCAAATTGGAGGTGAACAGCTATCTAGAGAAAATAACCAATTGAAGTGAGTCTTCTTTTAAAATTATTCGCTCATGGGACATGGGCGTCGCTGGCTGGACCAGCATTTATTGTCTGTCCCCAGTTGCCCCTTGAGAAGGTGGTGGTGAGCTGCCTTCTTGAACCGCTGCAGTCCTCCTGCTGTGGGTTAACCCACAATGCCCTTAAATGTCGGTTTCAACCCAGATGACATCAGGAGCAAGAGAAGTGCCCAAGGGCAGCCTCTTTTCAGTGGCATTAGTGGGATTAGTGCTGCTGGCAGCTCTGCAGGAAGGTTTTAAGTTCCTTTGCCCACTTCCATCACCACTCCTCCTACACTGCTCATTTGGCCTCAGGGTTTCTTGTCAGTGACAGCAGCCTGTCAGAATGCCCTCTCCCCCTTACTGAAACGGCAGGCTATAGAAAGGCCTCCTGACCCTTTATCCTTCGCTACAAGACAAGCGCTTCCGCTGACCACAAATCGGTCAGTTCAGACAAATCCATAGTTAGGGCCCGGTGCCTTGCAAAGTGCCAGTTTGACCCGATATTAGATCCTGGTATCTGCATCTTGATCCAAAACAAGGTATCTCGTATGGTCGACTGTTACATTGTGTTATGCCACCTAATGCTCAAAGTAAATCTTAATTTCACTCTTGAGTGTTTATTTCTAGCAGAATTTTCATACAAAAGTGCACACTTCAACCCAAATATGCTGCACAAACAGAGAAAGATGTATAGCATCTGTCAGATTCTAAGTGGAATATTCTCTTTTCTAGACTATTCTATTCGTAGAATATCATAAAATATTGATAGAATGCAGAGCTGGGCTGAGAAGTGGCAGATGGAGTTTAACTCTGAAAAGTGTGAGGTGATTCATTTTGGAAGGACAAACTTGAAAGCAGAATGTAGGGTTAATGGAAAGATTCTTGGCAGTGTGGAGGAGCAGAGGGATTTAGGTTCATGTCCACAGTTCCCTGAAAGCTGCCACCCAGGTGGATAGAGTTGTTAAGAAGGCGTATGGTGTGTTAGCTTTCATTAATAGAGGAATTGAGTTCAAGAGCCGTGAAGTAATAGTCCAGCTATACGAAAGCCTGGTTCGGCCACATCTGGGGTATTGTGTCCAGTTCTGGTCGCCTCATTACAGGAAAGATGTGGAAGCGTTGAAAAAGTTGCAGAGGAGATTTACCAAGATGTTGACTGGAATGGAGGGAAGGCCTTATGAGGAAAGGTTGAGAGAGCTAGGGCTTTTCTCTTCAGAATGACGAAGGATGAGAGGTGACTTGATAGAGGTGTACAAAATGATCAGAGATATAGATACAGTAGACAGCCAGAGACTTTTTCCTCGGGTGGAGGTAGCTAATACGAGGGGGCATAGTTTTAGACTGAGTGGAGGTAGATATAGGGGAGACTTGAGAGGTAGGTTCTTTACTCAGAGAGTGGTCGGGGCGTGGAATGCATTGCCGGAGAGGGTAGTGGAGTCGGCCTCATTAGGGGCATTTAAGCGGCTAATGGATTGGCATATGGATAATAGTATAAGGTAGGGGTGGAGGTTAGATAGACCTTAGGATTAGGGTAAAAGTTTGGCACAAAATCGTGGGCCAAAGGGTCTGTACTGCGCTGTGCTGTTCTATGTTCTATGTTCTACAGCATTGAAATGTTTACCTTGTCGAATCCAGTAAGTATTTTCTATTCAGAGAAGGACTGAATGACTTACTTCCAATCATTTCATTTTCATAAATCCTCCCCCAAGCCCTTCTCATCCTCATCATGAAAGTTAAGGAAATATGACCACTCTTTAATATTATTTCAGTTAGTACATGGACATAAGAATTCGGAGTACGAGTAGGCAACTGGGGTTGGGCATTCAATTAATGGCCTAACCAGTGACACCAATATCCTGTTTGTTCAAGACAAGGATGTTCTAGGTGAAAGGCCCCATTTTGTCTTTTAGTTAGATATGTTGTCTTAATGGGCAAATCTGTGGTAAAATCTTGAAGAGTGACAGGGCCTGGGGTCACCGACTAGAGACTGTCGTACCTCCCCTTTTCAGGAAGTCTCGCTGCACCTTGACCCACTCTACATTTGAGGAAGCCAGCGATAAGCCCCATCCTGAGATCAAGGACCTCGGGAGAGGGGGACCCAGCTGCTGAGAGCTGCCAGTCATTCTGTTCAGTTGTCAGTGTTGAAAAAGGCAGATTTGATTTGGCCCTTCTACAGGGCTGACTCCATTAATGACAGTCCTCATTGACAGACTCCAATATACACTTAAGCCCATAAAACACATCTAATAACACTTGCAAGAGCTTTCTCAGCCTTCTGTCCTGCCTTTATGGCTGGTTCCATCTCTTCTTTCTCATGTGGAGATCTTCAGAACGCCAAAGGCCCAGTGAAAGTCCTGAAAGGCCAGAAAAGACAATGGCGGTAGCGCTCTATCGAGTCACATGCTAGTTGGCATTAAATGTTCATGTGACATGGTTGCAGTGGTGACCAGTTGAAAATTTGACGGAGCTGTATCATTACGGCAATGCCAATATTAATCAGCAGTGTTCTGTCCCTTTCTCATGTTCTCATCATCGGCAGTTCCTCACAGATGAAGATGATTCTTTTCCACTCTCAGGGTGAGTCTGTAGGTGGCTGTACAGACCGATGTGGTTACTGCAGGCTCTGTTACACTTGGTGCAGGCGGTGGTCATGGGAAAGGGGTGGGTGGGGCATCGGTCTGGCAGCACACTCCTTTCACTGTTTCTGCCGGGCTTCCATTTTTTTCCTGAAAGCAAGTCTCGAGCCCCCGATGATCAAGGCCCACACTGGTGGTAGTGGTCGTGGGGGGAGTGGTGGTGGGGGGGAATCCTTAGAAAGCGTTGACCACATCCAATACTTTGGAAATGTCCTGTTGGCCAAAGCTGCTGTTGATGAAGAGATCCAGCATCACCTCCAGTGTGCTAATGCAGGCTTCAGCTGCCTGAGTGTTCGAGAACAACAACATCAGATCTGATACCATCGTGGCGAATGGAGTTGTGGTGGTTCTTGATCTCCCATATAGCTCTGAGATGTGGACTGTCTACAGCAGACACCTGAAGGCCCTGGAGCAGTACCATCAATGCTGCCTTTTTCTTTCCTTTATTCATTAACAGGAGGAGGACATTGCTGGCTAGGCAGCATTTATTGCCCATCCCTAATTACCCAGAGGGCAGTTCTGAGTCAACCACATTGACGTGGGTCTGGAGTTACACGTGGGCCAGATGAGGTGAGGATGGCAGTTTCCTTCCCTAAAGGGCAATAGTGAAGCAGATGGGGTTTTCCCAACAATTGACAATGGATTCACAGTCATCATTAGATTCTTAATGCCAGATACTTATTGAATTCAAATTCCACCATTTGCCATGGCAGGATTCGAACCCAGGTCCCCAGAACATTACTTGAGTCTCTGGATTAACAGTCCAGTAATAATACCACTAGGCTATTGCCTCCCCTGAAGTACCTGCACTGTACAAAGAAAGTAAAGAAGATTAATGTTTGATCAACAGGCGTAGAATATGAGAGGATGCTGGTGTCGGTGCATCTTTCTTCCCAACGGATTTGCAGGATCTTGTGCAGGGGAGGCGATGGCCTAGTGGTATTATCGCTGGATTGGACTGTTAATTCAAGGACCCAGATAACATTCTGGGGACCAGGCTTCGAATCCCACCACGGCAGCTGGTAGGATTTGAATTCAATAAATATCCGGAATTAAGAGTCTAATGATAACCATGAATCCATTGCTGATTGTTGGAAAAACCCATCTGGTTCACTAACGCCCTTTAGGGAAGGAAACTGCCATCCTTACCTGGTCTGGTCTACATGTGACTCCAGACCCACAGTAATGTGGTTGATTCTTAACTGCCCTCTGGGCAATTCGGGATGGACAATAATTGCTGGCCTAGCCAGCGATGCCCTCATCCCATGAATGTATAAAAAAAGCTTGACATGTGTCTGCCTCCTGTGAATATTAAGAGTGAGAACAGGCGAGTTGATATCTTAGATGCCAATCTATGATAACATCACTCACAAAGTACTTCTCAGATTCACAGGTTATAGCACAGTGGAGGCCATTCTGCAAATCACACTTGTCTATACTTCCCCCACTTTTCTCTGTAGCTGTGCACGCTCCTTTAACATAATAATCCAATTCCCTTTTCAAAGCTTCAGTTGGATTTGCCCCGCCCATACTCTCAGGAAGTGCATCCCAAATCCGAATCATTCACTGCATGAGAAGGTTTTGCCTCACTCTGCTTTTTTTTGTCAATCACCTTAAATTTTCTTTTCTTTATTCATTCATGGAATGCAGGCATCGCTGGCTAGGCAGCATTTATTGCCGATCCCTAATTGCACAGGGGACAGCTAAGAGTCAACCACATTGCTGTGAGTCTGGAGTCACATGTAGGCCAGACCAGGTATGAATGGCAGATTTCCTTCCCTGAAGGACATTAGTGAACCAGATGGGTTTTTCCCCAACAATCGACAATGGATTCATGGTCACCATTAGGCTCTTAATTCCAGCTATTTATTGAATTCAAATTCCACCACCTGCCTTGGTGGGATTTGAACCCCGGTCCACAGAACATTATCTGGGTCTCTAGATTAACAGTCCAGTGATAATATCACTCGGCCATCGCCTCCCCTAAATTTGTGCTCTCTCGTCTTTTATGGGACCACTGGGAATAGTTTCTCAGTATCTATAGTGTCCAGATCTATCACAATGTTGAAAATGTCTTTCGGAATTCCTTTCAACCCTCTCATATTCCAAGGAAAACAATTCCCAATGTCTCTATTCCATCTACAAAACTGAAGTTCTTCTTTGCTGGAAACATTCACTTGAATCTTTCTGTTTTTTAGGTCAAGTGGACCAAGTGTGCATTTGCAGCATGTGTCAACTTTTTGTATTTATAGTGTATATATTAAGCTTTTTGAAGAAGGGTCACTAGACTCAAAATGTTAATTCTTTAATTTCCATAGATGCTCCCAGACCTGCTGGGCTCCTCAGGCAATTTCTGTTTTTGAGTGTTTCAATTATTTATGTTGTTCACTAACTTCATTGATATTTTCAACTTCTCCATTTCCTTAGCCTATTTCTTAGCCTATTCAACAATTCCTTTTCTGTTTTAATGTCATTCTGCTGCCTCATCAAGATCACCTCTTATAGTTAATATCAGTTTGCATCTTGTTCAGTCCACTAACTTCCTCTTTGTGATTGGGTGTCTATTTCTGCTTTTCTCTGGCACTAATGTGACTAAACTTACCAAATAATTTGTTTTTCAGTTGTCACTTCCTAAGACTTACAAACAAAATATTGACGTGTAAACTCTCTTTCCAGATGCCAACTATTTGGTTATGCGCATTTTGGTGCTGATTTTTTTCGGAGGTAGTTTAGGTGGAATTAGTTAGTTGGTGTGGTTTTGCGATCAGTGGGGATCTAACGCAGACATCTATTTTTGTCTTAATCTATAGTTATATTTCAGACTAGAGTTTTACTTTAAATGATAACTTGTTTATCATCAGTGATGGTAATGCCTCCCAATGTGATTACCACAATATCATCTTGGAATAGAAAGAGCTGTTAGTTAATGAATATTCCATTTCCTCAAACTGCATTTATACATTACTACAGCAATTCTATGTTAATGTCCATGGCACAGACTAATGCAAACTGTATTAGAAAGAGAGACGGAAATCCTGATTTATCTGTAAATTTATTTCTTGGAAGTCTATGTTGATGAGTAACAGTAACAGTAACACTTCCTGGGATCTCTTGATTGATTTCAACCAATTGTTTATCCATTTTGCACTTATTGAACAAAGCAGAGAACACCATTCTAAAGATTAAATTTCAAACAATGTGCTGAAATTTTAATCATGTGGAACACTTAGCCATGTTACTACTTTAAATGGAAACTCAAGCTTTTGCCAAATTCTATGCAATAAAAATCATCATTGGATCTATTTAACATCAGCCCATAAGAAATTGGAGCAGAATTAGGTCATTCAGACCTTTGAACCAGTTCCATCATTCAATGTGATTGTGGTTGCTATCATTCTCCTGATACTTAAAAAACTAACAATCTCTGTCTTGAGAATGTTCAACAGCTGAGCATCCTCAGTTTCTGTGGGTAGGGAATTCCATTGATATGGAACCCTTTGAGTGAAGGAGTTTTTACTCATCTCAATCTTAAATGGCAATTCCTTTCTTCTGAATCAGATTCTGTGATGTTAGTTTTAGACAGTCAGGGGAAACATCCTTTTAGCATCTACATGATCAAACGCTTTGTGAATTTTCTAGGTTTCAATTTGATTGCGTCTCATTTTTTTCTAAATTCCAGAGAATATATTTCCAGATCACTCAATCTCTCCTCATAGTACAATCACCACAGTCTAGTAAATTATCGCTGAACACCTCAAAGACCAGTTCAGGGGTCCTCAATTCATGAACGTCCAAATTATGAATGCTCATACTTATGAACTGGATCTCATACAGTGTACAATTTTAAAACTCCAACACATTTCCTGTACTTACAAATGGTTATTTTATAACATCTTGCGTTGTTTTCCAACTTGCATTCAAATCAACTTGTGAATGGACTCAAACACGGAACCTGTTTGCAAACTGAGGGACTTCCTGTCTATCTTTTCTCGTGTATGGAACTCATTGTTTAGTCTGTCTCAAATACTGGGGATTTATAGTTCAACACAGCAGTAATAACTTGGATAATCAGTCATTATGTGATTGAGTCGTAACATCTTTTGATCTTAAAGCTTATCCAGGCATTCGGCATCTTTTTATTTGACAATTCCAAAGCTCTGTTGGCCAGTGCTGCAATCACCACTTCAACTTCACAGAATCAGAGTGAAAAGCCCTTTGAGTCGGTGTCAGCTCTCAGAATGACCAATCCCTTTGTGCAATTCTCCCAACTTCACTCTTCCTTTTACACATTATTCCTTTCCAAATAATCTTCTTTTGAATGCTGCATGTGAACCTGCCTCCAATACACCCTCAGGCATCGCATCCATTTCAATCCTTCATCATGACGGTGTGTAAAAGTCTTTTCTGATGTCAATTTTGCTTCTTTTGTCTTCACGGTCTTGTTTCTCCTTATTATCGCAACTTCTTGTGGCCTTCTAAACCCAAAACCACTTCCACCTAAAAGGACAATGGCAGCAGGTACATGGAAACACCACCACCCGCAAGTTCCCCTCCGAGCCACTCACCATCCTGACTTGGAAATGTGTTGCTATTCCTTCAGCATCACTGGGTCAAAATCCTGGAATTCCCTTCCTAATGGCATTTTGGGCCAACCCACAGTAGATGGACTGCAGCGGTTCAAGAAGGCAGCTCAAAACGCCTTCTCAAGGGTAACTAGGGACTGGCAATAAATGCTGGCCAGTTAGTGACCTCACATCCGACAGATTAATTTTTTTAAAAACAGCCCTTATTTCTATTACTCTGGTACCTCATTCATTCCCCACCCTTCACCTTCCTTAGATTTTTTTAATTCACTTGTGGGGCGTGGGTGTTGCTGGTTAGCTAGCATTTATTGCCCATCCCTAGTTGGCCTTGAAAAGGTGGTGGTGAACTGCCCTCTTGAAACACCCCAGTCCATAGAACATATAACATAGAACATAGAACATAGAACATGTGCTGTAGATGGACCCACAATGCCATTGGGGAGGGAATTCCAGGATTTTGGCCCAGCCTCAGTGAAGGAACGGTGATATATTTCCAAGTCAGGATGGTGAGTGGCTTGAGGGGGGATCTTGCAAGTGGTGGTATTATAGAACATAGAACATAGAACATAGAACATTACAGCGCAGTACAGGCCCTTCGGCCCTCCATGTTGTGCCGACCTGTGAAACCAATCTGAAGCCCATCGAATCTACACTATTCCATTATCATCCATATGTTTATCCAACGACCATTTAAATGTCCTTAAAGTTGGCGAGTCTACAACTGCTGCAGGCAAGGCATTCCGTGCCCTGACTACTCTCTGAGTAAAGAATCTACCTCTGACATCTGTCCTATATCTATCACCCCTCAATTTAAAGCTATGTCCCCTCGTGCTAGCCGTCACCATCCAAGGAAAAAGGCTCTCACTGTCCACCCTATCTAATCCTCTGATCATCTTGTATGTCCCTATTAAGTCACCTCTTAACCTTCCTCTCTCTAATGAAAACAGCCTCAAGTCCCTCAGCCTTTCCCCATAAGACATTCCCTCCACACCAGGCAACATCCTGGTAAATCTCCACTGCACCCTTTCCAATGCTTCCACATCCTTCTTATAATGCGGTGACCAGAACTGTATGCAATACTCCAAGTGCGGCCGCACCACAGTTTTGTACCGCTGCAACATGACCTCACGGCTCCGAAACTCAATCCCTCTACCAATAAAACCTAACACACCGTACGCCTTCCTAACAACCCTATCAACCTGGGTGGCAACTTTCAGGGATCTATGCACATCAACACCAAGATCTCTCTGCTCGTCCACACTACCAAGAATCATACCATTAGCCCAGTACTCTGTATTCCTGTTACTCCTTCCAAAGTGAATCACCTCACACTTTTCTGCATTAAACTCCATTTGCCACCTCTCAGCCCAGCTCTGCAGCTTATCTGTATCCCTCTGTAACCTGCAACATCCTTCCGCACTATCCACAACTCCACTGACTTCAGTGTCATCCGTATTCCCATATGTCTGCTGCCATTGTCCTTCTAGATGGAAGTGGTTATGGGTTTGAAAGGTGCTGCCTGTGGATCTTTAGTGAATTTCTGCAGTGCATCTTGTAGATAGTACACACTGCTCAAACTGAGCATTGGTGGTGGAGGGAGCAAATGTTTATGACTAGGGTGCCAATCAAGCGGGTTGCTTTGTCCTGGATAGTGTCAAGCTTTTTGAGTGTTGTTAGAGATATACTCATCCAGGCAAGTGGGGAGTATTCTATCAATTTTCTGTCTTGTGTCTTGTAGATGGTGGACGGGCTTTGGGGAGTGCAGTGTTGGCCTTACAGGTGATATCTTCATTAAGGGTTTATTGTTTAGGGTTAACCAGATATGACAATGAGCAATTGGAGTAGAGTGAAAAGTGCATGAAAAACAGGCCAAAAACAGAAACAAACCAAAAACTGAAAGAACTGCCGATGCTGTAAATCAGGAACAAAAATAAAGTTGCTGGAAAAGCTCAGCAGGTTTAGCAGCATCTACGAAGGGAAAAAACAGAGTTAACGTTTGGGTCCGGTGACCCTTCCTCAGAGAGACAAAAGCAGCCTGTTTTGACTGTGGGAAAACTGCCTGACTTTGAGAGTCAGTAGGAACCATCCTCTTGTGTGGTCTACATGGGATCACCTGGACTTGTTTTCCACCTATTTTTGAGGGCTGGAAAATTACTGAAGTTATTACAAAATGGGGATGCAGCACGTAAACTTAGACTCAGAATAGCATTATTGGGCGGCGGGGTGCCTCAGTGGTTAGCACTGCTGCCTCACAGCACCAGGGACCTGGGTTCGATTCCATCCTCGGGCGGCTGTCTGTGTGGAGTTTGCACATTCTCCCCGTGTCTGCGTGGGTTTCCTCCGGGTGCTCCGGTTTCCTCCCACAGTCCAAAGATGTGCAGGGTAGGTGGATTGGCCATGCTAAATTGCCCGTAGTGCACAGGGATGTTTAGGTTAGACATGGGAAATTGGGGGAATGGGTCTGGGTGGGATGCTCCTCGGAGGGGCAGTGTAGACTTGATGGGCCAAATAGCCCGTTTCCACACTATAGGGATCCAATAATCCATTCTACAAAGTCAGGGACTTTGCTCCACACCTTGGACTTCACATCATTGGGGTTCACGAGACTGATGCTATGGAATCTGAGATAGAGTTCTGAGTGCCACGAGCTGGCAAAGTCCCCAGCAGGTAGAAGGTAGTGGGAGACTCATTTGTTTAACCTAATGATGTAACTTTATAATATTGATATCACAGAATCATAGAATCCCTACAGTGTGGAAACAGGTCTTTTAGCCCAACAAGTCCACGCCAAACATCAAAGCTTACCACCCAGACCCACCCCGCTATAACCCACCTAATCTACACGTCGATAGTACAAAAACTAATAATTATGAATTCATAAATGTATTCAGTATTTTAACCCAATAAGTTAGGTACATATCCTAATAATTTTGATCAGACATATCAAAGGTGCTACTCCTCCAGTTTGCGGGTGGCGTCATTGTGACACTGGAGGAGGCTCAGGATGGGCATGTCACCCAGGTAGTGGGAGGGGGAGTTAAAATAGTTGGCAACTGGTTTCTAGTATACAAAGCACTGATGCTCCATGAATCAGTCACCGAGTCTGCGCTTGGTCTCACCGATGTAGAGGAGACCACATCAGGAGCAAGGGATACAGCAGACCAAGTTGAAGGATGTACAAGTAGATCTCTGTCAGATTTGAAAAGTTTGTCTTGGGCCTTGGATGGAGGTAAGAAGGGAGGTGTAGGGGCAGGTGTAGCACTCCTGCAATGTAATCTAGTGTGACAACGGTGCCACACGCAAACTGGAAGAACAACACCCCATATTCCACCACGGGAGCCTACAGCCCGATGGCCTCAACAGAGAATTCACCTGTTTCAAAATCTCCCCACCCCCTGCCTCATCCCATGTCCAACCCTCCCTCTCATCCCTGCCTCCTTGACCTGACACAAACTGTCCATCTTCTTTCCTACCCATCCACCCCACCCTTCCCACTGACCAATCCCCATTACGTCCTACCTGCATCTCCTATCACCATCCCACCTACCTTCCCCCAGACCCACCCCTCCTGTCTCTATTTATCTCCCAGCTCCCATCCCCCTCCCCCTCCCCAGTCCTGATGAAGGTTGTAAATCTGAAATTTTGACTCTCCTGCTCTTTTGATGCTGCCTGACCTGCTGTATTTCTCCAGCTCCACGCTGTATTGACTCTTACTAGAGAAGGTCATTGCCTGGAATTTGTGTGGTATGAATGTTACTCAATGTTGCTGAACAGCCTAATTCTACTCCTATGTCTTATGGTCTTAATGAGTGATTTTTAAGTGACCTCAGACTTTGGCAGTGGAAATGCCAAATCCTAATGACTGGATAACCAGAGATGCATGTCAGATCGTTTGACACTCTTGACTTGCAACAGAGTGAGGCTTTTTGTGAAGTTGAGTGCATGAGTAGATGCATACCCCTCACTTATTGCATTGTAGAAGAACCATCCACACTGCTGTCATGTTTGATTTTGACTTGATTTGATTTATGTTTGTCACATGCACCTAAGTACAGTGGAATGTTTTGTTTTACATGCAGTACAGGCAGATCATAGCAAACAGGACATACAGTTCATTGGGCACTTAGACAGAGTGAGGCATACATGGTTATGGCTGCACAGGAGGTGCACAAAACAAGATCAACATTAGGTTTGAAATGAGAGAGGTCCATTCAGCAGTCTAATAACAGCAGGGAAGGAGCTATTCTGGAACCTGTTGGTGCGTGTTTTCAAGCTTCTGTAGCTTCTGATGGAAGAGGTTGCAAGAGAGTGTTACCAGGTTGGGAGGGGTCTTTGACGATGTTGGCAGCCTTTCCACTGCGACGAGAAGTGTAAATGGAACCCATGATGGAAGGTCGGCTTCCATAATGGTCTGGGCTGTGCACACAAATTTCTGATTTTCTTACGGTCCTGGACAGAGCAGTTGCTGTATGAAGCCATTATGCACTGGACAGTTTGCTTTCTATGGTGCATCTGTAAAAGTTGGTGAGGGACCTTATGGACATGCTGAATTCCCTAAGCTGCCTGAGGAAGAAGAGGCGTCGTTGTGCTTTCTAACATGAAGTAAATGTTAAGCTTAATAATTTTCTTCCACGAGGCAATTACTCTCTCAGTTTATATTACATAGCACTTGCCCTATTAGAAGTTAAGAAGCAGTTTCATCGATTTCTGAGGCTGTGGGGTTAGGTCGAAGCTGGCTATTAGCATTTTCCCAGTTGCTAACGATGTCTGATAGTTCACTTTCTGTTCCCATGCCTGGAAGCCTGTGGCTAATGTTGTGCTACCAGTTGCTGGAAGAGATTTGTACTAGTGACTGTCTGGTAAAGCAGAGTTTTCTGCTGGCTCCTTCTCTGACTGTGTGAGTGTCTCAGTTAAGAGGGACAGGCTGCAGCCCTTTGCCCTCACACCCATGCAGCCTGAGATGGCACATGGGGCACTGATGGATCTGAAGTTGGTCCTTTGTTTTGTGTGTTGCGGCCACGCCCTGCTCTTTATCAAACTCACTGCTGGATAGATCGATTTCAGTGCATCTACTTTCTCCCTCTGCTCTCTGCAGCTTATCTGCAGCTGAATATCCCGTCCCCCGCCGCCAAGCTGACTTAAACCCACCCACCCCCCTCAGAGGAGGGGGTCGGGTTTGGAGGAGCCTGGTTCCAGGGGAATGCAGCAAACTCATTGCGCCTGGAAGTTTGCCTGGTATGGAGCATGAACTCAGCGAGCTGGAGTTCAACAAGATCGATTACAGATCGATTTCCAAACCGGACATCTCGGCTGCTGGACGAAGCGGTACCTTCAGTGCAATCCGTGACAGTGAAGTTCAGTCCCATTCGCCGTCCGTTCCTGTGGGTGAGTACAGTGAAGCGTAACGCTGATCGCCTCTGGGGCTGTTCTCTCTGCCTTTACACACCGTCCCAGCGAACAGGCAACTGAAATCCAGCAGTGAATTGTCTTTTAGCCTTGAATCAGAGTTCCAAGACACAAAACTCTAAACATCCCACTGCTTGCTTTTTAGAATTGTTTTATTCTTCTTCCTGCATTTGCACGGACAATTAACTTTTCTTCGCGTGGGGGCAGCTGGAGTTTTATCAAGACAGGTGGAGAAGCTTGATTCTTAACTATTTATGGTCTTATAGCAGTTAGTACATATTTCTGAATAGAATTGCCTCTTACTGATATGCTATCTTGGCTTCTTTCTGTTCCAAATTGGGAAATGAGAAAAATCAGGATTTGTCGACTGTGTGATTTATTTTTCATTACTGAACATAATATTCTGAATTTTTGAAAAAAAAAAGGTGAATCTGGGGAGTTCTTTCCTCTGGAAGCCTATCCAGAAGGGGTCGGGGGTCGGTGGTGGTTGTGAGGGGGTTGGGGTAGTGGGGAAGTATGTTGGAGGCTAAAAACATAGATTTTTAATCAGGAAGGAAGTTGAGGGATACAGGGAAAAGGCAGGAAAATGGGTTTGAGGATTATCAGATCAGCCATGCTCTCTCTGAATGGCAGAGCAAACTCGATGGGCTGAATGGCCTACTTTTGCCCCATGCCTTGTGGTTTTATTAAGATTGTACACATTGCTGAAAGTATTGCCATTGGAGTTACTTGCATTACTGGAACAGTCAGCTCCTTGTGTCTCTGCAAAGGCTATCTGCTAGATTTTCCATTTTATAGGAACAGTCACATAGTGGTTATCTTGCTGGGTCAGTCACCCATAGGCGTGGATAAACGTTCCTGAAAAATAAAGTTGGAATCCATGGCCTCCCTCTGGATATGTCATCGGTGGCAGCTGTTTGGGAACTTGGAGCTCAGCAGGTTGAGGGGTGATCTTATTGAGGTTTATAAAATCATGAGGTTTGGAGATAAGGTAAATGACTAAGATCTTTTCCCAAGGATGGGGGAAGCTCAAAATTAGGGGTACATTTTTAAGGTGAGAGGAGAAAGATTTGAAAAGAACACGAGGGGCAACTTTTTTACACAGAGACTGGTTCATGTGTGGAATGAACTGCCAGAGAAAGTGATGGGTGCAGGTACAGTTATAATGTTTAAAAATCATTTGGATAAGCTTTGGAAAAATTTGGAGAGGTATGGGCCAAGCACAGGCAGGTGGGACTAGTTTAGTTGGGAACATGGTCAGCATGGGCTGGTTGGACCGAAGGGTCTGTTTCCATGCTGTATGGCTCTATGACTGGTAGTGAGTACATCCAATACCCTTCCACCCACAACCCTTGTCCCCATGGCTCTGCCAGCTCGTGGGTACTGAAGTTGTCATCCTGCATTCCCCTCCCTGCCCAATTTCAGGAAAAAATATGCATTTCTGTCCATTAACCTTAATAACAAGCCAAATGACCTGACAAAAGCAGAAATTGCTGGAGAAACTCAGCAGGCCTGGCAGCATCTGTAGAGAAAGAAAGCAGTGTTAATGTTTCAAGCCCAATGACCTTTCTTCAAATCTGTTTCTAAAGAAGGGTCGCTGGACTCAAAACGTTTAACTCTGCTTTCTCTTTCCCCACAAGCTGCCAGGCCTGCTGAGTTTCTCCAGTAATTTCTGTTTTTGTTTAACATCTTCAGCATCTGAAGTTCTTTGTTTTATTTTAGGATCTGACTTTTACATCATCTGTACCATTAAGCGGTTGATATGGATATGGGTGGGAAAAACTCAGGAGGCTATTTTTAAACAGCTTTGTAGAAAAGCTGAATGGAAGAAGGGTGCATTTTTGCCAATTGTCCAATGGACATTAAAGGATGTTTCTCCACCTCTGGCCTTTGAATTCCATGCCCACATCACCTCTTCCACCCCTCCCTCCAAACTTGCTGGGCTCTCCAGTCCCTTTCCACTCAGAAAATCGAAGGTTTACTTAATGTGGGTTCCTATGGGATCAATTGCTCTTCTCTGTGGGCCTCCCTGTATTTCTAGCAGCTCCCACTACTGAGATCCTGCAGTTTTTAAAATTCACTCACAGGATGTGGACATGGCTGGCTAGGCCAGAATTTATTGTGTATCCCTAATTGGTAAGAATCAGTTCAGAGTCATCCACATTGCCTTGGGCCTGGAGTCACATGTAGACCAGGGTTGTCCTGAAAGGACATTGGTGAACCAAATGGTTTTTCCAACTATCCACAATGGATTCATAGTCATCACATTGCTGAGACAGTTTCTGCTGCCTGCAGATCAGATCGACTGATAATGCTTTGGAACAGAGCCACATTTCTGCTAAGGTGTTGAGTCTGACCCTCACCTACTTAAGGCCACCCACACTGTGTTATTGCCATGGGGCAGCCTGGATGAATGTTGAGCCTCTGTAGCAATGGCATCCCTTCGAGACAACGCATGGGCTGAGGGCTAAGTCCCACTCTTCCCCTGCCAAGATCCAGCCCAGAATTCCAAATCACCTTGCAGTGACATAAATCCAGTTAATTAAGTAGATTTGAAATTTTAAAAAAAGTTACCTACACCACTGACCATAAAATTACCCCGTTAGAATCCCGACAGTGCAGAAAGAGGCCATTTAGCCCGTCAAATCTGCATTAACCCTCCAAAGACCATCCCACCAAGACACACCCCATCCCCATAATTCCACAATTACCATGGCTAATCCACCTAGCCTGCACATCTCTGGATGTTATGGGCAATTTAGCATGGCCAGTCCACCTAAGCTGCACATCTTTGGACTGTGGAAGGAAACCAGAGCACCCGGCAGAAACCCACACAGTCCTGGAGAATGTGCAAACCTATTCTTATGTCAAAAATACACTTTATTCAAAAAATATCTTTATATGTAAACATAGTCACATACACAGTTCGTGTACAGTAGCATATCAAGGAAACAAACAAACTTTGGAGTTTGACTCTATCCAAACAAACCAAAGGCATGTCTTACTTGAACCAGACTCTACTTACATACAAAAACAGAAGTTGCTGGTAAAGCTCAGCAGGTCTGGCAGTATCTGTGAAGAAAAATCAGAATTAACATTTCCAGTCTGGTGACGCTTCCTCAGGACTGCTCCAATTTTGAGGAAGGGTCACTGGACCCAAAAAGTTAACTCTGATTTTTCTTCATAGATACTGCCAGACCTGCTGAGCTTTTCTAGCAATTTCTGTCTTTGTTCCTGATTTACAGCATCTGCAGTTTTTTCGGTTTTTACTAGGACACTCGGAATCTTTTGCATTTCAGTACTCTGCAATTTCTTACCACTTAGAAAATATGCTTTTTTATTCTTCCTGCCAGTGTGGACCCATTCACGGCAGCATTTGGGAAAGCTTCTGGCTTCTAATCTAGCTGTCCACTTCTGCTGTTGCACTTGAGCAAAGTTCTGACTATTTCACTGTAGGTTTAATGTCAATGCAAAGTGCACTTCATGTGAACAGCAAGCTTGTAATGGGCTTACACACTTGTGCAGAGCCAGTCAGTTTCTGAAGACCGGTATCTCATTTTTTTGTTAGTTCCTTCCAAATTTAAAGCACTTTATTGCCTCACTTACTCAGGATTAAACAGCTGTAGAATTGACTGCCTGTCAAGATCTAGCTATCACTGTGACGTGGTTTACACTTTTTCTAGTGTCAATATAAATCTGACATCAAATTGAAGTGTTGCTTTGTCATGCATCAGCAGTGATGACAAAAAAGCAGGATGCTCAGCCAATCATATTGAAATATTCACATGCACAGCAAACCAGGAATTTAAAAGCGTTTCATTTTCATCCAAATTTTTGGTTTAAAAAATGATGATGGTTTGACTAAGATAGAAGCTAAACTAAAGGTAAATAAGGTAAAAAGTATATATTTTTAAAATGTGGGTCTTTACCACAACATGCATGGGCAGCTCTGTGGTTAGCACTGCTGCCTCACAGTGCCAGGGAGTGGGCTCAATTCCAGTCTTAGGTGACTGTTTGTGGGGACCAAGGTGCAGCCGGGAAAGGCCACTGTCTGACGCTCTTCAGCCAAAGTTAAATTGGGGCCCATTCAGTTCTTGGACTCTCCTTGTGCCTCAAATGTTTGTAAAGTCCAAGTGCATGAATGGTAAAAGGTCCATATGCAGGTCCCTCAAGTAATGAGGAAATCTGATAGCGTGTTATCGTTCATTGTGAAGGGATTTGAATACAGAAGTCCGGAGGTTATTCTTCAGTTATATGGTGCCTTAGTGAGACCACATCTAGAGTAATGTGCATTGTATTGCTATCCTTATTTAAGTAAATATATAACTGCATTGGAAGCTGTTCTGAGAAGGTTCATTAGATGAATAGCTGGAATTGGTAGGCTGTCTTATGAAGAAAGGTGGACAGGCGAGGCTTGGATCTACGTGAATTTAGCAGAATGAGAGCTGACTTGATTGAAAAATCCAGAGGGTTTTGGTAAGGAGCATGTGGACATGATGTTTGTTCTTGTCAGAGAATTTTGAACTAAGGGTCAAAATAAAGGGCCGATAACTTAAGAAAGAGATGCGAGAAAGTTTTTCTCACAGAAGGCCGTATGTCTTTGTGGAACACTCTTCCTGAAATGCAGTGGAAACAGAGTACTTGAGTAATTTAGAGCCGAGATAGATGGATACGTAATAAACCAGGGGTTGAAAGATTATTGAGGAAGGTGGTAATGTGGAGTAATCAGGTCAGCTTTGATTGTTTTGAGAGACAGAACAGGCTCTGGGAGCTGAGTGACCTGCTGCTGCTTCTGGTTCATATACTCCTGCACTTGTATGTTCATAAGACCCTGCTGAGATTAAGCTCAGTGCAGTGTCTTGACTTCCCTGGGGGCAGAGGACATCTGGGCAAATATCAAACCTGTGTGATTTCATCTGATGTGTTTAAAGAGCAGGGATTTTCTCCTCAACAACCACACTCTAATTATTAACATTTTTAACTATTGAGATCTGCTCTCTCTGGTACTTCAGGTTTTATCAATTCAATCTCAGCTAGAGTAAAGTGATGTACGAATTGGTCTGGAGATAAAAGGTACTGCAGATGCTGGAGAATCCGAGATAACAAGCATGGGGCTGGATGAACACAGCAGGTCAAGCAGCATCATAGGAGCAGGAAAACTTGACGTTTCAGAAAATTTTCTGATGAAGGGTTTAGGCCCGAAACGTCAAGTTTTCCTGCTCCTATGATGCTGCTTGACCTGCTGTGTTCATCCAGCCCCATGCTTGTTATTACGAATTGGTCTGCTGAGCTGGAATCTGGCTTGGTACTTTCTGTTTCAGAGCAGCAGTTGCGATATAAATGCACCTGTCAATTAATCTCACGTTTGTGAAAAGAATCTTCATCTGTGTACTCCCACAGACAGGTAGAAATTACTATTAAAAATTAGCTCCTAGTTTGCAGTTTCATCCTGACCAGACCATGTGCTTTGAATCAGTATTTAGTAAAACTTGGCGAAAGGAAACAGTGGCAATTCAAGAAAGTAACTTAGTTTTGAGATACCAATTAGTGTTCATATAAATGTGGAGAAACTCAGCAGGTCTGGCTGCATCTGTGCAGAACGAGAAACAGAGTTAACCGTTCAAGCCGAATATGACTCTTCAGAAATGTGGGTTCTTTCTGGTGTTACCAGACCTGCTGAGTTTCTCCAGCATTTTCTGTGTTCGCTTTCAATTTCCAAAATCTGCAATATCTTGCCTTTAGTTGAGTTTTCACATGAATATTGGAGACAGTGTTGAATTCCACTTACCAGGGAAGGTGTAGACCTCTGCAGACTCAAGGTGTCTAGAAAGAGTATCAACTCATTAAGCTGAAGTGCAATGTAGATTACAATAATAACTATAAAAGCATGTTCACTGTTTTGGAAAGACGTAAGGGAATGAAAGCTGCTACATGAATACGCGTGTGTTTCTCCCTTTCTCTCTTTTTCTTTAATGTTTATGTTTCATTCTTTTTTCATTCTTTTCATCTTTCATTCATGAATGACTTTATGCAGGGCTGGTTTATGGACTTGCAAGTTTATGAGACTCTGGAGACCATCAGTTCTGCAGGTCCGTGCCAGCTCAGTCACATATTAACCTCCCTCCTGTTTCTTTTGAAAACGCACAGTGCTGTCTGCAGCGAGTAAAACATGCCATACGTCAGTAACTCTCTCCGTGGACAGACCAATCTCTTACCCTTTCTCCTTTTTTTTGGGCATTAAATAATTTGATTCTCTCACGGTGGAGTTAGTCGATAGTCCAGTATAAAACAAACAAAATGCAGTGGCCATGTAATTACAAAAATCAAATTCTAGAAAATATGAGGAGGAAATGTTGGATACATGTTTTGACTATTAAAAATGTGCAATGGTTACTTTGTTTTCCACAGTCTCACGAAGTCCAAGGATTCTTCCAGTGTTATTAAACAGTGTTTAAATCCAAGGTTCTCATGTGCTTCATAACATACATACATACTGTTTTGAAAATGCCAGCACAAATTGTAAAGTATATAAACAGAAACGGTTGACTGTCAAGGTCCTAACGCTTTGAGTCATGAGATAACTGGAAGATGACTGCCATAGGCTTGCTTTGTCAAAGTTACAGAAAATTCACAGGCCATTGTCAGGATCTGAACTTCAACTGTGTCTGCTGATCTAGAAGACACAAGTATAATATGAAGTCAAAATTTCGATTGGCTGTGTTCCAGCTCAGTCCCCTGCCAAGATGTGACATTATTGTATCAATGAAGAAATTTGCAGATGGAGACATTTGGTAGAAATCAATAGGGGACACCAACAATGCTCATACTGAAAGGAGAGTCTGAAAATTTTGGAAAAAGTTGAAGAGAAAATTGCTGAAATATGTTTTTTTCTTTGCCAGATCAAAATCAGAGTAACTAATTCCCTATTGCTTAAAAAAAATGCATTATTTTACTGCATGGTAGTGGAACAGAGTCTTATTTTACACACACCATGATGTTCCCAGGTGTCAGCTGCTCTCATTCTTCTTGGTCTTAGGGAATTGGGAGCTTGGGATATGCTGCCAAGGAAAGTTTGATGAGTTGCTACAATACATCCTGCAGATAGTGCACGTTGCAACCATGGTACAGCAGTAGTGAGTATTGTCTGTGCAGCTAAACTGATCTGCATCTCACCATGGGGTCAGTTTGTTGCCGCCGTGCTCTTTAGGTGTATGACCTATAGGACCTGCTTTGTCTAGTGCGGTAGACCAAAGCCACTTACTAGTCTAAGAAAATGCTCTCATATTGAACAAGAAGTAATTCATTGCATGTTGGCAATTAGTTATGTTAATTTAACTGATAGATACAGACACTAGAAGGAGAACTTGGATGTTAGATCTTAATCCTCGAAAATCCTAAAATGATTAGTCACCGAATCAAACAACATCATCACATTGGGTGGTGCTTATGGAAGTCCTTAGTTTTAACCCTTTCAGACCCATACGCAACAGAGAAGGAAGTGAAATTTAGGCTCGGAGATAAAGGTCGAGTAGATGATTTAAATGTCGTTGCTTGTTTAGGACTGATTTGGAAAGAAAATCTTAGTTAGATATTCTGTTCTGACAAATAATGTTATTGGAGTTGATTCCCTGAAAACAAATTTGAGTCCCCTTTCTTTCTGCATGAGTATATCAGACGCTAGAAAAATCCTAACCCACGGCTGTAATGGTGTGGTGAGCTTCTCATGCATTCCTTGTCCCTATACTGCAATTGATTGAAAAGCTACAATATGGCTCCTATTTGTGTCCTAATGTAAGTCTGGAACAGTTTTGCTGATGTCTCAAAGAAATAGAGAGAGTTTGTTGACATATGTGAATGTTCAAACCAATGTAAAGTTTGTGATTCTGACTGTCCAACAGTTACAGAGGCAGGTCTGAAATTGTGTGAAATACAGTCAGCGTACCCTCGTTCAGCATTGCTTGTGAAAAAAAAGGTCACTATCTTTGTGTCTATACATTCAGAGCTTCAGTTAGCAATTAGCTAAATAGCTATTTGAGGATAGCTTTATGAGTGTGGATCTCTCCCTACATTAAACTTTATTGAGAAGTAAATGTTAACAGTTGGAATATTCAGGAGCTTTTTAAACTTGGAGTTGCACTAAGACGAGAATTACATTATGACTATTGTGTGGTAATCTCCAATGGTCATCTTAGACCATTTGGCCTAGTTTGAAACCAGATTGTCAGCCTGATTTCAGAGGTGAATGGCTGCGTTCATGTCTGGCATTGCTTTGTGTTGAGCTGTAAGTAGTAGAGCACTTAGTAGGTTGGCACTGCGGGTTATAATGGCTAAAGGTATCAGTCAATGCCATCAATCTTCATTTTCAAAGAGCAGGAGATGAAATGGTGAATGATGTTACTCATTCTCTTATAAAGTAATAAATTAAAGATGAGTACTGTGTTGGCTCAAGCCAAGTAAGATTCTCTCTGGGAAGTAAGCAGGGTTAAAGAGCAGGGGAGTTCTCCCCAGTGTCATTAACATCATGAAAAGATACTGACATAAATTAAAGAACTGCAGATGATGGAAATCTCAAACAGCAACAGAAATTGCTGGAGAATTTCAACTGGTCTGGCAGCAACTGTGAAATTCTGTAGAAGGGTCACTGTACTCGAAATGCTAACTCTGTTTTTGCTCTCCATAGATGCTGCCAGACCTGCTGAGTTTCTCCAGAAATTTCTGTTTTCAATTAAAAGGGATTATCTGGCCATTGTCATATTTCCATTTGTGAGCAATTACGGTACATATTCTGTTGTACGTTTCCTCCTCTCCAAAAGGTATGACATTTCAATAAATATTGCACAGTCTGTCAAGTGCCATGCAACATCTTGAGGCCATGGCAGTTAGCATGGAGATGTGGGCTCATTCTTTTTTTGAGACTGGGCTGGCATCCATAGAATGGTTGCAATACTTGGAATTTAATGCACACTGGGCATGGCATTGCAAGCAGGGATGCTGTAAAATTAGGTGTCATGGGAGTGGTGCCATACTCACTGCCTATTTGCCCCCATTCACCCCAGTTGCAATTTTTGCAAGTGGCAGGGAAGGCTCTGGGCACCCCATTTGCCCTTGAGCCAAATATGGCCCTGAAGGGGCCAATTATTTGTCACTTAAGGGCCTCCTGTAGTTGGTCCCAGGGCTTCCCTCATAGTGGGGGGCAGGCAGGTGGAATGTGTTATGCCCACCATGTGAGACCTGGAAGTTAGATGGGATGGGGATGGGGGTGTGGAGGGGTGGGAGGTGGGTTCAGTTGGATTGATTGGCAACTCTTAGAGACAGGACAACCTTTTGGCTGGGACTGAAGACTCACCTCAAGTCAGTTAAAGGACGGTCAGATATCAAATGGCTGTAGAGCGTGATGGCCAAACCAGGGGATCCATATTTGAAGGGGAGGGGGAAGGGACCCCCTGAATTCCTTCAAAACAGCAAAAACTAGTTTGGACACGGAAATCTCATTCAAATCTATCCTTATGTCCCAAACTTTAAACCCTTCACTAACGGCAGCAGGGTTTGCAGTGAAATCACTGTAAAATTCAGCCCACACTTTCTAATATTTTGAGCATTTTTAATAATAATTTATAAAAGGTGCTGTTTACCTGCAAGGGTGACGTTGGCAAGACTGAGCATTCAGGTTTATGAATTAAAATTTCAAGTAGAGGATTTCTGCCAGAGTACTGGAGACAAAAAGCACAAGAGGTTAATACAGTGGCAGTTAGAAGGATGAGAGGGAGTCTTCCGGAATAATGAGAGACCTGGCTAGAATCGATGTGGAGAAGATGTTTCCACTGGTAGGAGAGACTAGGGCCCAAGGGCACAGCCTAGGAGTGAAGGGATGACCTTTTAGAACTGAGATGAGGAGGAATTTGTTTCCTGCTAGAGGCTGGTGAATCTGTGGAACTCATTGCTGCAGAAGGTTGTGGGGGCAAAGTCATTGTGTGTATTTTATGACAGAGATAAGTAGGTTCTTGATTAGTAAGGAGATCACGGGTTGCGGGGAGAAGGCAGGAGAATGGAGTTGGGGTATATCTTCTAGTCTTATAGTCTTACAGCTTGCGCTCACTGCGGTCTCATTCAGTTAAACTCAGAAATGTCCTTGTCAGAGTAATGCTGATTGACCCTGTTTCAATGGAGTAAGGGCAGTGAGTTTGATTAAAACTGACATTACAGGCAGTAAGATCTTTGGAAGTAATGGCTGATAAGAAACAAAAGGCTTGGTCGAAGAGCATGATCTACAGGGAAAGAAGTTCTACAGTACTTTTGCAAGGGCCATTCACAATGTCCTAGCCAGCAGCACAATCTTCCAGTGAATGAATATAAAAGAAATGCTGTGAGCGCATTCTATTAAGTAAGCTTGCCTGTCAAAAAGGAAGTAATTTGTGTGTTAAAAAGCAAAAGACTACTGAAATACTCAGCAGACACTCTGACAAGACAGCAGCAGAGTTAAGTCTCTGGCAAAAGTGGTCATAAGTTCAGAACGTGCTGTCTAAGGAGCTTTGGTGCATTTCTGCAATGTATCTTGTAAGTGGTAAACACTGCAGCTACAGAGCAGCAATGACAAAAGACTGAATGTTTGCAGATACAGTGCCAATCCAAGTGGGCTGCTCTGTCCTTTGTTGGAGCTGAACTCATCCAGGCAAGTGGGGAGCATTCAGTCACACTTCAGGCTTGTGTCTCGTAGGAAGGAGACAGGTTTTGGGAAATCAGGAGGTGACTTACTTGCTGCAGAAGTCATAACTTTTGACGAGTCCTTGTAGGTACAAAACTTACATGACTAATCCAATTCAATATCTAGTCACGAGAACCTCAAGGATGTTGCTAGTTGGGGGTTCCCTTATACTAAAGCCATTGAATATCAAGAAGCCATGGCCAAATTCTTGCTTGTTGGAGATAGATGGTCATTGCCTGGTATTTGTGAATCCCAAATGTTAATCGCCAGCCCAAACTGGGATATTGCCCACGTTTTGCGGCATTTGAAAATGGATTGCACAGTATCTAAGGAGTCACGAATGCAGCTGAATTTTGTTCAATTATCAGCTTCTGGTCTTATCTTGGAGGGGAGGTCATTGATGAAGTAGCTGAAGATGGTTGAACCTAGGACACTACCCTGATGAACTCCTGCAGAGATGTTCTAGCGCGAAGATAGCTGACCTCCAACTACCATAACCATCTTCCTTTCTGCCAGGTAAGATTTCAACCAGCTTTCCCTAATACGCAATGACTCCAGTTCTGCCAGAGCTCCTTGACGCTACGTCTGGCCACACATGGCCGGATGTCAAGGGCAGTCACTCTCACCTCACCTATGGAATTCAGCTCTTTCGTACATATTTGGACTGGGTTCTGGAGCTGAGTAGCCCTGGTGGAACCTAAACTGAACATCAATAAGTCGTTTGTCTACATGGATTGTGGGGGTACGCATGCGCAAGACATGAATATTCTGTTCAGATTGCAATAATTATACTCCAGTACAGATCATCATAAACAAAATCTGATTGTGTTACAGTCAAAAGGGTACAAAAATAACATTAAGTTGGGTCTTCAGTATGATTGCAAGATGACTTAGAAACATCACTGTTTTGCATCAAACAGATGACGCAAACCGATTGTGATAAAGTCAAAACCTGTTAACTGAGACTTGCTCACAGTGAGATTGAAATGATATTTTTTGCCAGGCTCTTTCAATTAAGCATCCTCAGTACTTTAAGTGCATATGGACTGAATTAGAGAGAATGTCCCTTAAAATGAAGATGCATTAACCAATGACTGAAATGGAATTTGAAACTCCACTCCTGAGGATAATTCCAGTGCAAATTGCAAGCAAATAATTTTGTGGTTGCCTGTGGTTTATACGAGATTGGTATTGATGCTGACTATTTCCTACCCTAAGGGAGCATATAGAACATGAAAAATGTGTGGAGATGTATATTTCTGCCTTGTTTTGAATTTGCTTTGATGAGTTAGTTCCTGCCTAAATAACTTCTATTTTTCAAAAAAATCATGCCATCTGTCATTTAAGTGCAATAGAGTTTTGATGCCAGTTCTTTGTATAACCGTAGGATAACACCGGCCAAAATATTAATCTTTCTTTTCATCAAACCCATGCACAAATGGATGAAGAAAACCTTCTTCATTGGCATCAAACATCTTGAATGAGGGCAATTTGCATTTATATTTTGGCTCCAATTCAATAAAATGCCCTGAGGTGTTTTGTGTCTGAGTGATCAATCAGAATTTGACATGGTATCAGGTAAGCTGATATTACAGGAACAGGAGTAGGCCATTCAGCCTCTTGAGCCTGTTCCACCATTCAATGAGATCGTGGCTGATTGGTAGTTTAGTTTCACATAGGTGCCTTACCCCATATCCCTTAATATCTTTGCTTAACAAAAAAATATCCATTTCAGGTTTAGCCTGGCAACTGATTTAGCATCCACTGCCATTTGAGGGAGACAGTTCCAAATCTGTACCAACCTTTTTATATAGAAGTGCTTCATAACATTGCTCCTGAATGATCTGGCCCTAATTTTGAGATGATTCCATCTAGTTTTTGGATCTCTGACCGGAGGATTTACGTTACCTTTGTTGACGACTGAAGGATGTTACAGAGAGAGGGATATTAAGGGATTTGGAAATGGAGAGTGTGGATTGGGTAATGAATGGCAGGCAAGACTATGTACGATGGTCCTGAACAAGCACGTGGACCACATGAAAGTTGCAAAGTCACAAACGGTATGGGAGCAAAACACACAAAGTCCCTCGACTGTCTTTCTGACTATCCCAGAATCCATGGGCTCTCCACCTCCATCAAGTGTTGAAGATACCTCAGAATCTGAGATGAACACAGTGGATGTCACTGTCTCAATGCCTTTGCGACCTGAAGAGGAGAATGAATTTATTCTGAAATACTTGGTACAAGAAGTGAGCTTCTGTGTGTTACATGCAATCTGTATCAGAGGCAGAGTTGGAGGAACCTGACCCGGTGCTAAAACGCCCCAGGAGGAACTACAACAAAAATGAACTGGTCTGTATCCTCAAACTCAGAGGGGAAGGGACGCAGTGGTTGTAATTAATTTAGCCACGTGGACCTCATAGAAAATGAGTTGCCTGATTAGAGATGTTTATCTGGCCCTCGCTGACAGATATAAACGGGAGTGTCTATGGGTCTGTTCACTCTCCACGTGTAAATAAAGGGTGACTTATTGATGGGGTATTGGCCTCGATGGAGTTATTTTAATAATCATCATCAGTTGTCATACAAACTCATCTAGTTCACGAATGTCTTTGAGGAGTGGAAATCTGCCATCTTTGCCTCGTCTGGCCTACGTATGACACCAGACCTACACCAGGCTGGTTGTTTCATAACTGCCCACTGGGCAAAGAGAGATAAGCAATAAAAACTGGCCTTGACAACGATGCCTATAACCTCTGAATGAATTTAAATTTAAAAAAAACTAATAAGGAACTGAAGATTAAATAATGGTGGAAGTCAGAATGTGTGAACTGATGTTTGTTTGATTACAAAGAAACAGAGCTTATTGTTGCATTTTGGCATTTTCCACAATGGTCTACAGCAAGAGTTTGGAAAATATCACGTATAATGTGAATTCACACAAGCATTGTGAAAATAACCAAAATTGAAGATGGTTTCAAATGAGGTTGTTTACCCCAAAAATGTAAACAAGTTTCTATTTTTGTCTTTGTAAATATCTCATATTCATTGCTTTGAAAGTAGGAAATTCTGCCCTTCCAGACAGAAGAAGAACCAAGCTCTTTTTTAAGTTGTCATTTCACTGATGTATTGGCTACACCAACATTTACTGCACATCTCGAATTGCCCTTGAGAAGATAGTGACAGTGCCCTTCTTACTATTCCCAGATGTGTCAGAAAATACACACAGTGCTGTTAGGAAGTGAATTCCAGGATTTTGACCCAGCGCCTGTGAAGAATCAGTGATATAGCTCCAAGTCTGGATGGTATATCATGATGCAATCATCTATGAATATCCCCACTTCAACCTAATTTCGGAATGAAGGCCATTGATAAAGTAGCTGAATGTACCTGGGGCCAGGATACAACTCTGAGGAACTCCTGCAGAAATGTCCATGGATTGAGATGATTGACATCCAACCACCAAAACTACCTTTCTTTCTGATTGTTAACTTTCCATTCAAAGAAGAGCTTTCCCCAATTCCCATTAAGTCCGGTTTTGCTGGAGCTCCTCCTTGATGGTTAAATGCAGCCTGTTAAGGGCAGTCACTCTTACCTTGCCTTCTAAGTTCAGCTTTTTTGTACAAGTTTGGACCGAGTCTACCATAAGATAAGGAGCAAGTGGCTTTGGTTGAACCGAAACTGAGCATCAATGAGCAAGTTATTGTTTAGAAAACTCCATTTGATAATATTGTTGATGGTAGCTTCAACCAATTTGCTGGCTCACTTTAATGTTTACCTTAAAACACCAATCCTTTTACACCATAACAGTTCATACACTTGGGGAGAAACTGAAAGAAAGCCCTAAAATGCAACGTAAAACTAATTAAAATTTCGAAGCAGAAATTTGTCATGTGACTTGTATGGCCTCTGTTATTATGACTATGTTTGTAAGTATTGATGAAGAGACCTAGCACTGCCTCCATTATGCTAACTCAGCTTTCGTCCGCCAAAGGAAAAGTGTGTTTGAGAACAACAACATCAGGTCTGACACCAAGATCATGGTATACAGACCTGAGGTGGTTCTTGACCTCCCGTATGGCTCTGAGACGTGGACTGACTACAGTAGACACCTCAAGGTACTGGAGCAGTACCACCAATGCTGCCTGTGCAAAACCCTACAAATCCACTGGGAAGATAGACACACCAACACCAGCTTCTCGACCAGGCCAACATCCCCAGCATCAGAGCACTGACCACCCTTGACCAGCTGCAATGGGCTGGGCACATTGTCCGCATGACCGACACAAGACTCCCCAAGCAGATGCTCTACCCCCAGCTTCAAAACCATAGGCAAGTCCCAGGTGGACAGAGGAAGCGTTTCAGTGATACTCTCAAGGCCTCACTGGTGCAGTGCGGCATTCCCTCAGATGCCTGGGAATCACTGGCCCAAGACCATTCTATGTGAAGAAGGAGCATGCGGGAAGCATTCGACCACCTCGAGATTTGCCATCAGGATAAAGCGGAAGCCAGGCACAAACAGCGAAAGGTAGGCACTGCCACACCAATGCCCCACTCACCCGTTCTCATGACCACCACTTGCCCCAAGTAAAGGAGTCTATGGTGGTCGTATCAGTCTGTATAGCCACCTACGACTCACCTTGTGAGTGGAAGAGAATCGTCCTAGTCTTCAAGGGACTGCCAATGATGGTGATGTTGATATGTGTCCCATTGCTCAATTGTTTAATCACAGAGGTTGAACTTTAAAAGGTTGCTGTATTGTCTGCCTGGTGTATAATTAGCAATGTGGAGCTCAGTGTATTAAAATAAGCTGATTAGATTCTTTGAATTAAATAAGAGTTAGTTTTACTGCTAAGACTCACAAAAGTAACGATATAGTAAAATATCTCTCAACAGCTCAAAAAAACACAAGCAAAGTAACAGTTACAAGGTAGCAAAGGATAAATTGATCAAGGTTAAAATTCTTAAAGGAAACTTTGATCAGACGCTCCTTCAACAATCCATGAAACTGTTTAAAGATCCAGCCATTTAATTTGTTTTGTTTCCTGGAGATGGTTAGGGTTAAGTTTGGGTGCTGACTCAGCATCTTCCAGTCCGTTTGTACGACAAACAATGTGTATATTAGATTTCAGAGAGAAGGAGAGATAGGACCATTTCAATGCATCAATCTCTCGTGATGTTTCAGGATGGTTCAGGAGAGACAGATTTCCAGCAACAGTTGGTTCCACCATTTCAGCGCTTGGCAATCAAGGAGGCTGCTATCACGTGACTGGCTTTCAAAACTGCAAAGTCGTGATGCTGAATGATGTATCATTGTAATCCCATCAAACATTTGTGTTCTCCCTTACACTCACCACCACTCCCTTTCCCCTACCCACCCACCTTTGTCCCTTAACAAAGAAGATTTGTTTTCCCTTCAATTTCTCTTGTTTAACCCTGCGTCTGGTATCGAAGCACTGAATCAATATTAGAAAAGTGTTTCCATTGTTATTGGAGTAATCCTTGATATGAGCAAATCTCAGAGTCCCCAGGGTCATCTCTCAGCACACCCCGTTTGTAATTGACTTGGAACTTTCCAGAAAAATTACAAGTTAGAAGTTACAAAAACAGTTGGCAGCCAGTTTAGAATTAGATGAGCATTTAGATGGACATCTTAAAAACAAATCTTAAACCAGCCAATTCAATTAAAGATTATTATTTGATATTTTTAGCAATATGGACAGCTAGCTCAAGCTCACTCATTTCCTGTTTTCCTGAACAGACTGGCTAGTGTGAATCAGGCACAGTAGGCTTTGATATAGTGACTTAATGGCCTGAGATCGTTCCAAGTGAGGTTCCAAGTCACCAGTGAAGCCTTGGAAAATCAACCTTTGCAGTTCCTTTATGCGTTTTACCTTAGTCTGAAAACATAAAGCATATTATTACATTGCCCATTATGCTACCAAGCTTGTTCGCAATGCTTACTGAGCATAAGATTGATGTTTAAAGGAGGTTTGTAGACATTTTAAGAGAAGTAGAATTGATGTCAGAATTTGCGTTTTGCGCACCAGAATCTCCTAACAATGACAGTTTGCATTGTCGTAAGAAGCTTTGAAGCTAGTCCAAGGAACAGACTAGTTGTGGCACTTGAAACAGAGTTACTTTGCCGCCAGCACCTTTGATGTAGCAGACCAGTCTAAACAGAACAGAGTCCTTTTTTGTGGAAACAATAGTCTGAGATCTTTATTTTTGTTTCAAAGATTCATTGGTTGTAAATGTGTTGCAGTTAATGGATATCTCTTGTGTGAGAGCAAATGATTGAGATGACTCTATTGTAATGGAACCTCCAGTAGTGGGAGGCGATGATACGGAGAGTGGGGGGTGTGGTGGTGGTGTGGGAGGGAGGGGTGAGGTAGCTGGACCAGTAAAATGGACCCTCCCTGTAAAAATGGGTATCTTTGGTGGCAGTGTCTACTGTAGGCATCTACATGTGAGCACTGCATGCACAGAGTAAAGGTGTGATATTGAAATAGAGATCAGCAGTGGGGAGTGAGAATGTGGGACACCAGGAGAGGAGACAACAAAGGTCGAAGAGAGGTGAGGATAAAGGCCAGATGGCAAAGGGAAAGTCCCCACATCTTTTTCCTTCCACCAACCCTCTGCCCCCTAACCTGGTCCACTCCACCAAATCCTTTCCTGCTCCCTGTCCTCATCCAAAGAACAAAGAACAATACAACAAGGGAACAGGTCCTTTGGCCCTCCAAGTTTGCGGTGACATGTTTTTCCCTTCCATACTAAAACTGTCTTCACCTACATGATCCATATCCCTCTATTCCCTTCCTATTTTTGTATTCGTCTGGGTGCTGCTTGAATGCTGCTATTGTGTCTGCTTCCACCACTTCGTCTGGCGACGCGTTCCAGGCACTCACCACCCTTTGTGTGAAAAATGTTCCTTGTACATAACTTTTAAACTTCACCCCCTCACACATTGAACTTGTGCCCCCTAGTAATTGACCTCTCCACCCTGAGAAATAGCCTCACACTTTCCTCTCGATCCATGCCATTCACAATCTTATAAACGTCTAGTAGGTCGCCCCTCAACCTGCTGCCTTGCCAGTGAATATGAACCCAGTCTATCCAACCTTTGTTCAGGGCTAAAATTACCTGTATTAGGCAGCATCCTGGTAAACCTTTTCCATACCCTCTCCAAAGCATCCATATCCTTCTGGTAGTGTGGTGACCAGAACTGTACACAGTCCTGTCCTGCCCTCCCCAGTCCTGTCCTTTGACCCGTGCTGCCATGTTCTAGGGTCCCCACTGCCACATCCCCTCGTCCTTTTCCCACTCCCGTCACCATCCATTAATACACAGAAGACAGCGCACATGCTCTGTGTGTTAGCAAACACAGCCATCTTTAGAAGAACAGTTCAGCAGTGAGGATTAGACACATAAAGAATTTATCAGCCCCAGTGCAAACCGTAACATTCATTGCATATAAATATTGAAAATTCTTCCTTATTTAACCTTAATTTCCTGCATGTCTATAATAATCTAATGCGAATAGAGAAAAAAACCCCTGTTTCATGATCTTTGGGCCTGTTGTGTGTTCATATCTCATGTTGCATTTTGTGCAAACAAAAGTTTTCATTCATCTTTATATAAAAGAAGGATTGTATCAGAGAGAGTCTTTGCAAGACACATGTATTCCTGAGCAGGCAGACAGCAAAGACTTTGATGTGGTGACTTGGGGAAGCTCAAATGGAGCGACTGGCTAGTCAATAAGGTGGAAACAGATACTGTAGACGTTGTAGAGTGAATGGACTGAGGTAAGTGGCTCAATGGAGGATACTTGGGGAAAATTGTCAAGCAGAAGGCATCTAAAGTTTCCCTGTGGAGTACTGGAACAGGAATTGTACTACAATTAACTAATTGATATCTTCCCTTTCCTGAACATCTTTTGGCCTTGGTACCTGATGAGTTTGAACTAATCAGGAAGTCACCACAGCTCAGGTCTCAGGTTAAAATGATGTATTAAGTCTGATTGGCATATTTAAAAGAGACCTGCTAGCTTTGGGTGGGTGAGCTTGTCATGTGCAATTTAAAATTGCAGCAAATAAGGAACAAACAAACTCTTAAATGTTCCCCTCCATCTGGTCTGTTCACACATCTCCCTCCCTGTCCTGATCTCCATCAGAAAAATGGACTTAAAATTGAAATGTTGATGTTAAATGTGTCTATACGAAAAAAAATACGTAACTCGTAATAATTACATTTCTGTATGTCCTTTTTGTGAAATGTTCATGTTTTAAAAGTGGAGACGTTAATTCTGAAGGTGAGTACATGAAGTGGAATATTAACACTCAATTCCCACTCATTTGGAATCTTGAATTATGCTGTTATGAAAAAAAATCAGAAGCTAATTCACTCTGGCCAGATTGTAAAACAAGAATCGATACAGAGAGACAAATATTTAAAGTCGAAAAGAGGAAGTGTGTGATAGAAATGACAGATGCTGAAGTTTTTATAACCCACAGACCATTGCATGAGCTGTTACACAGGAGTCAGCTGCTGTAAAATTGTGCAAGTTCCATTAAACACAAACGAAGCGTGGGTGCGTCACATGGATGTTTCGGTAAGACCTGAGAGAATCCATGGGGGAGAAATCTGTGCAGACGTGCTGGACTGTTCCTGACAGAAATGTCTGTTTTTGAGCTGCTGGAGCACAGTAGGTTGTGAAGCACCCTCAGTAAAAGAATCCAGAACTAGCACTTGCTGGATGGGCTGGATGGCCTCATTATCAGTGTGACCATTCTCTAATTCTGAGTTAGCAGAGACTGCCTATGCTGACACTGCCAGCAAAACATTCCCACAGTACCTCATTGCCTGTCTTTGTTGGAAGAATGTAAACCATAGAATTGTATAGTAAAGAAGAGGCCCTTCAGCCCCTTATAGAATCCCTACAGTATGAAAGCAGGCTGTTCAGCCCATCAAGTCCACACCAACCCTATGAAGAGCATTGCACATAGACCCAACCCCCTACCCTGTAATTCCCATGACCAGTCCACCTAACCTACACACCTTTGGACTGTGGGATGAAACTCACAGAGAGACAGGGTGAATGTGCAGACTTCACACAGACAAGGCTGGGATTGAACCCAGGTCCCTGGTGCTGTGAGGCAGCCGTGCTAACCACTGAGCCCCTTTACCACCCCATGTCTGTATTGCCAGCTGTGGGAGCTATTTTGTTCCCAAATAATATCAATCCAAAACAGTAAACGAAAATGTACTCCAGTCTCCTCGGAGGCGTGGGTTCGAATCCCACCGCTGCCACTTGGGCTGGTAGCCTGTTGTGTTGGTGGGCTGTTATGCTGGAGCTGTATCGGGATGAGCTGCCTTTGGGCGGCACGGTCGCTCAGTGGTTAGCACTGCTGCCTCACAACGCCAGGGACCCGGGTACGATTCCAGCCTCGGGCAACTGTCTGTGTGGAGTTTGCACATTCTCCCTGTGTCTGCGTGGGTTTCCTCCGGGTGCTCAGGTTTCCTCCCACAGTCCAAAGATGTGCAGGTTAGGTGGATTGGCCATGCTAAATTGCCCGTAGTGTTCAGGGCAGTGTAAGTTAGGTGGGTTGTTGGCGGGGTGGGATGCTCTGAGGTTCGGTGTGGACTTGTTAGGCCGAAGGGCCTGTTTCCACACTGTAGGGATTCTGTGAAAAATCTCCCAGAATACATTTGTATTTCTATATGTGTAAATACATAATCCTGTTTCATGGGCATGTTTTAATTCATTCCACTGCTCCACCCTTTCTAACCTTGATTTTAACATTTCATTATACAACACCTTATCGAGCGCTTTTTAAAAACTCCTGTTTACCACATCCACTGAGCTGAGTTAGCTGTTTGAAGACGTAACAGTAAGTTTGGTTCAACGTAAACTTCCTTTTAAAGTATGTGACTTTGTTGTTTTCTTCTTGTGGCAGAATCTAAAACATAGTTTAGAAAATAAGGAGTCACCAATTTAAGACGGAGTTGAGGAAAGTTTTTCTTTCTCTCAGAAGGTTGTGTGTCTTTGGAAATCCCTTCTAAGTGGATGTAACATCTTTAAATATTTTTAAAGCAGAGATAGATAGATTCTTTATTCCCATGGGGATGCGAGATTATTGAGGACAGGCGGGACGTAGAGTTGAGCTTAAAATAAGATCAGCCATGATCTTCTTGAATGGTAGAACAGACTCAAAGGACCGAGTGGCCTAGTCTTGTTCCTCATTCATATGGTCGCATGTTCACCTGTAACGTGGCAGAGTATTTGTTAGTGAGGGAACAGAAAGCCATTTCTGCAGCTATAGACATGACTTCAGGATGGTATGTTGCCATCCTTGTGCTAGTGTGAAGGATGTCACTGAGTGAAGGCTTCTGGGAAGCGATCTACTAGTGGAGGGTGATCAGTCAGAGCATGATGGTCCATGTTGGTACCGATGGTGTTGACAAGAAGGGGATGTGTGCCACCAGCATTGAGGGAGCTAGGTTGAAAACTGGTGAGCAGGATCAAATGTCAACAGAAATGCCTAGGTTAGTCCCAGTATCAAGTACAAAGTCAGACAAATAAATCTATGGTTGCAAAGTTGGAGCAGGAGGGAGGGTTGCAAATTCTTGGGGCTGTCACTGTGGGAACCAGCACCAGTCGAATCCCGAGAGGTTTCATCTGAATAAAGTGAAGACTGAATTCCTTATGGTGCGTTTTGCTCATACTGTTCGGGAGGCTTCCAACTAGCTTTCAGTGTTATGGGAGCCAGGAGAGAATGCCAAAGAGTAACCCTAGGGTGCACAAAATACTGAAAGAAACAGATGCCACGAGAATAGAGCATTGTGAATGAATAGGTGGAGTCAGAGCAGGGGAGAGTGTAAAACTTTCTAAATCAGGGTCACTCCGCTTGTATGTTTTGGTTGGTTTGAAGAGATGGTTTGAGGTGTGTATACTTCAATGCTAGAAGTATCACAAATAAGGCGGATGAACTTAGAGCATGGGTCAGTACTTGGACCTACGATGTTGTGGCCATTACAGAAGCTTGGGTAACTCAGGGACAGGAATTGTTGGAAGTTCCGGGATTTAGATGCTTTAAAAGAAATAGGGAGGGTGGTAGAAGATGCGGCGGAGTGGCATTGCTAGTCAGGGCGAGTATAGCAGCTACTGAAAGGCAGTTCGAGAATGATATGCCTACAGAGTCAGTTTGGATTGAGGTCAGAAGCAAGAAAGGAGCAGTCACTTTGTTGGGGGTTTTTTACAGACCATAGTTGCAGAGAAGTAGAGGAGTGGATTGGGAGGCAGATACTGGAAAGGTGCAGAAGTCACAGAGTTGTAGCCACGGGTGACTTCAAATTTCCAAATATTGATTGGAAACTTTTTAGTTGTAATAATTTAGATGGAACAGATTTTGTCCAGTGCGTTCAGGAAGGATTCCTGACACAGTATGTAGATAGACCAACACAAGGGGAGGCCACTTTGGATTTGATGCTTGGCAATGAACCGAGTCAAGTGTTAGACCTGTTGGTAGGAGAGCATTTTGGCAGTAGCGATCATAACTCTGTTACTTTTACAATAGTCATGGAAAATGATAGGTACATACAGCAGGGTAAGGTTTATAATTGGGGGAAGGGTAATTATAATTCTGTTGGGCAAGAACTGGGTAACATAAAATGGGAACAGATGCTGTCAGGGAAGAGCTCTATTGAAATGTGTAGATATTTTAAGGAATGCATACTGCGTGTGCTCGATATGTTTCTCCCCAGCAGGCAGGGAAGATGCGGTCGAATGAGGGGGCCTTGGTTCTCAAGAGAGGTCGAACGACTGGTTAAGAGGAAGAAGAATGCTTATGTAAGGTTTAGGAAACAAGGACCAGAAAAGACTCTAGAAGAATACAAGTTAGCCAGGAAGAAGCTGAAGAAAGGGCTTAGGAGAGCTATAAGGGGGCATGAGAAAACCTTGGCAGAGAGGATCAAGGAAAACCCCAAGGCTTTTTACACATATGTGAGGAATAAAAGAATGACCAGAGAAAGGGTAGGGCCGATCAAGGATTGTAAAGGGAATTTGTGCACAGAGCCTAAAGAGATAGGAGAAGTTCTTAATGAATACTTTTCTTTGGCATTCACAACTGAGAGGGACCTAGTTGTAGAGGAGGACAGTGTGAAACAGGCTGGTAGGCTAGAGGAGGTGGATGTTAGTAAGGAAGATGTACTAGGAATTTTGAGGATGTTGCAGATAGAAAAGTCCCCCGGGCCTGATGGGATTTATCTATGGGAAGCGAGGGAAGAGATCGCAGGACCTTTGGCAAAGATCTTTTCGCCCTCACTGTCCACGGGTATAGTGCCGGAAGATTGGAGAGAGGCAAATGTCACTCCCTTGTTCAAAAAAGGGAATAAGGATAACCCTGGAAATTACAGGCCAGTTAGTCTTATGTCAGTCGTGGGCAAATTATTGGAAAGGGCTCTGAGAGGTAGGATTTATGATCACTTGGATAGGCACAGTTTGATTCGTGATAGTCAGCATGGATTTGTGAGGGGTAGATCATGCCTCATAAACCTTATTGAATTCTTTGAAGAGGTGACCAAACACGTGGATGAAAGTAGAGCAGTGGATGTGGTATAGATGGATTTATGTAAGACGTTTGATAAGGTTCCCCATGGTAGGCTTATGCAGAAAGTAAGGAGGCATGGGATAGGGGGAAATGTGGCAGATTGGATTCAGAATTGGCTGACCCGTAGAAGACAAAGGGTGGTAGTGAATTGAAAATATTCAACATGGTGCTCAGTTACGAGTGGTATACCACAAGGATCTGATCTGTGTCCACTTCTATTTGTGATCTTCTAAAATGATTTGGATGTAGGAGTGGGAGGGTGGATCAGTAAGTTTGCGGACGATACGAAGGTGGGTGGAGTTGTGGATAGTGTGGAGGGCTGTTCTAGGTTACAAAGGATTGATATGATGCAGAGCTGGGCTGAGAAGTGGCAGGTGGAGTTTAACCCTGAAAAGTGTGAGGAGATTCATTTTGGAAGGACAAACTTGAAAACAGAATACAGGGTTAACAGAAAGATTCTTGGCAGTATGGAGGAGCAGAGGAATCTTGGGGTTCATGTCCACAGTTCCCTGAAAGCTGCCACCCAGGTGGATAGAGTTGTTAAGAAGGCATATGGTGTGTTAGCTTTCATTAATAGAGGGATTGAGTTCAAGAGCTGTGAAGTTATGCTCCAGCTATACAAAAGCCTGGTTCAGCCACATCTGGAGTATTGTGTCCAGTTCTGGTGGCCTCATTACAGGAAAGATGTGGAAGCATTGGAAAGGTGCAAAGGAGATTTACCAGGATGTTGCCTGGAATGGAGGGAGGGTCTTATGAGGAAAGGTTGAGAGAGCTAGGGCTTTTCTCTTTCGAACGACGAAGGATGAGAGGTGACTTGATAGAGGTGTACAAAATGATCAGAGGTATAGATAATGTAGACAGCCAGAGACTTTTTCCTCGGGTGGAGGTAGCTAATACGAGGGGGCATAGTTTTAGACTGAGTGGAGGTAGATATAGGGGAGACTTGAGAGGTAAGTTCTTTACTCAGAGAGTGGTCGGGGCGTGGAATGCATTGCTGGAGAGGGTAGTGGAATCGGCCTCATTAGGGGCATTTAAGCGGCTAATGGATTGGCATATGGATAATAGTATAAGGTAGGGGTGGAGGTTAGATAGACCTTAGGATTGGGGTAAAAGTTCGGCACGACATTGTGGGCCGAAGGGCCTGTACTGTGCTGTACTGTTCTATGTTCTATGTGAAAACATAGAGTATTTTACATTGGATTGGTGAGTTACAGGCACAGACAGTCATGTGGATTTATGATGTTTAGGCCTTAACAGAAACCTGGCTGAATGAAGCGGGGTCTGGGTGTTAAACATTCCTGATTGTAGGTTGTGTAGAAAATATAAGAATATAAGGAGAAAGGTGTGAGTGGTAATGTTGGTTCAGTAGAGCATTGCCATACTGGAGAAAGAGAATGTCTCAGAATGTTCAAAGGTTGAATCAGTTTGTTTCGATCTAAGGAAGAAGAAGAATGCAAATATACCACTAACCATTTACAAGGAAATTGCAGATTTGCAGGCATTGTCGTGTTTAACAATAGGGCCTTCAATTACCTGTATATGGTCTAATGATAGTGAAAAGAGCACTAGGGGTAAGCTTTCTCAGATTGTGTCTGGGAGGTTTTCCCAAAGCAATATGTATCAAATTAGGCGAGGCGATGGTCTAATGGTATAATCACTAGCTTGTAAACACATAACCTCAGCTAACATTCTGGGGAAAAAGTACAATTAAGAACTAAGCTGAAGACAGAATGTTCAGAAGTGAAGTAGAAATGGAAACAAGAGAAGCAAAGAAGGGCTATGACAAAAGACTGGCAGCCAAAATAATGGAAAATTGGGAAGTCTCATGTAGACATATAAATAATAAGATTCAGAAAAGGAGAAACAGGACTAATTAAGGTCCATTTATGGGTATTGCACATGTAATTAAGACATGGCTCATGTGTTAAATGAGCATTTTACATTTGTCTTTAGCAAGAAAGTCAATGTTACTGAGGCTATGGTGACAGAGGAGGAAACACCGTCAATAGAAATGTTCAATGTTAATGCATTCATGCATTACCAGAGGAATTGAGAATTGTAAATGTTACACACTTGTTTAAAAAGGGTTGTGAGAGATACGCAACAATTACACACCAGTCAGTTTAAACTTGATGGTGGCGAAACTTGTGGAAAAGTAAGCCAGAATATAATTAATATGAATATGGGAAAAAAAAGGGTAATTAAGGAGATCGGGAGAGCAAGCATAACCAATGACCTGCCCTGGACTTCCCATGTAAATGTGACAGCCAAGAAGGCACAACAACGCCTCTTCTTCCTCAGGCAGCTCACAAAATTTGGCATGTCCGTGAGGTCCCTCACCCACTTCTATAGCTGCACCATTGAAAGCATACTGTCCGGGTACATAACGGCCTGGTATGGCAACTGCTCTGCCTAGGACCATAAGAAACTACAGAAGGTGATGTGCACAGCCCAGACCATTACAGAAGCCAACCTTCCATCCATGGACTCTAATTACATGGCTCGCTGCTGCGGAAAGGCGGCCAACATCATCACAGACTCATCGCACCCCGGTAATGATCTCCTACAACCTCTTTCATCAGGCAGAAGATACAGAAACCTGAACACACGCATAAGCAGGTTCAGGAACAGTTTCTTTCTGACCGTTATCAGACTGTTGAATGGACTCTAGCCTCAAATAATGTAACCTGCAATGTAACTTGTATGCCTCTGAGTCTTTTTGATCTGTACATCCCTTGCTTGCTGTGTCCTGCCTGTACCGCTAATAAACAAAGCTTTTCACTGTATTTTGGTACACATGACAATAAATCAATCAATCAATCAAGCATGGAGATCTTAAGGGAAAATTGTGATTAACTAACTTGCCTGGAGTTCTTTGAAGAGGTAGAAAAGAGGGTTGATGAGGGTAATGCTGTCGATGTGATTTACATGGTCTTCCAAAAGGCATCCGATTCTTTGTCACACAACAGGTTTAAGGAAAGTTATAGCCCATGATATAAAAGGGACAGTAGCAATATGGATCCAAAATTGGCTAAGCGATAGGAAATTGAGAGTAATGGCTAATGGATACTTTTCAAACTGGTGAAGGATTTGTAATGGTGGTCCCTAGCCATTGGTATTCAGACTGGGCTCTTCCTGATTTATATTAATGAACTAGATTTGGATTGAATATCTTAATTTTTTAAGCTTGCAAATGATACAAAATTTGTAAGCATTGTAACTGCAAAGATGACAATTTGTGGAGTGGGCAGGAAGTGACAGATGGAATTCAATGCGTAGAAGTGTGAGATGATATGTTTTGGTCAAGAGAACATGGAGAGACAGGATAAAATAAAGGTACTTCTTTCCAGGGTTTGACGAGTTGAGGAACTTGGGTGTATATGTATGTGGCAGGACAGGTGGAGAGCATATTTAATAAAAATAAAGACAAGGCTTAATTAATAGAGACATAGTGTATAACAGCAAGGAGGTTATACCAAATCTGTATGAGACCCTGGTTAAACCTCAACTGGAGTATGGTGTACAGTCCTGGGGACCACACTTTAGGGATGATGTGAATGCCTTAGCGAGAGTGCAGAAGAAGTATATGAGAATGGTTCTGGGGATGAGAAGCTTCAGTCATGAGGAGAGAGTGGAGAAGGTGGACCTGTTTTCCTTGGAGAACAGAAGGCTGAAGGGAGATTTTATAAATGTTTTCAAAGTTATGAAGGGATTTGGATGGATTGGGAAGGGAATAAAACTGTTTCTGCAGGAAAGAAAGGTCAAGAATAAGAGGACACAGACTTGAAATGATTTACAACAGTAAATGTGATGTGGAAAAGGATCATTTTCACACATCAAATGGCTTGGCCCTGTAATGCACAAGCAGGAAGTGTGATGGAGGCAAATTCGTCTGAGGCATTCATTCGAGCATTTGAGAATTACTTAAATAGAAATATCATGCAGGCTGATGGAGAAAGGGCAGGAGAATGGCACTATCATCATGCTCATTTGGAGAGCTGGTGTAGACATAATGGGCTGAATGGCCTTGTTCTGCACCATAATGATCCGTATTCTAATATATTTTGTAGTCTGACCTTTTAGCAAAAAACTCCTTCTATTCTGTTCCTCTTGAGATTCTCTTATTCTTTGACAGCCTATCTCCCTTGGGTTATCTCTCATTTCCCCTGTTGTCTGTTGTAAATTCGCTGGAGCTAACGAGGTAATGATCAGAGTATAATATCCTGATGTCTAGTTTCTTTCTCTAGAACTGCTGTTATTTCATTTATTTTGCTATCTATATTGATTACAATGAAAACTTTCACCAAAGGCATAGAATTTAAATAATCAGTTGGAACAGTGTGGCATTCACTAAATATTCTTTCTACGATATTACTGTCACTTCTGATCATCTATCAGTATCATTTCGCTTTGAAAGTCACAACTGACTACTTGATTTAATATGTCATAAATCAGAAGCCTCGTGGTGCAGTTCATTTGACAGCAATGGAACAACAGTAGATGGACAAAAATATGGCAGGTATAAACCCAGCCTTTTGAACTTTTAAACAAAGCAGCTCCTGAATATTAACTGTTGGTGCTCTTCATTTGAGATGTTGCTCTGAGAATTTATTTTGCAGCTCTTCCAGAGTCAGTTCACGCAAAAAAATGCACGTAATTTAATCCACCTTTTATGCAAGAGAACTTAAGTGAATTATCATTGATTGTGTATTAGTTGGAGGTATTAATGAATAGAAACATTGAAAGCACAACACAACACATTCATTATGATTATGGCTGATCACCGAAGATTAGCCCATATTAGCTTCCATCGTAGAGATGACCGTTGCTTTATCCACACCATACTGCTTGTGTTGCATATGTCAGATTTGGACTCACCAAGAGACTTCTGCACCGCGTCAGTTGAAAGTTTTACTTCTAATATTAGATCCGATCTCTGTCTTCTTTGGTTATATACTGTGGTACCTCACACTGATTTCCTCTATTTATCTCAGTGTACCTGTATCCCTACTGTATATAATGTCTCGTGGAACAGCAATTGCCAGAACAATGCTAATTAACATGTATAACATGTTCTGCATCAGACTTCTGTACAAATGTTTAAACTCTTGGGCTGGAAGGTGTTCACGTCGTAATCCCTGTGCCGTGACAGGTTAACCAGGTGCACAATAGTTTAAGTGAGTACAGTCACAACACTTAAAAGACATTTAGATAAGTACATGGATAAGAAATGTTTGGAGGGTACGGGCCAAGTGCAGGCGGATGGGAATAGTTTAGTTTGGGAATGTGGTCAGCATGGACTGGTAGGACCGAAGGGTCTGTTTCCACACTGTAAGACTCTGTGATTCAAAACCCTAATCCCGCCCTCTCCTCTCGATCCCTTTAGCCGCAGGAGCTGTATCTACCACCTTCTTGAAAACATATAATGTTTATTGTCTTAACAACCTCCTGTGGTAGTGAATTCCAGGGTCAAAAAATAAGACAAGATATTGGATCAGTCATTTCATTTTGATAAAAAAAATCTGGAATTAAGGGTCTGATGCTGACTATGAAACCATTGTCTACTGTTGTAAAAACCCACCTGGGTCACTAATGTCCTTTAGGGAAGGAAGTCTGCCATCTTTACCTGTTCTGGCCTACATTTGACTTCAGACTCACAGCAATTTGGTTGATCGTAACTGCATCCTGCGAATGGCAGCAATAAAATAAGCCACTTTGTTAAGTGGGAGGAAGAAACCAACCTTAATTTGCTTTACTACTCTGTTGATACCCTAGGGTAGAAGACAGACAGTCTTGCTAACCATGATTTCAGAATAACACAGCTAGAAGCTAGACGTTGCTCAGTGAAATAACTCCACAGAGGTCGGTATCCCATCACCAAGTCACCCTTTATTTGCATGTACACAGTACACAACGCTGGTCCAGCAAGCACAGAGCCAACTCCTAGAGTGAAGAGAACCCCTGACTCTCCTGTTCTTACCTGTCAGCCAGGACCCCCTGATTAGACCAGGCTAAAGCCCCAACCAGGGAACTCATATTCTATGAGATCCACCCAGCTGACCTCATTCCAATCACTACACTAGGCGCTTTGCCTAAGGGTAAACCAGCATGACAAAGACACATTTTCAGTGGTCAGCATCCTGTGTTGAACAGACACCAGAAGGGCATTCGATATACTAATGGGGCAGCACAGTGGCTCAGTGGTTAGCGCTGCTGCCTCACAGCACCAGGGACCTGGGTACAATTCCACCCTCGGGCGACTGTCTGTGTGGAGTTTGCGCATTCTCCCCGTGTCAGCGTGGGTTTCCCCCAGGTGCTCCAGTTTCCCCTGACAGTCCAAAGATGTGCAGGTTAGGTGGATTGGCTATGGAAAATACAGGGTTACAGGGATCGGGTCAGGGGTGGGTCAGGATAGGATGCTCTTTGGAGGGTTGGTGTAGACTCGATAGGCCAAATGGCCTGCTTCGATGCTGTAGGGATTCTATGATCTATAATAATGGGTTTGGTTATTGTGTAAGCATCCTTCATGGCTACAACAAGATAAGTGTCATGCTCCTCACAAATGTTTAATTGAAATATTCAAACAGAAGAGGACCATTGACTGTGGTCATTACAAACCTGCTACCTAACCTGCCTTCACATATATCATTTCAGATCGGAAAAAAATCCTCTTATTCTAAATTTTAACATGCAGCATTGATCTAGCATTCAGGGCCATTTAGTTTTAACATCTGCCATCCTTCCCTGTGAAGAAATATTTTCCTGGTTTCACTCCAAAAAGTGCTGATTCTAATTCTTAGACTCTCTACCTGGGTCTCATCGTCTATCGCAGCTGTTTCCCTTAATGTGGTACAAACGTCAACAACACTGAACAAAGTAAATTAGGTGCAATTAAAAGAGATGTACAAGATTATGGCAGGTTTACATAAAGTCGTCAAAGAAGAATTAGAGGATGGTAGAAGGTAGGAGACACAAATTTTAAGTTTTGAGTAAGAAATGCAGGGGCCTATGAGGAAGAACCTTGTCATACAATGCATGATAATGACCTGGAATAAAACAAAAAACTGCAGATGCTAGAAATGTGAAACAAAAACAAACTGCTGGAGAAACTCAGCAGGTCTGGAAGTACTGCAGAGAGAAAGCAGAATTAACATTTCGGGTCCAGTGAGCCTTCTTCAAGACTGATGATGACCTGAAACTCACCTTCAATGAAAATGGAGGAAGCAGAGATTAACAGTGATTTCAAAAAGATGTTTGAGGGAGTTAAATTAGGACTACAGATTTAGTACGGTGAAATGGAACTGACTGGATTAGTTGGTGGAAAGTTGACATTGAGTCAATGGGCTGAATGATCTTCTGCTGTGTTGTAATGACTCTAATGTTATTCCCTCCCCTGGAACATTCATTTGGTTGGGACAATGGTTGTTGTTGGCTTGCAAACCCTGCCCCAGCACCCTCTAAAATAAGTCTGTGAACTAGAATTAGTTTTATTGTCACATGTACTCACGTGAGTGCAGTGAAAAGTTTACAAAGTCGACACTTATGGCACCATCTTGGGTGCAAGGATGCCCACATACAAGATCTTAGGAATAAATTAGAACAATAAAGAAATAAAAATGTTCACCATTACAGTCCTTCAAGCAGACTGTGGTAGGCCTCACCTCCAGACCGATTCAGGCCTTACTTCCAGACCACGTGGGCCTCCTTCCAGATAGTGCCAGGCTTCACCTCTGCGACCCGTCAAGTCCCTGCTGTGGGCCTACTGCAGGCCCACTCCAGGCACCAAGCAGCCACAGCCAATGGCCTGTTGAGTCCCCAATTCCAAGCTTCAAGCCTACCGAAGCCAGGAGTCCTCGATCCGGGTATCGCCACTGTTGCCCTCAGAAATCCTCCAACACCGCTCTGGCTTCCCGTAAATGTCAGCTGATGAATGAAAAAGAAAGGGAAAGAAAAATGTGGAAAATGAGAGAGAGTCTCGGGAGATAACAAAGTGTAGAGCCGGAGGAACACAACAGGCCAGGCAGCATCAGAGGAACAGGAAAGCTGATGTTTCAGCTTCTGAAGAAGGGTCCCGACCCAAAATGTCAACATTCCTGCTCCTCTGATGCTGCCTGGCCTGTTGTGTTCCTCCGGCTCTACACTTTGTTATCTCTGACTCCAGTATCTGCAGTTCTTGCTATCTCTGAGTCTTTGTAGACAGCTTTTGAGGCCTGTTGCCAGTTGAGACCTTTAAGTGGCCAATTAATGCCCAGTCAAGGGCCACATTGGGCAGTGGTTGGTATTAACCCAGCACATGTAGGTACTACCCATGTGGGAGCAACATTGGCAATCCCATGCAGGCCTGCTGTGTGTTCCAGGGAAGACTCCTGAGTTGCAACACCAATGGAATCTGGTATTCCATTGGCTGGTTGAGGAATCTTGTATTAGGAATCAGAGTCTGGGATGACAGCCGTCCACACACCCCTGCTGACAGTACCTCTCCTCTCTGCATCCCCACCTCTTCAGTCCAGCGATTTCCTTCTGCCCCCAGAGTTTTATTTTAAAGCTTCAGGGAAACACCTGTAGCTTAGAGAGAGCTTCTTTTTCATATACACAATAAAACAAAGAACTGCAGATGCTGGAAATCCAAAACAGAACAGAAATGTCTGGAAAACCTCAGCAGTTCTGATGTTCTGATGAAGAGTCAGTCTCTCGACAGATGCTGCCAGATGCACTAAGTTTCTCCAGCAATTTCTGTTTTTATTTTAGTTTTTTTTGAGTTTTACTTTGAGTTTTGTGTAGTTCTGTTCTGTTCTTGCAACAGGACGGCTGCAGTTTGCAGTCCTCCTGAGAACAGAAAGGTACATAAGAGTGAAGAGCTTGTGTTATTACAGACCAGGTGTATTGGGATTAGACTCTGAAGAGGTTACTTACAGCTAAGTACATTTAAGCAAATAGCTATCTACAGTTCCAGACTACTCACTGGAGCTTAGAAGAAATAGAGTGATCACGTTGGAATGTGTCCCATTCTAAAGGACCTTGGCAAGGTAAAAGCTGAGACGGTGTTTTGCCTCATGAGAGAGTGTAGGATGACAGGGCGTTGAATCAGAAAAAAGGTACTCCAATTTAAGACTGAGATGAAGAGGGATTTTGTCTTTCAGAGAGTTGTGAGTCTTCGGAACTCCCTGCAACAGAGAACTGCGGGTATAGAGATCTTGTGCATATGTAAGATAGATCCTTGATCACTAGGGGATTCAAGGGTTTGGGGGTAAACACAGGAAAGTGGATGTGAGGAACATCAGATCAGCCTTGATCCTATTGAATGGTGGAGCAGGCTCAAGGGGCTGAATGGCCTACTCCTGCTCCTATTTCTTATGGCCTTATGGTCTTATTGTTTCCAGGCATAGAGAACTTCAGTTACAACGTTAGATTGGGGAATTTCCCTTAGAAAAGAGAGGGCTGAGAGGAGATTTAACAAAGATATACAAAATCATCAGGAGTCTGGACAGAATAGGTCAGAAGGAACTGTTCCTACTTGTGAGGAGGTTGGGAGCATAAGAACTAGAAGCAGGAGTGGGCAGTTCAGCCTCTCGGGCCAACTCTTTATTCAACAGGATCAGGGATGATATCATCTTAGGCTCAACTCCACCTTCCTGATCGCCCCTCGTAGCCCTTTAACCTCTTATTCATTCAAAAATCTGTCTGTCTCTTTCTCAAATTTATTTTGTGTCCTAGTGTCCATCACACTCTCGGGGGGGAATGAATTCCATGATTCATGACTCTTTGAGAGAAGTAACTCCACCTGGTCTCTGTTTTAAATCTGTCATCCCTTATCCGAAAACAATAATTTTCTGATGAAGGGTCTAGGCCCGAAATGTCAAGCTTTCCTGCTCCTATGCTGCTGCTTGGCCTGCTGTATTCATCCAGCCCCACACCTTGTTATCTCTAACCTTTCATTCTCGATCCCCAACACAGGGAGACATCAGCTCCACATCTACTATGTCAATCTCTATTAGCATCTTAGACACCACAATTAGATCTCTCATTCTTCTGTAGGAATGACATTTAAAGTAATTAATAAATTAAGCAAATGTGAGAAGGCATTTTTTTCACACAGTGCATGCTTAAGAATTCAATGCCCCAGAATGTGATGGAGGCAGGTTTACTTCAAGCATTCTGAAGGGAATTTAGTTATAATTTGAGACAAAGGAATAGGCAGGTCTACAGTTAGGAGGCAGGAGAATGTCACTCATCGATGCATTCATTGGAAGAGCTGGTGCTGATACAAACAGGCCCAATGGCCACTTGCTGCACTGTGATAAATTTGCAGCTCTCTTAAAACTGGACACAATGTTCTGACTGTGGTCTAATCAATGTTTTGTCTGGATTTATTACATTTCTTGTTTTGTACTTAATGTCTCTATTTGTAAAGCACAGAATTCAATTTCTAATCAGGCTCCAGTACTGTACATTTTGATCTCAGCTTCTTGTAACTTGTCTTCCACTGTTTTGATCTTGTATTTTGCCATTCTTTGACCTTGTTCAGTGCTGCTGTGTATGTATGGAGCATCTAAGTCTCTGGTATTGCTTGTAAGTTGCAGAAATTGGACTCAGTTTCCAAAAGCAAGTCATTGATATATATTCATAAAATATATTACTCTATTTGTGATATGGGAAGCAATTTTAAGTTTGGCTGGCCAATACGAATCTAAAGTTTGGCTTAAAAGCTGGGTTTACATTCTCCATTGAATCCCTTGGGTGGACAATGTGTAATGTGGGAAGGGGTAGTTGATGAAGGCAGGCGAGTGGTGGGGTTGTTGACGTTGGCTGTAAAACCAACATTTAATATATCCCACTCTGTATTCTGCCAAGCGGTTTCTGTTACAATTACATCCCTTGAGGTTTTGAGCATTTCAGTCCATCATTTCATTGTTAAAAGTGTGTGAAGGTCAGGAGGACAGTCTGAAAGGAAAAGGAACATTGTTTACATTGGACACAGTACACGAAACACTTTTCACCAAAAGTGGTTTAGATTCAATGTAAGGGAACACTGCTGTTGAACTGAGATGGACCTTATGAGCTGCAGTTCATAGATTAAATCAGCCTGACAACCAACCATTCAATGCACTTTGCAGAGAGAGAAAGTGTTCTGCATGTCTGGCAAGTTTCAGGTTACCTAAAGTGAAAATGTATTTCTTGGAAATCCTGCTCCCCTCAATTCATACAGGTGGAAATGTCATTCAGACTTATGGTTGTGTTTAGAGCAGGCCTGTAAATATGTCATACAGGAGAAGGACCAGAAGAATTTCCTGGTAAGCTACGCTTTCTTTATTATCTCCCACCATGACCTACAATGTTAGAAGACAGGCAGTTCTGGTGCTTAAACCCACTGGTGTGTACCATTAATCCCAGTTTTAATACTACAGTGAAATTGACCTCAGTTCTGCAGCGCTTTCTATTATCATCTGTTACTTTTTAAGAAAGACACAAATGTGAAAAAGTGTATATACTACCAGGAAAAGCTCATTTACAGATTTTAACTTTCATCTCTGTTTGATTTGATTCGATTCAATTATTATATTGATATAACGATAACTTATTATATTTTGCTAATCCTCAATGATTGCTCAGAATCTCCAGGAATTAAAGATTAATTTCTCAAACTCTGGCAAGGCTCTCAAGTAGGGAAAAAAAACTATCCAGTCATGTTTGGCCCTGATGCAGAAGTCCCACGCCCAATTCCAAAAGATCTCTCTTCTGCTGTAAAGGGAAAGTGGCAGCGTGGGAATTGTATGGATGACAAACTGCAACTCAACAGGGTCAGGGTGGGGAGGTGGCAACAGGATGGTAAAATCTCCGGATGAGTAATCTCGAACTCCAGGATAATGTTATGGGGACAGGGGTTCAAATCCCATCATGGCAGACGATGAGATTTAAATTCGTCAAAATATCTGGAGTAAAAAATAGCCAACTGGTGACCATGTCACCATTGTCAATTGTCATGAAAATCCATGTGGTGCACAAACATTCTTAAGGAAGGAAATCTGCCACCGTTACTTTGTCTGACCTTTGTGTGGTTCCAGACTGGCAGCAATGTCACATCTAGAGAATGCAAGTGGACTGTTCAGCCCTACAAGCCTTTTCTGTCATTCATTGTGATGATAGCTGATTGTCCAACTCATTACCCTGTTCCTTTTTTTCTCGGTATTGACTTTTAAGTGCTCTCTGGACAATTAGTGATGGACAGTAAACCCTGTCTTGGCCAACGATGTTGACATTCCATGAACAATTTTTTAAAAATTGTATCAGGGCTAAGTTCAAACAGACCACATACTTTCAGTTCCTGAGCTCTTAACCAACAACATGGAGATAGTAAATATATGAAGTAAATATAAACACTCTTGAAGAGATGTTTAAGTGCCATGATCTGAATTCAGAGAAAAAACATTCTCAACCCTTTAAACATGTGAAAAACAGACTAACGCTGTCAGTTAACATTAAAAAAAAACCTTCCACTGAACTAACAAGATGTGGAGCTGGATGGACACAGCAGGCCAAGCAGCATCAGAGGAGCAGGAAAGCTGACGTTTCAGGCCTGGACCCTTCTTCAGAAAATGATCTTCTGATGAACTGATGAGCTGATGAACTCTGTACTGTTCCTGAGAATCCTTAGTGATTATGCCCAGCAAGTTAAACAGTGCCTACTGCCACCTTGCAATAAGATTCCCCTTGTTCTATAAGACAGGTGCATCTTCTGTTTAATCTCATTCATGATCTGTCCTCTCTTGTGGATAATGACCACAGGCCCTAGGCTCAGTGTAGTGAAAGACAGCAAACAAATCAAACCAGAATCTGAAAATATAACGGTTACAGCTAAAAATGTCAGTCAATTAGAGGTATTTAGTTTCGTAACAATGTAACAATGCCTGGTTATTAATCATGAAGTTTGGAAGAGGCCAAACAACTGTCTTAAGGAAACACCCATTAGAAGTTCACCCGCTGCAGGTTTTAATATTTTAGTTGGGTAGGAGCGCAAAGAACACTATTAAAATTGCCATGTCAGCATTTTCTGGACAAGAAATGTCATCACAAAAGCACACTTCAATGCTTTCAATTCAAGATTATTCATAAGTCAGATGGGGAGAATGCACTTGAACAAATGACACCTATTTATTCAACGTTGCTTTGTTTAAAATGAAGCTGAATGACCGGAAATTTCCCATCATTTAAGTATGTCTTTTTTTTCCCTGGTGTTGCTAACAGTAATTGCAACGTTAAATTGAACAAAAAATAATTCCCTTCACAGCTGCAATAAACTTACTACATAAATTTCCAGCAGATGCATTCCAGTAAACACCTATACCTTCTCATTCAAACACAAATGTTCACCCATTGGATGTGACCCTCTAAGGTATGTGAGCTGAGTTTTGCAATGTCTGAAACTTGTTTATTCTCAGCCTTCTGAATGCAGTTGAGTCTTGCACGTTGAGTAGAGTCTGTGATCTCCTGCCTTTGCTGGGATGTTCCAGTCCGTGTGTGGTCAGTGAGTCCACATTCAGACATGAAAGTTTGCTTTGGGTTCAAAGAGCCAGCTTTGGACCTTGCTGTGTAGACTCCAAAGATGCAGAAATGGTACCCTAGGCTGATGCGGTCAAGTGAAAGCAATAAAGAATGGACTGCTGAATCAAGGAGGGATGAGTAATTCATGAGTTAGTGCATATCACTTCCACGTTCAAAGTTTGTGAAAACGTGAGAGTATTTTCCACAAAGATTTGAACTTTTCGATTTGGGAACTGACTGTAATAAGAGAATGTGCCTGTGGGAATGGGGTATACCCGTTAATAAATGCAATCATGAAAACGTATCTAAGGAGCAAGGAGAAGGCTTTTTTTAAAAATGCATTGCTTTATGACATGTAGCCATTTCAGGCTGAGCCAATATTAATTGCCCATCCCTAATTCCCATGAAAGTGTGGTGGTTCAAAAACAGAAGTCACTGGAAAAGTTCAGCCGGTCTGGCAGCATCTGTGAATAAAAAATCAGTGTTAATGTTTTGGGTCCACACGTGATTTAAATTTATTCACGTGCATGCAATGAACGAAACACAGAACATCAACTATGTTGTCCAAGGGAAAACGTAAGCTATAAGAAACTGGGGATCGTCAATTTGGGACTTCTTAAAATTAATTCACAGGATGAGGGCATGACTTTCTAGAACAACATTTATTGCCCATCCCTAATTGCCCAGAGAGCCATTAAGAGTCAAACACTTTGCTGTGAGTCTGGAGTCACTTGTATATCAGACCAGGTAAGGATGGCAGTTTCCTTCCCTTAAGGACATTAGTGAACAAGATGGGATTTTAATGGCCATCATTAGATGCTTAATCCCAGATTATTTTTATTGAATTCAAATTCCACCATCTGCCGTGTTGGGATTGAACCCAGGTCCCCAAAACATAACCTGGAACTCTGGATTAATAATCCAGCGATAATACCACTGGGCTGTCACCTCCCCTTCTCCATCTAACTATCAACTATCTCCATCTCTATCAGCAAGGAAGCATCATGCTGAAAATGAGGAATGGTTCCGTGTCTCTGGAGTTACAGCTGTTTCTAGAAACAGGACCAGAAGCTGCAGCAGTAATTTGTGCTGTATTGATTACATTGTCAAGCCAAGGACTAAGAGATCACAGAATCCCTACAGTGTGGAAGCAGGCCATTCAGCCCATCGATTCCACACTGACCCTCCAAAGAGCATCCTACCCAGACTCACTCCTTACTGTATCCCTGTACCCCTGCATTTCCCTAGCCTGCACATCCCTTGGACACTAAGTGCAATTTCGCATGGCCAATCCACCCATCTTTGGACAATGGGAGGAAACCGGAGCACCCAGAGGAAACCCATACAGACACAGGGAGAATGTGCAACCTCCACATAGGCAGTTACCTAAGGGTGTAATCGAACCTGGGTCACCGGCAGTATGAGGCAGCAGTGCTAACCACTGAGCTACTGTGTCACCCCAGATACTGAGGGTATCAAGGGTATGGAGTTACAGCAAGGAAATAAAGTTGAGGTAAAGGATTCTCTCGACCTAACTGAAATGGAGCAACAGATTTCAGAAGCTCTTGTTCCTGTTTTCCTTGGGCTTGAAGTTGGGCAGACTTTCCTTGTTTTTAGGTGAGACCATCTAATCCCTGTCAGATCATTTTAGAAATAGAAAAGACAGGAGCAGGAGGAGGCCATTCAGCCCTTCAGTCCTCCTTCGCCACTCTTCAGATCATGGCTGATCGTCCAACTCAGTAGCCTAATCCTGCTTTCTCCCTATAACCTTGGATACCATTCACTCCAAGTGTTATATCTAGTCGCCTCTTGAATACATTCAATCTTTTGGCATCAACCGCTTCCTGTGGTAATGAGTTCCACAGGCTCACCACTCTTTGGGTGAAGAATTGTCTCCCTGTCTCCATCCTAAAAGGTCTACCCCGAATCCTCAGACTGTGACCCCTGGCTCTGGACATACCCACCATCAGGAACATCCTCCCTGCATCTACCCTGTCCAGTCCTGTTAGAATTTTTTAAGTCTCTATGAGATCTGAACTCCAGCAAAAACAATCCCAACTGAGTCAATCTTTCCTCATACGTCAGTCCCGGAATCAGCCTGGTAAACATTCGCTGCACTCCCTCGACGGCAAGAGCATCCTTCCTCAGAAAAGGAGACGAAAGTTGCACACAATATTCTAGGTGTGGTCTCACCAAGGCCCTGTATAACTACAACAACACATCCCTGCTCCTGTACTCAAAACCTCTCGCAATGAAGGCCAACATACCATTTACCTTCTTTACCACATACTGTGCCTACATGCTTACCTCAAGAAACTGGTCCACAAGGACACCCAGGTCCCACTGCACACTCCCCCCTCCCAATTTACAGCCTTTCAGGTAGTAATCTGCCTTCTTGTTTTTGCTTCCAAAGTGAACAACCTCACATTTAACCAAATTATACTGCATCTGCCATTGATTTGTCCACTCACCCAACCTGTCCAGATCATGCTGAAGTATCTCTGCATCCTCATCATAGTTCACCCTTCCACCCAACTTGGTATTATCTGCAAACTTGGAGATGTTACATTTTGTTCCCTCATCCGAATTATTAATATATATTGTGAATAGCTGGGGTCCCAGCACCGATCCCTGTGGTACCCCACTAGTTACTGCCTGCTAATTTAAAAAGGACCCATTAATTCCTAATCTTTGTTTCCTCTCTGCCAACCAGTTTTCCATCCATCTCAATATACTTCCCCCAAACCCATGCACTTTAATCTTGCATTTTCATCTCTTATGTGGGACTTTATCACATGCTTTCTGAAAGTCCAAATATACTACATCAACTGGGTCCTCCTTGTCAACTTTACTAGTTACAGCTTCATAGAATTCCAACAGATTTGTCAAGCATGATTTCCCCTTCATAAATCCATGCTGACTCTGTCTGATCCTGCCTCTGCTTTCTAACCACACTGCTATAAAATCCTTGATAATGGATTCGAGAATTTTCCCCTTACCGCTGTTAGATTCACTAATCTATAATTCCCTGTTTTCTCTCTACCTGCCTTTTTGAATATTGCAGTGACATTAGCCACCCTCCAATCTGCAGGAACTGTTCCAGAGTCAATAGAATCCTGGAAGATGACCACCAATGCATCCACTGTTTCTGGAGCTACTTCCTTAAGTACTCTGGGATGTAGATTATCAGGCCCTGGGGATTTATCGGCCTTCAACCCCAACAATTTTCCCAGCAGCATTTCTCTACTAATACTGATTTCCCTCAGTTCTTCCTCCTCACTAAATCTTGCATCCTCCAACAATTCTGGTATCTGATTTGTGTCCTCTTTTGTGAAGACAGAACCAAAGTATGTATTCAGTTCCTCAGCCATTTCTTTGTCCCCTATTATACATTCCCTCATTACTGTCTGTAGGGGACCTACATTTGACTTTACCAATTTCTTTCTCTTCATGTACCCATAGAAACTCTCAGCATCAGTCTTTATGTTCCCTGCAAGCTTACTTTTGTACCCTGTTTTCCCCATCTTAATTAATCCCTTGATTCTTCTCTGATGAATTCTAAACTGCTCCCAATCCTCAGATTTATTATTTTTCTTGGCCAATCTGTATGCTTCTTCCTTGGATTGGATATTATCTCTAATTTCCTTTGTAAGTCATGGATTAGCCTTCTTACCCATTTTGCTTTTGCAAGGGTGGCCTGTGGATTGTCCGCGTATCCTGCCGAATCTCTTGACTTCACTATGCCCTGCTCCATACACAGTCACACCATTCTGCTCTTTCACTGAAGTAAAGACATTGTGCTAATTCTCCTGGCCCGCTTGGAAATGAGTTTGGAGGGTTTAGTAAAATGGTAGCAGGGGAGGCCTATGTCTTATTGCTCGCGTGCCACTGTCATGAGGGAAGGGTAAGACGCTGATTTGTACACTTGCCAAGGGACCAACTGAACCACTAAATTTATCAATGAAGGGTCAGCTTCCTGCCATTGGTTACTTTGCCTGAATAGTGAGGCCTGCTGCCATGAGGAATCGCTTGGTCTTGGTGCAGTTTCAAGTGGGGGTGGGGTGGAGGGGCTTAGTTGGGGTGCCTCCTTTGAGGGTAGTTCTGGCCATTGGGCACACCCGCTTGGGTCTAGATGCAGGATTTACAGCAATGACGATAGTAGGTCATTCTGCCCCTTTTGATTTGGCTCAGTTAATGGCACCAGATGACTATTTCCACACAAGCCCAATTGCAGGGGCTATGCAGCCTGGCTCACTCTAGCCTGAACAGTCTTGAAGGAGATGCAGCTACTGAACTGCTGTCTCCTTGTATGTGCTGCTGTCTTGTCAGTTCACTGGGTTTTCTCAAGGTTCTGCTTCCCACCAAAGTGAGTGATCTCCCACTTTCCATGATGATAGTAGAACTCAGATGCACTTATCTCCTGTGTGGACCAGCTGGCAGAAGTATTCACTAACATCTTCAACCGCTCCCTCCTACACGCCAGAATCCCCACCTGCTTCAAGAAGGCCACTGTCATCCTCATACCTAAGAAAACATGAGCAGTGTGTCTTAATGACTACCGCCCAGTGGCTCTGACCTCCATAATCATGAAATGCTTCAAGAGGTTGGTCATGGCCCACATCAACTTTGGTCTCCCAGCCTGCCTCGATCCCCTACAATTTGCCTACCAATGTAACAGGTCCACAGAGGATGCCATATACCAGCCCTGCACTCATCCCCGGAACATCTGGACAACAAGGACACCTATGTCAGACTCCTGCTCATTGACTACAGCTCCACATTCAACACCATTACAGCCCTCCAAACTGATCTCAAAACTCTGAGGCCTAGGTCTCGGCTCTGCCCTCTGCAACTGGATCCCCAGCTTTCTGACCCACAGACCGCAATCAGTGAAGATAGATAACTACACCTCCTCCACAATAACACTCAACACTGGAGCCCCCCCCCCGAAGGATGTGTTCTCAGCCCCCTACTCTTTTCCCTGTACACCCATGACTGTGTTGCCAAATTCCAAATGAACACCATCTACATCTACAAGTACTGAGCAAGGGTCACCGGACCTGAAATGTTAACTCTGATTTTTTCTTCACAGATGCTGCCAGACCTGCTGAGCTTTTCCGGCAACTTCTATTTTTGTGCCATCTACAACTTTGGTGTTGACACCACCGTGGATATCAAGCAACGATGAGTCAGAATACAGGAATGAGATCGAGGGCTTGGTGTTGTGGTGCAATGATAACAAACTCTCTCGATGTCGGCAAAACTTAATAACTTAAATTGACTTCAGAAAGAAAGGAGGAAGACACACCCCCATCTATTTCAATGGAGCTGAGGTTGAGGAGGTGGAGAGTGTCAAGTTCCTAGGAGTGATGATAACTGACGACCTGCCCTGGACTTCCCATGTAGATGAGATGGTCAAGAAGGCACAACAACTCCTCTTCTTCCTCAGGCAGTTCAGGAAATTCAGTCCGACCATAAGGTCCCTCACCAACTTTTACAGACGCGCCATTGAAAGCACATTGTCCGTGTGCATAACAGCCTGGCGTGGCAACTGCTCTGCCCAGGACTGTAAGAAACTACAGAAGGTGGTGTGCACAGCCCAGATCATCACAGAAGCCAACCTTCCACTATTTACACCTCTCGTTGCTGCGGAAAGGCTGCCAACATTATCAAAGGCCCCTCCCACCCCGGTAATACTCTCCTACAGCCTCTTCCATCAGGCACAAGATATTGAAGCTTGAACACACGCACCAACAGGTCCTAGAACAGCTTCTTCCCTTGCTGTTATTGGACTGATGAATGGACTCTCTAACTTCAAATAATGCTGACCTTGCGTCTTGCTCGCCCTGCGCAGTGCAACCTGTATGCCTTACTCTGTCTAAATGTTCTCACCCTATGATCTGTTCACCCTTTCTTATGATGATCTGCCTGTACTGCTCGCAAACAAAGCTTTTCACTGTACTTAGGTACACGTGACAATAAATGAGACAAATCAAATCAAATCAGCCAGGAAAATGTTAGCCCAGAATTTGCTTTGGATCAGTTCCTACCCTTACATTCCATGCAATGCTGAGAGACCTTTCTACTTGGTAGAAATATAAAAACTCGGGACTCAAACAGGTTATTTAGCCATTTGAGCCTGCTCCACCATTCAATGTAACAATGTGGCTGGTCCTCCAACTCAATGCCTTATTCTTGCTTTCTTCCCATCTTCTTGATGACGTCTAACTCAAAAAAAAATCATCTTTCTCTTTCTTGAATATACTCAGTGACGTGGTCTCCACAGCCCTCTGTGGTAGAGAATTTTCCCCAGGTTCACTATCCTTTTGGTGCAGAAATCTTTCCTCATCTCAGTTCTAAATCATCCTCCCTGCATCCTGAGTCTGTGAGCTGCCTCCTCCCCCAACCTTGGACCTAGACTCCCCCAACAAGGGAAAACATCCTCCCAGCATCCAGCCTGTCCAGCCCTGTTAGAATGTTATATGCTTCAACCAGATCCCGCCTCATCCTTCTCAATACCAATGAAAACAAGCCCAGTTGAACCAACCTTTCCTCACAGGGCTGTCTTGCCACCTCTGATCTTAATCTAGTGAACCTCCACTGGTTCAGTCTTCCGCAAGTACATCCTTTCTCAGGTAGGGAGACCAAAGGTGTATGCAGTATTTCAAATGTGATTCTCATCAAGCCCCTGTATTACTGCAGTAAGACATCAGAAATGGTCATGTAGAGTTATTCTACTGCACCAGGTACAGAGGATCATAGAATCCCTACAGTGTGGAAGCAAACCACGCAGCCCGTCAAGTCCACACCAACCCTCTAAAGAGCATCCCATCCAGACCCACCCCATCCCTGTCACCCTGCATTTTCCATGGAAACCCACCTAGCCTGCACAACCCTGGACACTATGGGCAATTGAACACAGCCAATCCACTTAACTGACACATCTTTGGACTGTGGGAGGAAATCAGTGCACCTGGAAAAAGCCCACACAGTCATGGGGAGAATGTGCTAACTCCACACAAACAGGCACCTGCACGTGGAATCGAACCCAGCTCCTTGGCACTGTGAGGCAGCAGTGCTAACCACCACACAACTCACAGAAATCTATGGCCTCTGTGAACATCTCATATAGTGGGGAGAATCTTCAACTTATGAGTGAAAGGTTTCTCAAAGAGATACAGAAAGCCAGAAAGAGAAAAGAACCAAGAAATAAAAATTAGAACGAAATAATTGTGCAACAATTGGTATATACCCCTGTATTAAGGAGTCATAAGGAGAAGAGGAAATTGAAAGTTGTGTAAAAATTCAGCAATATTAGTGCTCCTTTGAGGGAATGGGACCCCATCATTGTAAATTTTCTTTTCTTCAGGAGCTGAAAGGACATACAGCAATAATTTAGTGCAGCAAATGGAAGTAACTCTGGTAAACTTCTCTGATTTACAGATCTTTTTTTCTAAGAGGGACTGAGATGGCACAAGAATAGTTAACTTCTGAGCAGGAAGTCCAACTTGGATGGAGTCTACCATGTAATCAGCTTTCTTTCTTGAATAATTGATTACATCAAGTTACATCAAGTTACATCTCTTATGTTTGCTGCAAAAAGAACAAGATTTATATTTTCTTTGTGCTAGTGGTCATGTATCTTCTATATATTTAAGAAAACAGACATCCTTTCTATTCATGTAAAAGCAGGGCATTGTCAAAATGTACGAATAGCTAGATGAATGCAATCAATACTGTCTTGTATTCAATAAAAAAATGTAAAGGATTAGCCAACTGCTGCTGAATGGCACTGCTGATCTGCATAGAGCCAAAAATGCGCTGAAAAAAGGATATTGCTGACTTCTGCTCTGGCAAGTTGTGCATCGGATTGACTTAGGCTGCACATTCAACTCACCAATGTCTCTCACACTAAGAAGAGGTTGGGATGGAAGGTAAGACGGGCACATGTTGCACCTTTCAAGCCCCAAGGAGCATTTTGCAACCGATGAGGTTTCTGAAGCATACTCATTTCTGTAATGCGGGAACGCTGGAACAGAATCCATACGCAGCAAGCTCCCACAAACAACAGTGCATTATTGAACTAATCATTTGTTTCCCATGGACTGACAGAACCGACGAGGCCGGTCCCAAATTCGGGAGCATCGCCCTCCATCTTTTATGCTTTCAATGAGCAATGAGGTGAGTTTCTCATGAGGAAGCAGCAAGGTCCAATTAAGGAGGGTTATAGCTTATTAAACACTTTTTTTTAACAGCATAACTTGCCTCATTAATATCCAGCTTCTCACTGTGTCAAACACGCTGGATGTTGAGAAATTTCAACATGGAAATCCTACTGGATACCTGATGAATTCAGATCACCACTTGCTCCAAAGTACCTTCATGTTGGACACTGGGCACCGGTATCTCAGGGAATGCTCTACTGGGCAGCAGCCACATTCATGACATTGGCATCTGACACGTGCCACCTTCTAAGAACCCTCTTGGAACATTTGCTGTGCACTTCAATGCTGCACCTTGGGGACTACACTGGCAACTCTTATTGTAATGCTGCAACAAGGACACTGTACACTCAGGGGTACACACCCAGCCCATGAACTATTCCAGGCTCAAACTCTGGGCTCCTCACTCACTGTCACAGTCCTCACTCACTTTGAGCCAACCTCAATGCTCACAGCAACCCTACCCCCTCAGCCAGAGATACTAAGCTAATGTTACCTCTGTTTTGCCTTACCGTTTAATACAGGCACAAGAGGTAGGACGTTTCTCATGGTTGGCAGCAGTCTTCCGTCAAGTCAAGAGACTCAGGGGGTGTTGGCACAGTAAGTCATGGGCAGCTTCCAGTACCAATCCAGAGGCTTCGACACAGTCAGTCAACCACTCAAGATGATCAGAATCGGGATTGTCTCCTCATAAGGGGTGCAGGAGTGAATGATGAGCAGTTCACCACCCCCCTTGACTCTTCTGCCCTATTTTTGGCTGCTTTGCTCCTGGAATGAGAGAGAAGTGGGTACTAAGTTGGGGTGCAATTGGTTGATACAACTGTTAGTTTGGGAGCAGGTTAGGGCCTGAGCGAGTGATTGGGCAGCGCTGAGGGCATGGTGTTGTGGGGTCGCTGGTGTTGTGGTCCGGTGTTGGGGACAGTGAGGGAGGTAGGACGGCGCAGACTAGAGTGAGAGTGGTAGAGCGTGAACCTGCTTGGGAATGAGTACGGTAGCAGCGATAGACTGAGCGTGCGGTATCAGAGAGAAGGTGGAAGCACTTACACTGGCAGAGCACAAAAGATTACTGACGTTCTCCTTCCATGTTAGACATTCCTCCAGACTGCAGTGACCCAGGTGCCAACATCAGACCAGGCTGGCATGATCTGGTGTTGTGGCTCTGTCAGCTGGTCATGGGAGAGAAGGTCTTCCCATGTCTTTACCATCCCATCCAGCGGACCTCAGCTGCAAAGTGGGTGCCAGTTTCTCCCTAGTCTGCCATGTCTGGGGCAAATATCAGGAACTGTGCAGGGCAGTTCCGGACTGACAGTGCCTTTCTAGAGTTGCAACAGACTCTCAAAGGTGGCACAGGCACAAGTGATTTTGGCAGATTCCCATTGAGTGGGAAGCTGTTCCGGGAATCGGCTATGGTATAATGGGAATGGATTCAGACAAGAGGGATGCCAAATGGATTGCGTCGGTTGTTAATGAGGTGACTTTCAGAAGACCTGATGAGAAATCTCTGGGCCTCATGCTGGGAATCCCTCCAAAAAAACTCAATAAAGTCACACGTAGCCAATAAATGTAAGATCAAAGCCAGAAAGGCGAGCTGGCAAGATACATTTTAGGTGAGATAGTGACTTTCTAGACCAATTAAGGACCCTCCATGGTCAATGGATGGCTATTAATGATCCTAGTTCAGTACCTCCTTGATTATCTTGCTTCTTGGCAGGCTAGAAACCTTGCTAGTTTCCTGATTGAGGAATGCAGCTGGGAGTGGGAAATCCATTTGACCCAATCTAAGGGTAACTGGAAGCAGAGATCTGAGGATAGAGAGAATTTTCTGAATGCCAACTCTCTCTTTGTCAGTAAACCACTACCTCCCCCCCACCCCACCACCACCACCCGTAAGACTCACCTCATGGGAAGAGAATAAATAGCATTTACTGTTTACTGAATGGCAACAGATTAGGAAAGGAGGAGGTGCAATGTGATCTGAGTATCCTTGTACATCAGTCACTGAAGCATATGAGTGCAGCAAGCAATGATGGAGACAGATGGTGGTTGTAGTGAGAGGATTCGACTACAAGAGCAGGGGTGTCTTGCCTCAATTGTGTAGAGCTTCGGTGGGACCATACCTGGAGTATTTTGTGCAATTTAGTCTCATTACCCGCTGTTCTAGTTGTTTCAGTAGTCCAGCGAAGGGTTTACAGGACTGACTCTTGGTATGAACAGAGACTGGGCTGGGTTAGGACTTTATTCACTGGAAGTTTAGAAGAATGAGGGGGAAATCTCATAGCAAACTGTAAAATCCTAACAGGACAGATGCAGGAAGAAAGTTCTTGGTGACTGGAGAGCCTAAACTAGAGCTCATAGATTATGGGTAGAGATAGAGATAAAGAGTAGGACTGTGATAGAGTCATATAGCATGGAAACAGATCTTTCAGTCCAACCAGTCCTTGCTGACCATAATCCAAAACTACACTTGTTCCAGCTGCCTGCACTTGGCCTATATTCCTGCAAGCATTTCTTTTTTCTGTACTTATCTAAATGTCTTTAAAACATTGCATCTGTACCGGCATCCACCAATTCCTCTGGAAGTTCATTCCACACACGAACCACTGTCTGTATCAAAAAATTGCCCCTCACGCGATGAGGAGGAATTTCTTCACCCAGAGCGTGGTTAGCCTGTGGAATTGTCTGCCACAGGAAACTGATGTATTGAATGAATTATATGAACTTTGACAGTGTTCTCAGGACTAAAGTGATCAAAGGATGTGGGGAAGACGTGGGAACAGAGTACTGAGTTGGATGATCATATTCAATAGTAGAACAGGCTCAAAGGGCTGAATGGCCTACAGCTGCTCCTATTTTCTATGTTTCCATGTTTACTTTCTCTGCTGTATCCCTGAGGAGTCGGTCTAGCCAATGGACTGTAGAACCCAAAAGCTGCTGGTCTCTACAGCACAGTGTCAAAACGTGTGATAGGCTGGGAAGCAGGCCTATTCCATGTTGGTTCTTTACCAGCTGATTGGTGTGAAATAGTATAAGTAGCCTTGACAATGGAGGGTGTTGACGTGTTCGTTTCCAGATAA
>JAHRHZ010000063.1:8724372-8748218 GCA_024137785.1 Ginglymostoma cirratum
AACGTCAAGCTTTCCTGCTCCTATGATGCTACTTGGCCTGCTGTGTTCATCCAGCTCCACACCTTGTTATCTCACACTTTCAGTTCTTATAATTTGTCCTAAAACTCATTGAATTTGTTCAGATGAATTCCAATCAAACATAGTCAAAGAGTATGGCAAATAATAGTAAATAAGCTATAAATACATAATTACAAATAGTTGATTGGTCATAAAGAATTTGCATAAAGAATGTGTCTTCAGCAAATTAACAGGAAAAGATAGGGTATGTAAATTATTTTCACTGGTTGGGGATTCTAGACGTAGGAGGCATAGCCTGAAAATTAGGGTTAGACCGTTTAGGAGAGATGTTAAGAAACATGCCAAGAGTGGTAGGGGTTTGGAACTCTCTCCCACAAGCCCCTGTAGATGTTGGATCAGTTGTTAATGTTGAATTTGAGTGAGATACATTTTTATTAAGGGATATAGGCCAAAGACAGGCACATGGAGTTAGGCCACAGATTGGCCATGATGTCATTGAATGGCAGGACAGGTTTGAGGGACTGAATGGCCTACTTCTGTTCCTATGTTCCTATTCCTGAAATAAAGGTGCATTTTGACAAAGCTTTTTGTTGTGCACTCATCAGGACCAATCACAAGAATACCAATTCAAGGGGAAAACTCAAATTTACACTGCATGAGAAGGGAGTGCTGATTGAAATAAGTATGAAGATATTGTGAATGAAGAAGTTCACAAGACTGTAAAAATATTTGTACGTATCTATACGGAATGTGTTTTAGTGAGACTATAAGCCTTCAAGAATTTGGCAGAGTTTTTGACATCTGAGGAAGTGGTGATATTTGGCAAGTACCATACCTATGGGAGGAATAGAATTAATATTAGGTTTAGAGGGAGGAACGTATTACTTGATAAGGAACAGAAATTGCTGGAGAAACTCAGCAGGTCGGGCAGCATTTGTGGAGAGAAAGCAGACTCAATGTTGTCGATCCAGTCACCCTTCATCAGAGGTTGATTGGCTTGCCGAACTGGTTTGTTGTTCCGCAGACGTTTCGTGACCGTGCTGGGTAACATCCTCAGTGCAGCTTCTGATGAAGTGTCGGTGTGTTTTCCAGCCTGGTTTTCAAACTCTGGAGTCCGTTGAGCTGGATTGCCTCACTTCCGGTTTACCTTCATAGTGGAATGTATATGGGGTCAAGTTCTATGTGTTCATTAATGGCTTTCTTCATGGAGTGCCAGGCTTCTAGGAATTCCCATGCCTGCCTCTGCTTAGCTTGTCCCAGGATTTTGGTGTTGTCCCAGTCGAATTGGTCGTTCTCCTTATCCATGTGGGTAGAGATGAGTGAGTATTGGTCATGTCTTTTTGTGGCCAGTTGGTGTTAGTGTACCCTTGTTGTTAGTTTCCTTCCTGTTTGTCTGAGGTAATGTTTCTCACAGTCTCTGCAGGGATCTTATAGATGACATTGGTCCTGTCCTTGGTGGGGAGTGGGTCTTTAGTTTGGGTGAGCAGATGTCGTAGGGTTGATGTGGGCTTGTGTGCTACTCGGATGCCCAGCAGTCGTTGGACTCTTATGGTGAGCTCCGATGTGTTCCTGGTGTAGGGTAGTGTGGTGAGTGTATCAGGGCGTGTAGTATCTTCCTGATGTTGTTCGTGTAGGCATCTTCTGACCCAGTTTTTGGATATCCGTTATCCTTGAAAGCCTGGAAGGGGTATTCTTCTTCCTCTTGGCGTAGTTCCGTGTTGCTGCAGTGTGTTGTTGCCCGTTTAAATAGTGTTCTCACTCAGCTTCATTTGTGTGTGTTGAGATGGTTACTGTTGAAGTTCAGTACCTGGTCGGTGTGTGTGGCTTTACTGTGTACTTTCATTTGGAGTTCCCCATTTGTCTTGCACTCTACCATGACGTCCAGGAATGGGAGCTGTTTGTTCTTCTCCTCTTCTCTGGTGAATTTTATTCCAGTGAGGGTGTTGTTTATAAGTTTGTGTGTGTCCTCTAGTTTGGTCTGTTTAATAATGACAAAGATGTCGTCCTCGTAGTGTATCCGTAGTTTTGGTTGGATTAGCAGAAGGGCCGTCCTTTCTAGTCCTTGCATCACTGCCTCTGCTATGAGTCCGGAGGTGGGTGATCCCATGGGTGTCCTGTTGATTTGTTCATATGTTTGGCCGTTGAAAGTGAAGTGGGTGGTGGGGCATAGGTCTAGTAGTTTGAGCATGTTGTCCTTGGAAATGGTTTCACTGGCATCTTGCTCTTGTTCCAGTAGTGCTGTCGTCGTTTCCCTTGCTAGTGGTATGTCTATTGAAGTAAATAGGACAGTGACATCAAATGGTCTCTTGTCATCTATCCTTATATCTTTGATGGAATTGAGGAATTCTTGGGCTGAGTGGATAGAGTGGGGTGACTTGATGACTTGGTGCCTGAGTCTCCTTTGGAGTTCCTTGGCTAATCTGTGTGATGGAGTGCCTGGTAGGGAGACTATGGATCTAAGGGGTACTTCCAGCTTGTGCACTTTAGGAAGGCCATAGAATCAGGGTGTTGTGGTTCCTTCGGGTTTCATTGTTAAGAGGTCTGCTTTGTTGATCTGTCCTGCTTGTTTCAGTCTTTTTAGCATGTAGAGAATTTTGTTGCCTAGTTGTGGTGTCGGGTCAGTTTGTACTGGCCAGTGTGTGTTCTCGTCGGTGAGCAGTGCCTGTGCCTTGGAGATGTAGTCCCTTTTATTCAGTATCACTGTCATGCGCCCTTTGTCTGCGGGTAGTATTGTGATGTTCTTGTCCTTCTTCAGTCCTTCCAGGGCCTGTCTTTCCAACACCCTTAACACACAGGAAGGACAACCCCTCAGTTCTGAGGAAGGGTCACCGGACCCGAAACGTTAACTCTGGTTTCTCCTCCACAGATGCTGCCGGACCCACTGAACTTTTCCAGCAACTTTGTTTTTGTTCCTGATTTACAGCATCCACAGTTCTTTTGGTTTTTCTCTATTTCCTACCTGTCAATATGTCTGTAGCATATCCAACAAGTTGGTAGGTGCCTGTCAAGCAGTGAAAGCATTCCAAAAGAAGTGTTTTCAATCACAATCTCTCAAAGCTCTTCAGTGTATCTGCTGAAAGCCTAGTCAGGTGGTCAAATTCACTGGCAAGTTGCACAATATTTGGGAGGTGAGTGCTAAAACTTGATTAAAAACTTTCTTGCCTGCTGAGCGGGAGTAAGCATCTTTAACCCTGTACCTTATATTTTATCTTGTACAAGTTATCTTGTTAAATAAATTAGTAACTTATCCTAAGGGTTCCTTTCCTGCCTTCTATCCCATCCTGCAAAAACTCAGCGGAGGGTGGGTGGATGTGAGAATTCTGACGTGATATGTAAGGGGTTGTTCCATTTCTGTGGTGGGTGGTGAACCGTGAGTAAGTCTCAACAGAACAGGCTCTTATCTTTGAGAGATAGTAGGAACTGCAGATGCTGGAGAATCTGAGATAACAAGGTGTAGAGCTGGATGAACACAGCAGGCCAAGCAACATCAGAGGAGCAGGAAGGCTGACGAAGAAGGGTTTAGGCCTGAAACGTCAGCCTTCCTGCTCCTCTGATGCTGCTTGGCCTGCTGTGTTCATCCAGCTCTACATCTTGTTATCTCCGGCTCTTATCTTTGTCATGACTGATTGGGCGTAGCTCGTTGGAAATCAAGCCGTGTTATTCCCAATGTCCTCATAGAGGTTTTTAAAAGGCGTATGAAATTCCCGAGTTCCCTGTTTTATAGACCTAGGTTGCTAGAAAGTGTGGGCCAAGTTTCTGTACTTAACGAAAAGTTACCTTTTCTTACAAGAATCAGACTCCGGCTACAGGTAAACCTTATAACCAACTGACATAAAACTCTGATCTCGAGCCAATAAATGTGGAGCTGGAAAAACACAGCTGGTCAGAAAGCATCTGAGAAGCAGGAAAGTCAACATTTTGGGCCGAAACCCTTAGTTAGGATTTATCTCTAATCTCTTCATATCGCTCCTTTACACATGCACAGAAACATGTAGAAGGAAAAAAATATGCTATACTTTGAGGAATCACTGAGAAAACAAATCGGTATTTCCTGTTCACAGGACCTGTGGAGGTGATTCTTATGATTTTACTGCTGGTCAGAATGTTGCTTCTAAACTATCCTTATTCAGATGAGTAAACAAAATATATTATGAAATAAAAACTGAAAGATCTGTGGATACTGTAAATCAGTATCAAAGTTGCTGGAAAAGCCCAGCAGGTCTGGCAGCATCTGTGAAGGAAAAAACAGAGTTAATGTTTCGGGTCCGGTGACCCTTCCTCAGAATATATTATGACATCTGTTATTAAATTTGGCAAGATTTCTGTCTCTGTAGAATTTTCAGTTTTCCCTTGCTGACCTGTTCCTTCTTTGCAAATGTCATGGCCATGGAGTCAAGCTGAAAACAAACAGCCTATTGCTTTGTGTCCCCTCAGTTAAAATAGAAGACAGGCTCAAAAATGTGCATTTCTACTTAGCAGACCAGAAGATTTTTAAACGCGTTCACTGTTCACTTAAATTTATGTAATCCAGTGGCTGAAAGATTCCCAGTAAGTGAGAGAGCATAAGGTTATCAGGGGTAGGCAGGATTGTGGATTTGAGATTGCAGTCAGATCGGTCATGATCTTATTAAATGGCCTGCTTCTGCTCCTTTCTTGAATTATTTATTGTCACATGTATTCAATGTAAAACACAGTGAAGAGTTTACACTGTTGCATGCACTACTCTTATTAGCTTATATAAAATAAAAAATAAAGAAAGATAACTTTCAGAGAGTCCAACTTCCCCTTGAGATAGCAGATGCTGGAGTCAGAGATAACAAATTGTGGAGCTGGAGGAACACAGCAGGCCAGGCAGCATCAGGGGAGCAGAAAAGTAGACACTTTGGGTCAGAGAAGGGTCCCAACTCGAAACATGAACTTTCCTGCTCCTCTATTGCTGCCTGGCCTGCTGCGTTCCTCCAGCTCCACACTTTGTTATTTCCGACTTTACCTTCTCTGCCAGTGCAGTCCCATTCTGGGCTTCACTAGCCCACAGTTTTCTCATACTTGTTCAGTTAACTTGCATTTGGAAAATGCTTGGTTTTGAGAACAGCTTTTAGACATACAATATTGTGAGGACATAGACAAAGGAGGTGGACACCAGGTTGGCACCAGGGAGAAATGCCTGAGGTGCATCAGACAAACGCTTATGACTTATTAATGTTAAATGTTGGTCAGCAGCGTGGGCCAATACATTTCCTTGGAGAATTGCACAACTTTTCATGTAAAATTCCTTCTGTCTTATGTTCAACCTTCTTTGGAAAGAGTCTTAACGTTTTAAACTTGACTAACAATCCAATATTTCGCATCAACCCTTGTTTTCCTTTATATTTTATTATTTCAACATACCAAAGATTTAGAGAGTCCGCAGAGCAATCTCAGAACATGAATTACTTAATCCATTTACATGTACAAAAAAAAAATACCCAAAGGTAGATTAGAACTATCTGAAGCTCTGTTGTGTGATGACCTTTAGAATTTTGCAGCTTTTTCAGTTTTTCCTTCAGTTATCAGTCATTCCAGCAGTCTTCTGAAAAAAAAGGAGTCTTTTACCTGCAAAATGAAACATTTCCTTCAAATAGAATCTGAACATAATTTAAATTGGGTGCTGCTTTTCTAATAAAATCTCATATGCCCAAAGGTGGGCTGCAGAGTTTATGTATGTTCTGCCACTTGAAAGACACAAAAGAGCTGGTGATGAATCTGACTCGTGATACAGACAAAAAAACAACACTATGCATAATGGCTCACCACCTTCTCCAATTGATTGACACCATCCCAGACAGATTGTCTTACAGTCTTACTTTCTCACAATACAACCATTTTTGGAATGTTGCTAACTCGCAACTAATTATAAAATGTAAAGCATTTGAAACGTGCGTGGCTTTCAGCATCAGACGCAATGTGTTTGTGCTAAACTATTGCCAAAGGGTCCTCTTGTTATATTAATGACAGTCATGTGAAAGATTAGATAGTGGAAAGAAGACCTGCCAGTCCTTTTCTTTCCCCTTTATTCATTCACGGAATGTGGGCATCGCTGGCCAGGCAGCATTTATTGCCCATCTCTAGTTGCCCATAGGGCAGTTAGGAGTCAACCACATTGCTGTGGGTCTGGAATCAGATGAAGGTAAGGATGGCAGCTTCTTTCCCGAAAGGGCATTAATGAACCAGATGGGTTTTTACAACAATCATTAGACTCTTAATTTCAGATTTTTTAAATTGAATTTAAATTCCACCATCTGCTGTGGCAGGATTTGAACCCAGGGACCCAGAACATTACCTGGGTGTCTGGATTAATAGTCCAGCAATAATAGAAAAAGCCATTGCCTTCCCCCACATTTGATCTCCATATGGTGTATACATTAGTACTGTTTCAGAGATAGTAGGAACTGCAGATGCTGGAGAATCTGAGATAACAAGGTGTTGAGCTGAATGAACACAGCAGGCCAAGCAGCATCAGAGGAGCAGGAAAGCTGATGTTTCAGGCCTAGGCCCTTCTTCAGAAAATCTGAAATCTGAAATCAGCTTTTCTGCTCCTCCGATGCTGCTTGGCCTGCTGTGTTCATCCAGCTCTACACCTTGTTATCTCTTCTACATTAGTGCTGTTATGTGAGCCCTCCTGCAGCAGGGGAGAATGATTAGTAAGCTCAGTTGGCTGCATAGTTGGTATGCAATATAGCGTTACCAATAGCTGAGATTACTACAAAAGACTATCCAACCTCTCCCCTCAGCTGAGCTGTGATGACCCTCAGATTAAGCCACCCATTTAGACAGAGTATTCCTACAGCCTGGTAGGCAACTTTCTGTTACTGCAGGAGGTAAAAAAAAAACCATTTCATCCAGCAATGAAACAAAACTCCCTTTTGCTTCATTAGCAGGACGGAAAAGAAATCTGTGTTAGAACAACATTTATCGAAAGCTGCCAATATGTTGCATATTTACAAAATTCCCATTAGTAAATAAACTCTTCAACACATTACATATAAAGGTCCAGTCATTTAGATCCATTTTGCTTTAATATTTGGCAACAGTAAAACTAGATGATTGTTAATGCTGAATCGCTTTTGGAAATGCTTCTCTTCAGCTCATTTGCACATTGTTAACATGTCAAAAGCAATCATTGGAATACACCAGGACTTCAGAATATGTTTGGATGGATAAAATTAGATGGCACGGATAAATAAATAGAATGAGAGAAGCATTAGCTCATAACATCAAATGGGCAACAGTTTGAGGATGATTGAATGACTTTGCTAAATGAATAATCATGTCATGACATATTTGAACTTGCAACCTTATTATGAATTTCAAAACGTTATCTATTTGTCTATATTTGCGCCAAACCTCTCATGTTGCCATTTGAGTTGATAGATTGTTATGATCTAGGAATGGCCACCCTAAAGAGGTGCTAGAAGCAGGTTTGACTGTAACTTTCAAAGAGAATTGGATAAATTATTAAGAGGAGAAACATTGCAGTGATATGAGAGGCAAACAGCTGAGAATGGAGCTAGCGAAGAGTTGGCATGGACTTGATGGGCTGAATGATCCCCATCCATACCCTAAAATTCTCAGATTCTGTGTTCGGGAAACTGATACGTTTCTCTCATGGTCATGCATTTATTCAGTATAAAACGACAGAGTAAATTATAGAATAAATAATCAAAAAGAACACCAAAAATGCATTAAAAATAAACCAAAAGTATTGTGTAAACCAGCTAGGATATGAATGAGTTAACTGGCAGTCCAAAGATGCGCAGGTTAGGTGGACTGGCCATGCTAAATTGCCCAAAGTGTCCAGGGATATGCTGGCTAGGTTTATTAACCGTGAAAAATGCAGGGTTATGGGGATAGGGTAGAGGGGTGTGTCTAGGTAGGATGCTCTCTGGAAGACTTGATGGGCCGAATGACCTGCTTCCACACTGGAGATATTCTGTGATTCTATGATTTAAACTCTGCTTATAAAAGAATATTCATGGAAGGAATGAACCAGTTCTCTGAGAGCCCTAATCGGTGCTCCAATTGTTGTGAGAGATGACAAGGAGTAGAGCTGGATGAACACAGCAGGCCAAGCAGCATCAGAGGAGCAGGGAAGCTGACGTTTCGGGCCTAGACCCTTCTTCAGAAATGGAGGAGGGGAAGGGGGTTCTGAAATAAATAGGGAGAGAGGGGGAGGTGGATAGAAGGTGGATAGAGGAGAAGATAGGTGGAGAGGAGACAGACAAGTCAAAGAGGCGGGGATGGAGCCAGTAAAGGTGAGTGTAGGTGGGGAGTTAGGGAGGAGATAGGTCAGTCCAGGGAGGACGGACAGTTCAAGGGGCCGGGATGAGGTTAGTAGGTAGGAAATGGGGGTGAGGCTTGGGGAGGGAGGAGGGGATAGGTGGGAGGAAGGGCAGGTTAGGGAGGTGGGGATGAGCTGGGCTGGTTTTGGGATGCGGTAGGTGGAGGGGAGATTTTGAAGCTTGTGAAGTCCACATTGGTACCATTGGACTGCAGGGTTCCCAAGCGGAAAATGAGTTGCTGTTCCTGCAACCTTCGGGTAGCATCATTGTGGCACTGCAGGAGGCCCAGGATGGACATGTCATCTGAGGAATGGGAGGGGGAGTTGAACTGGTTCCTGACTGGGAGATGCAGTTGTTTAGTGTGAACCGAGCGCAGGTGTTCTGCAAAGCGGTCCCCCAGCCTCCGCTTGGTTTCCCCGATGTAGAGGACGTCACAACGGTTACAGCAGATGCAGTATACCACATTAGCAGATGTGCAGGTGAACATCTGCTTGATGTGGAAAGTCTTCTTGGGGCTTGGGATGGGATGAGGGGGGAGGTGTAGGGGCAGGTGTAGCACTTCCTGTGGTTGCAGGGAAAAGTGCTGGGTGTGGTGGGGCTGGAGGGGAGTGTGGAGCGGACAAGAGAGTCACAGAGAGGGTGGTCCCTCCAGGAAGCAGATAAAGGTAGGTAGGGAAATGTCTTTGGTGGTGGGGTCGGATTGCAGATGGCAGAAGTGTCAGAGGATGATGTTTGGATCTGGAGATTGGTGGGGTGGTACATGAAGACGAGGGGGATTCTGTTCTGGTTGTTGTTGCGGGGAGGGGGTGTGAGGGATGTGTTGCAGGAAATGCAGGAGACACGGTCGAGGGCGTTCTCCACCACTGAGGGGGAGAAGTTGCGGTCCTTGAAAAACAAGGACATCTGAGATGTACGGGAGTGGAATGCCTCATCCTGGGTGCAGATGCGGCGGAGGCGAAGGAATTGGGAAAAGGGGATGGCATTTTTGCCGGAAGGTGGGTGGGAGGAGGTGTATTCTAGGTAGCTGTGGGAGTCAGTGGGCTTGAAATGGACATTGGTTTCGAGGTGGTTACCCGAGATGGAGACAGAGAGGTCCAGGAAGGAGAGAGAAGTGTTGGAGATGGTCCAGGTGAACTTCAGGTTGGGGTGGAAGGTGTTGGTGAAGTGGATGAACTGTTCAAGCTCCTTGTGGGAGCACGAGGCGGCGCCGATACAGTCATCAATGTAACGTAGGAAGAGGTGGGGTTTAGGGCCAGTGTAGGTACGGAAGAGGGATTGTTCCACGTAACCTACAAAGAGGCAGGCATAGCTTGGGCCCATGCGGGTACCCATGGCCACCTCCTTACTATCTCTGCTCCAACTGTTGTTCTTAGTGATTACAACATAAAGCTAAAGCATTAATAAATATTGACTCCTAAATTGTTCCTGAAGACACACAGAGACAATCATATGTTTTATATGTGATGCACATATCTATCAAATAATGTGTAATAAAAATATCCTGTTTAATCAAGACCGTGCCTACCTCCTGCCTAAGATGACATCTGGGCATCATGTGGTATCTGTAGCATTGACTATTATCAGCAAGAAGGATGGGTGGCAGTGAATCTACCCAAGGCATCCCAGATCATGTCAGACATCACAATAAGGACAAACAGAAGGAACCAATATCTGGCAAACAAAACTCACAACCAAAATTCCCAAGAGGGACACAGGGTTCAAGAGGAAAGTGCCATTTCAGAGATTCAAAATACAAAACATAACAACAGAAATGACATTGAGTAGAATAATTGATGATCAAAATAATTGAAAGTGACTGAATGGAAATGATATGATAACCTTCCTCATTAGTTCGACGATATGTGAGCTTTGCTATTTTCATTAAATTTATTCTTACAAATCCTGCCTCGCACTTGATTCCGTTCAATTCTAGAGAGGCAGAGCTTAAACGAATGTGTTTTTGATGAGCGTAGTTAACCATAAAGTGATATGTCCATCATCAGCAACAGCTCATTTATTTAAAACGTACCACTTTTAAAATGTGCACAACTTGTAAAAGGAATGCAAAAAATACCTCCAGCTTCCCTGGTCAGTCCAAGGACAAGATAATGGAGAGAGGGGTTAATTCTTCTGCTGGAAACAGAAAGAGAGTAAAATTGGAGGATAGGGGGAAAAGATGTCACCGGTGAAGCAGTTAAGAGCGGTGAAAATGCCGTACAAAGAAGGTGCCACTCTGGGTTGATATAAGTACAAAATCTTAAAGATGACAACATGTCAGTCAGTCAAGAGAATTAATAAAGCTGATACCTTGATACTTTTAATATTAGATGTTTTGCCATCGCCACCACTTCCTCTGGCAGCGTGTTCCAAATATGCACCACCCTCTCCCTGAAAAGTTGACTGTCAGATCCTTTTTAAATCTTTCCCCTCTCACCTTAAACCTATGCCTTTTTGTTTTGGACTCATTTACCCTGGGGAAAAGTTGTTGGCTATTCACTTTATTTATGCCCCTCTAGATTTTATAAACCTCAATAAGATCACCCTTCAGCCTCTGACACTCCAGAGAATAAAGTTTCATTTCTGTGCTGTTCTGAAACATCCTCATTGTCTGTTCAGTGCGAAACATGACTTTCCTCTTGAAAAGTGTTTGTTTTTCCCCCGAGCAAATTGCATCTGCCAAGATCCCAGTGAGAATTACACTCATGCAGTGTCTACCCAGCTTCTCCTAATAATTCAAGCTTTCCAGTATCGGTAACATCCTTGTAAATCTTTTTTGCATCCTGTACATTTTAATAACATCTTTCCTAAAGCAGGACAACCAGAATTATTTTGCTCTCTTTCCTCCAATTCTTCTACTTTTCTGCTTTCAACAGAGGAACCAACGAACCTCTAGTACCTTGGTCAGCTAGTTCTTCTATTCAGTGACTCTTCCCAAGTTATCTCCCATAGAAGGCCTGGTTCCCAAGCCTTTAGATGGTGGTTAAGAAGTTATAAAGGCATCATATTCAATATTATTTTTGAGGACTCCAGTTTTGAAGCATAGTGTAAAAATTGTTTACTTTTAATTCAAATTCAATGGAGATACCTTAATTGTTTTTCTTTTAAAGTAATGGGTCACTGAAGGGTCACTTTGGTCATTGGAATGTTTTTATTTTGACAAGGCATTTTTTGGAAGCAATGTAACTTGAGTAAATTGTCTTAACTCACTTCTGGGAAAACAGATGACTGACATTACGTTTGAGTTTATCATTGCTTGGATTTATTTTAAGTGTCAGTTTGGGAAAGGCCTACTGAGGAAAGGGCTACCCAGCTCATTTCTGTGCTGTTTTGGAACACTCTCATTGCCTGTTCAGTACGAAACATGACTTTCCTCTTTGCTTTTTCCTCTGAACAAATTACATCTGCCAAGATCCCAGTGAGAACTGCACTCATGCAGTGACCTGTGTTTTGAATCAACAGGCATCCAACATCCCCTACCTCATCCTTTCTTCCTGCAAGAAATAACCATTATTGGCCAAAATTATTTTATTTTGTAAAATGAATCTCTGCAGAGACAAATCTTTATTCATTTTTGTATTCCTCTGGTGCTGTGTATTTATTTAACAGTTTTATGTTTTTGTTGAATAAGTTCCATTTTATAGTAAATCAATGATTGTATATTTATTAGAGAAACCTGGTTAATGGATATTTCTGTTCAATGTTCAATCTAGAGACAGCAAATGATTAGCCATTATTGGGAATGGGGTAAACAATTAAGCTTAAAATGTGACCCTTGGAATGGTCTCCTTGAGAGAATCAGTGAATTCCTCCCATTTCAGTTGTAACAAGGAACGGAGTCCAGAAGATTCTTTTATGGTTCTGCATATGGTGGACTTGAGGTCTGTCAGCTCAGGATGGCATCAAATGATCATTTCTAGTTTATTTTAAAACTGCATATTGTGATGTATTCCAATTTTCTACAAAATTAATCCTACGCAACATTCTTTGATTGTTTGGGTCAACTTGGTTTACTCAGATGACTTACAGATTGTACGAGCTAGAAACCACTGTCCAATTTATGTTCATTTTTGGGATTCATTGATGGCTTGTTTTAAAAAGAAACAATAGTTATAACTCTGCCCATATATATTTGTCCACACAATGTTGATGTTTATTTAAAGTTTGGCTCTGTGCATGCTTTAAAGTTGCAGAGTGTAGTTTAAAGATATCTAATTGCCCTTTTCCTTTACTCTTCTGAGCACTGATTTTCAATTTTCAGGTAACGTTAGTCCCTTAAATACCCTGCAATTATACAAATTATAGTAAATGCACATTAAAGGAATGAAATTGATTTGTTCCTAAGCCACTTGGTAAATATGGTTTTCTGGAACAATACATTGAGGAACTGGCTAGGGCTCAGCCTATACTTCGATCTAGTATTAGAATCGACTGAAAAAAAAAGCTAATTAATAATCTGGTTGGAAAAGCACCATTAGAAAATAGTAGGCAGCGAGTTGTGGCTGGCGGTTTTCTATATGTTAGTCCGCATAACATCTCGCACAAGAGTTAGGTTCTTGTTGAGACATATATCTTGCAGTTTATTTACCACTTCAACTATTTAGAGTACCACAATGCCATAGACGTACGCATGTAATCTGAGTTCTGTGCTTGTCGGTGTTACTGTACATGACATGCACATAGCTGCCTGATCAAACGTACTACACTGACTCCGTTACACAGAGAGAGAATGACTGAAGGCAAGGTGAGTAAATTTATGCCAGAACATCACAGGTCATGATGCCATGTAATTGCCTTAAAGATACAAGCCTGTCTGATCTGAAATCTATGCCATAAACAAGATCCTCCTTTTTCCTTTTAGTAATGGAAATACTTTTACAATGAACATATACAAGGATCCATTTAGATATCTTGCATTAAGATAATACCTTGGTGGATGTATAACATGACCAGATCTACTCCTTACAGTCACTGAAGGACAGCATGCAGGTGTAGCAGGCAGTGAGGAAAGCTAATGGCATGCTGGCCTTCAGAGCAAGAGGATTTGAGAATCGGAGTAAGAATATCTTGCTGCAGTTATACAGGGCCTTAGTGAGGCCAGACCTTGAGAATTGTGTGCAGTTTTGGTCTCCTCGTCTGAGGAAGGACATTCTTGCTATTGAGGGGATCTAGTGGATGTTCCCCAGACTCATTCCTGGGATAGCAGGACTGACATCTGAAGAAATAATGGATTGGCTGTGCTTATACTCACTGGAATTTAGAAGCATGAGGGCGGATCTCATAGAAACGTACAACATCCTGATGGGACTGGATAGGCTAGGTGGGGGAAGAATGTTCCTGATGTTGGGAAAGTCCAGAACCACGGGTCACAGTCTAAACCATTCAGGATTGAGACGAAGAAGAATTTCTTATCTCAAAGATTTGCGTAACTGTGGAGTTCTCTTCCACAGAAAGTTATTGGATCCAGTTAATTAAATATATGCAAAAGGGAGTTTGGCATGGCCCTTGCAGCTAAAGGGATCATGGGGTACGGAGGGAGTGGGAGTGGGATATTGAGATTGTATGATCAGCCATGATTATATTGAATGGTGGTGCAGGCTCGAAGGGTCGAATGGCCTACTCCTGCTCCTATTTTCTATGTTTCTATGCATAACTGCATACAGGAGAGAGTAAAGATGCTCAGCTATATCATTGCAGATGGTCATATGCCTTTTGTTGTAGATGTGAGGGCATTGGGTGGCATGGTATCTTCAGTACCTGAGTTCTTGTCCTGTGTGACTGGAGGTTGACAATGTGCAATTCATGTATGTTACCTATTTCTTCAAAGGTCTTGACTATTTCTCATGACAACATCATATGTTCTGGGCTGGACGCAATGATGTATCCTTCCACCGGCGCATTTGTTTTTTATACAAATCTCAAACACATGTACTTTGCCCTGATTCAAATTGGGATAAATGTCTGTATTCTTCTTATCCATTTACTCCTTTCTTTCCAATAATGAGTCACACACATGTATCCTGGTGATGACAGCATTGGAAGGAAGAACTGTGTGAAATTACCTAATCAAATTAATTTATCAAGTTGCCACACTCAGAATAAGTGGCAGTTACACTTGTTGAAGCAATGGGAGAAGGTTGCTGTGGAAGGTTTAACCCCAGAAAATATGTAGAAAGTGATGCTCAGCTTGCAACAGATAACTGATTGGTCTGTGAGTGGTGACTGGTTATCTATGAAAAGGGCCTTCTGCCTGCCAACAACTATATGATTAGCTCCCAGGTAACTTGAGAATAAGAAGCCTTCAAGAAAGGGGAGGTAACAAGGTGTGGGGCTGGATGAACACAGCAGGCCAAGCAGCATCATAGGAGCAGGAAAGCTTGACGTTTCGGGCCTAGAGGGGAGGTGGTCTCTATCTCTCTCTCTCTCTCTTTCACTCTGTTTCTCTCTGGCACTGTCTGTTTCTCTCCCTCTGATATGTTAGCCTTTATCATAAGAGTATTTGAATTTTGGAGCACTTTTCCTTCAATTGTATAGAATATTGATTAGACCATACTTGGGGTATTGCGGGCAGTTCTGTTCCCTTTGCGTAAGCGAGAACATAATTTGTCATTGAGGGAGTGTGGCAGAGGTTCACCAGGCTAATCCCTGCAATGGTTGAGAAAAATGTAAAGCCAGTGTATCACTTAAATGGAGAACAATTGCAGGGAATTCCAAAGTGCAGAGGGATTTATGTGTTTCAATGGATGAGTAACAAAAAGTTAATATTGAGGTAAATGCTTAATCAAGGAGGATAATAGAATGCTACCCTTTATTGTGAAAGATATTGAACTAAAAGTGAGAATGTTATACAGGGCACTGGTGAGATCGCATCTAGGAATACTTTGCAGTTTTGGTCCCCCTACTTAAGGAATGCTTTGGAGTCAGTTCAGAGGAGGTTTATGGGTTTGATCCCAGAAATGAGTGGTTTGTCTTGTGAGGATAATTTGGCCAGGCTGGACTGGAGTTTAGAAGTATGAAGGGTGGCTTGATTGAAGTATATTAGGATCCTGAATGGTCTTGACAAGGTTGACTGTGGAAAGGATGTTTCCTCTTGTGTGTTAGTCTCGAACAAAGGGACACTGGACAGACATTGAGGACTGAGATCAGGAGATATTCTTCTCTCAGAGGATTGGAACTCTCTATCTCAGAAGACGGTAGATACAAGATGATTGAATATTTTTAAGTTAAAGGTGAATAGAGTCTTGTTGGCCCGAGGAAGCAAAGGCTATGAGGGTAGATGGAAAAACAGAATTCGAAACACAAACAGCTCAGCCATGATCTTATTGAATGGCAGAACAGATTAAGGGACTGAATAGTCTACTTTTGTTCCTATATTTGTATGTTAGATTGGGCCCATACGATCTGAGTTTAGAAGAATATGAGATGGTCTCAAAAGAACTTAGAACATTCTGAAAAGGGGGTAAACATGATGGATGCAGACAGGCCGAAAGGATGTTTTCCCTGGTTGTGGGATTTTAGAAACAGAGGACACAGTCTCAGAGGTAGGACTTCACTCAGACGGTGGTGGGTGTTTGGAATTCTCTATCGCAGAGGGTGGTGCAGGCTCAGTCATTGTGTGAATACATGACAGTGATTCATGGAAATATAGTTACTAATGGCATCAAGGATATGGGGATAGTGTGGGTCTATTGCTAAGTGGTAATGACCTGTGGTAACCTAGAATGCTTGAGAAGGCTCGAGGGGCTGAATGGCCTGCTCATGCTACCTATGTGTCATCAACAGGACTGTCAACTGCACTCACCCACTGATATCCTGGTCACATACACCCTCAATGGCTTGTGTTGTGGTCACTGGGATGCTTTCACGATATTGACAAATGATAGGCTCACTTGTCTGTCCTGGCAGCCAATTGCGATCGAGCACAGTATGTTAAACTGGTAGAAAGACTCTGTGCTGAGCATGGGATCCACCAGATTACTGTTGATGACAACAAGAAGTTTGGTGAATGGGGAGGCCATGGCCTAGTGGTATTATCGCTGGACTGTTCATCCAGAGACCCAGGCAATGTTCTGAGGACCAGGATTGAAATCCTGCCACAGCAGATGGTGAAATTTGAAATCAATAAAAAAAATCTGGAATTAAGAATCTGATGATGACCATGGATCCATCATCGATTATCAGGAAAAACCCATCTGGTTCACTAATGTCCTTCAGGGAAGGAAACTGCCATCTGTGCCTCGTCTGGGCTACATATGACTCCAGAGCCACAGCAATAGTTGAGTCTTAACTGCCCTCTGGGCAATGAGGGAGGGGCAATAAATGTTGGCCTGGCCAGTGATGCTCTCATCACATGAATGAATAATAAAAAAAAAGTCTGCAAAATAGACTTAAAAGGGGAGCCAGGCAAGGCTGTAGACTGCATCTGTACAGTTGTCAAGGTAGTATGGTTCATAAATAAAAAGGAATATTTAAAAAACCACTGAAGCTCTGTTTGGGCCCTCCTTGGGTGACTAGGTTCCAAAGCTCATTATAGCAGTGATCCAAACATGGAAAAAAGAGCTGAATTTCAGAGGCAAGGTGAGGTTGATGACATTTGACATCAAACTAGCATTGGACCAAGTGTAGAATCAGGGAGTCCTGGAGAAATTGAATTCATTTGGAATCTGGGGGAAACTCCAATGGTTGAAGTCAGAGCTAGAACAAAGGAAGATGGTTCTGGCCTCTGGAGCCTAAGACTTTGCTGCAAATGTTCCTAAGGGTAGGATATTACATCTAACCATCTTCAGTTCCTTCGTCAAGATCTTCTGTTCATGATTAGTGAGGATGTGGGTATTCTCACTGATGATTGTGGTATCCAGTTAATTCACAACTCCCCAGATGCTATCACTATCATTGACACATCCGTAAAAAACATGTTTCTTTCAATGTTACTTTATTGGACAGTATTATGTTGTTCTTTCCAGAGACATTTGGTGTATTTGACTCTTGAAAGTAATGCATTTACAGCAGAATAAAACTGTAGGAGTTATCCTAATGAATTGGTTCTGCCATAAACCATGAAGTTCCTAGAAGTCCTTCTAGATGGAAGTGGTTGTGGATTTGGAAGGTGGTATCTACGGATCTTTGGTGAATTCCTGCAGTGTGTCTTGTAGATAGTATACACTGCTGCTACTGAGTATTGGTGGTGGAGGGAGAGGGAGTGAATGTTTGTGGATGTGGTGCTAATCAAATGGCCTTTGTCCTGGATGGTGAAAAGTTTCTTGAGTGTTGTTGGAGCTGCACTGATCCAAGCAAGTAGGGAGTATTCCATCAGACTCCTGCTTTGTGCCTTGTAGATAGTGGACAGTCTTTGGTGAATCAGGAGTTGAATTATTCGCTGCACAAATACTAGCCTCTGACCTGTCACCACTGTGTTTATGTGACAAGCCCAGTTGAGTTTCTAGTTAATGGTAATTCCAAGAATGCTGATAGTGAAGGATTCAGTGATGGTAACACCTTTGAATATCAAGGGGTGGTAATTAGATTGTCTGTTATTGGAGATGGTCATTGCCAGGTATTTGTGTGGTGCAAATGTTACTTAGCACCGATTCGCCCAATTCTGGATATTATTGAAAATATCACTGTTCATTCACCATCGTTGGATCAAAATCCTGGAAATCTGTCCTGAACAGAACTGTAGGTTTACCAACCCCAAATGTACTGCAACATGGACCGAAGGATGGCTTAGCATAATCATCTTGATGGCAATTAGAGAGAGGAGGGCAACAAATTTTGGTCTTGTCCATGATGTCAACTGAAGGAATGAAAGAAGCATAACTCTGAGACCCTTTCCAACAAGATAGAATGGAATAATTTATTCTTGATATTCAATGACATTATCATTGCTGAATCCTCCATTATCAACACCTTAGGGGTTAACCTGAACGAATAACTAAATTAGACCAGCTATTATAAATGCTATCGCTGCAACAGAAGGGCAGAATTCTGAGTTGAGTAACTCACTTCCTATCTCCCCAGAGTCTGTCCAGTGTTGACAAGGTGCAAGTCAGGAGTGTGATGGAATATCCCCACTTGTCTGAATGAATGCAGCTCCAATAACACTGAAGAAGCTCATTACCATCCAAAACAAAGCAGCCAGCCTGGCTGGCATGCTAACCAGTACCTTCAACATTCACTCCCAGCAACACTGACCCACACTACCAGCAATGGGCAACATCTACAAGGTGCACTGCAATAACTCACCAAGGTTCCTTGCATAACACCTTCCAAGCCTACAACCACTTCCATCTAGAAGGAAAAGGGGAGTGGTTGCTTGGGTACAATACCATCTGCATCCAAATGTCACGCCATCCCAACTTGGAAATATATTGCCACTCCTTTAGTATCACTGGGTCACAGTGCCAGAACTCCCTTGCTAATTGCATTGTGAGTCTACCACAGAAAATGGACTGCAGAGGTTCAGGAAGGCAGCTAACCACCACCTTCTCAGGGACAATGGGGGATGAGCAATAAATATTGTACCATCCAGCTAAACCCACATCTCAAGAGAGAATTTTAAATTTGGCCTTAATTGCACTTTGATTGCTTAAACAGCCAGATATTTTGTACTTTTGACTTCTGGTTTTTGATTGTAATCGTGATCATAGTTATGAATTGGTGTAGATTATGAAATCTCATGGCTACCTGTGAATTTCATATCCAGCAGTCCTGGAACAGATCTCCAAGAATATTTTCTTGCTGCATTAATTTTAAGACTTTTAAGATCATTGCTGTGGGAAATCACGGTTACTCATAGTTTAGCAGTGTAGCTTTATTGAAATGACTTCCTTGTTGACAGCTGTTTTGGAACATAAGTTCATCGATAACCGTAATTAATGCATTTGTGTTATTTTTACAGCATCCTCGCCATACTTGTAAGGATATATACGTCAATCAAATTTACAGAAAGGCAACTTTATTCTAGGCATCTTTTATTGTTGTCTCCAAGATTTTTAGAACTGACAAATGATGAAATGTAAAACAAAAGCAAAATACTGCAGATGCTGGAAACCTGAAATTAAAAGGAAGTGCTGGAGAGACTTAGCGGATCTGGCAGCAACTGTGGAGAGAGAAATAGTGTTAAAAGTTTCAGGTTATGGAACTTTGTTTGATGATGTCCATTATCAAACAGAGAGTACAGCTATGGAATAACAGTAAAATACTGTGGATGCTGGAGGTCCAAAGTAAAATTTCAGAAGAAATCAGACTCAAAGCATTAACTCTGTTTCTGTCTCCACAGATTTTGCCAAACTTGCAGAGTTTCCCCTGCATTTTCTGTTTTTATTGTGGTACATCTGTGGAAACTGATGATGTGAATTGTTGATTAGGGGGGCATTATGTGGATAGGATCAATTGTAAACAAGATTGAACAATTAGGGTGAAGGAAACAAATAATATCTGAAGTTCAAAGGCATGTCTAAAGTGAAAAGGAAAGAAAATCTCCAAGATACAGCTGAGAGTGTTGGATCATGCTTTTACCTAGTGTTCACAGCGCTCATTGTTAAAGATCCATCCTTGGTTTCCATTCATATTAAACCAACTGTATGCAATATATGGCGTTATAATGTCACCCAAATATCAATTAAATACAAGATAACAAGCATGGGGCTGGATGAACACAGCAGGTCAAGCAGCATCATAGGAGCAGGAATTAAATACAATTTGGTCGAGATAATTTAGTGCACAAGGTCTGTCATGAATTTTCATCAGAAAACAGTGGAAGAAATAATGGATCAGATGGTGACCTTGACCATAAACCGGAGAATAAATGGATTGAATTGAATTGAATGATGTGTTTTCACCTGCATTTTACAGTGAATAATGCAGTAAATTACAGTGAAAAGCTTCAGCAATTGCCACAATCTGGTACCATTTTGCATAGTTTAAGAATAAAAAGAGGTAACTGAAAAGGAGCCTGAAAGGGAGCCTGTCTTTGTTCTACCACCTCCACCATGAGTCTGAGCCTGAAGCTGCTCACCAATGACATTTGTTACAAGAGACAAACCAATAAAGAAGACAACATTGCCTTCAAAAATAACCAAGTTACAGCTATTAGACCAAAGATGTCGGAGCAAAAGTAAGCCATTCAACCATGACTTATGAAGTAAATTAGGGATAGTACTAAATCCAAAAAGGAGCTGTATAAAATTACCAGGAAGAGCAGCAAGCCTGAAGATTGGGAGCATTTTAAATTTCAGCAAGAAGGAAAAAAAGTTTGCTTAAGGTAGAGGGGTTTAAGAGTATGAGAGTAAAATTAGGGAACACAGAAAATAACTGTAAGATCTTTTCTAAATTTGTGAATAAAGGTTAGTAAAACCAAATCTAGACCCTCTTCTTCCCTGGCTTATAATCAACAATGTTTTTACTCTCTCTATCTGCTCACTCCTTTCCCCCATCCCCATCCCTAATACCAACATCAACATAAATGTTTCTTTTTCATAGCTGCTTCAAGTTCATATTAAGGGTCACAGAGCTCGAAAAATTGAAAATATTAACTCTGTTTTCTCTCTACGGATGCTGTCATACCTGCTGAGTTTCTCCAGAAAATTCTGTTCTTGTTTGTTTGTAGGTCTCTTAGAGTCAGAGGTGGGGGAAATTGTATTGGTGAAAAAAGAAATGGCAGAAGAATGGAACACATATTTTGGTTCTGTCTTCATAAAAGAGGACATAAGTAACCTCCCAGATGTGGTAGGGAACCAAGGGTCTAATGAGAGGACAACAATGAAGGAAATAGCAATGAGAAAATAGTGCTAGGGATAAAGGCTGCCAAATCACCAGAGCCTGATCATTCACTGAAAGGAAGTGGCCTGGAAATATTGGATGCACTGATGGTCAACTTCCAAAATTTCACAGAATCTGGAGCAATTCCTTCAGATGGAAGGAAGTAAATATTACCCTACTGTTAAAAAGGTAAGGAGAGAAAAAAAAAGAGAATTACAAATTAGTTAGCCTAATATCAGTAGTGAGGAAAATGCAAAGTCTGTTATAAAAGATGTGATAACATTATATTTGAAAAGAATTAATGGGATTGATCAAAGACATTATGTATTATGTGTGTTTGTAAAAGCGTTTACATGGTCTATAAAAGGCAAATCAGAAAATTATCAAATCTATTAGAGTTTCTTGAGTATGTAATGAGTCAACTGAATAGGGAGAACCAGTGGGTATGATGTGTTTGGCTTTTCATGAGACTTTTGATATGGTCCCTCATAAGAGTTTAATTAAAAAAAGGTGCTAGGCAAATTAATGAGGTAAAGGCTGACAATAACCAAGGCCTAATAAGAGTGGGCAAAGTTAAAGCACATGGGATAAGAGGTAATATACTGACATGGATTAAGAATTTGTTGATAGAGAGAAAACAGAGAGTAGGAATAGATGGTTCTTTTTTCTGAATTGCAGGCAGTAACTAGTAGGGTGCTGCAAGGATCAATGCATGGGCCCCAGCCAATAATGACGTATATAAATGGCATTGGTGAGTGAACAATATGCAACATTTCCAAGTTTGCTGATGACACAAAACTGGATGGGATTATGAGCAATGAGAAGGATGCAAAGAGGCTTCAAGCTAATTTAAACAAGTTTCTGAGTGACCAGATGCAGAACAGGGGGAAGGCAAAATGTGAAGGTATACAGTGTGATGTGAAAAACAACAGGGAAGAGTATTATTTGAATGATGTTAGATTAGGAAGTGTGGATATACAGACAGATTTAGGTGTCCTTGCACACCATTAATTGAAAGTACGCAGACAGCTACAGCAAGCAATTAGAAAGGCCATGGTATGTTGGCATGATTATGAGTGGATTTGAATTCAGATGTAAGAATGCCATATAGGGTCTTGATGAGACCACATCTGGAGTATTGTGTGCAGTTTATGGACTCCATACCAAAGAAAGGATTTAGCTGTCATTAGAGGAAGTGCAATGTAGGTTCACTAAGCTGAAACCATGTATGACAGGCCTATCCTATGAGGAGAGATTGGTTCGACTGGGCTTATGTTCACTAGAGTTTAGAACAATGAGAGGGGGATCTGATTGAGCTATTTGGAGTTGTAATAGGCTGGGCAGACTATATGCAGGATGTTTTCCCTGGTTGTTTTCTTAGATTAAGGAATATAGTCTTAAGATACAGGGTAGACCACGTGGGAATGACATGAGGAAAATTTCTTCACTCAAAGCATAGTGAATTTGTGGAATCGTAGAAGTCTACGGAGGCCAAGTCACTGAATACATTCAAGGAAAAGGGAAATGCATATTTATATTTTAAAGGTGTCAAGGATTATGGGGAGAAAGCAGGAATACGGAATCAAGACAATCAGCCATGATCATACTGAATGGCAGAGCAGGCTTGAAGGGCCAAATGTCATACTCCTGCTTCTAGTTTTGATGTTCCATTTGGCCCATTGAATCTGCTACACTTTTCAATGCAATCGTGGCTGACCTGATCATCAGCAACTTCATTATCCAGCTTCTTCTCCAGAGCCCTTGAATCCCTTCCTGATTCAACATCTATCTCAGCCTTGAATGATTTTAATAACCTAGCCACAACAGCCCACTGTGGTAAACAATTCCACAGATTCGCAGCCCTCTGAGAGAAGAAATTCCTCCCCTTCCATGTATTAAATGGGTGACCCCTTATTCTGAGATTATATCCTGTTTCCAGACTCTCCCATAAGGGGAAACACCCTCTCCACAGATACTCTATCAAGCTTCTAAGAGTCCTTGGTCTTTAAGTAAGATTAGCTTTCATTCTTCTAAATTCCAATGAGTACAGGCCCAATTTACTCAAACTATCCTGATAAGAAAATCCCCAATGTACGTTCTCTGGACTTAGCCAACATCAGTATACCTTTCCTTATTTTTTGGCTGTCTAAGACATGGAGCAGATTTTAATGGATCTAAGGGGATTTTTTTTGATAGCCACAGAAAACCTGATGATTTCAAGCAAGCCCATCTCAAGCCATTTCTACTGCTCTTATAGCAGGTTTATGCAAGATTAAATTATTGTTGGTTTCAAGACAGTGGTTTAAATGTGCTATTTAAGTTCTGAATTCAGATTGTGTCATAAATCACTCAAACTTTACAGTAGTGCATTAGGAATAGCATCAAAGTTCTGTGCTTCCATCACTTCCTTTTGCATGCTCCCAGCTATCTATCATAATAAATATTCATAAAATTAAATTGTGATGATAAGATTTAAAGCAGTGCTTGAAGCAAATTGGTTGAAGATTCTGCCATGTTGCAGAATAAAACTGCTACGTAGACTATTTTTTTTGCCGCCTAGGTGAAGTTCAGTCTGTAGTGGTGTGAAAGGAGCACAAAACTTCATCAAACAAAAAGCTATCAGAGATAAAAGGTACTGCAGATGCTGGAGAATCCGAGATAACAAGGCGTGGGGCTGGATGAACACAGCAGGCCAAGCAGCATCATAGGAGCAGGAAAACTTGACGTTTCGGGCCTGGACCCTTCATCAGAAAT
>JAHRHZ010000063.1:8748618-8762457 GCA_024137785.1 Ginglymostoma cirratum
CACAGCAGGCCAAGCAGCATCATAGGAGCAGGAAAACTTGACGTTTCGGGCCTGGACCCTTCATCAGAAATTCTGATGCTGCTTGGCCTGCTGTGTTCATCTAGCCCCACGCCTTGTTATCTCAAACAAAAAGCTATTGGCATGTACTATCCATGAACCTAACCAGTCCCATCACAGTCGGCAGCTTTGTCCTTGTGGATGGAGGTCAAGCAACGGAGTGACCAGAAACATTGTAGTACAAAGATGCACAGTCACTTATTTTAGGGCCTGAACACCTTTTCCCATGCCCTTACCCCAACCCTCACGCACCAAGCCTTGTCATCACCTGGGCTGCTACTGCAAACAATCCATCAATTAGCAGCTATTGATTCTCCCAGGCTGACGTTTACCCCCTCTTTTGTCGGCCCAATTGTTTTTCTCTCTTACTGGACTCCATCTCCACCTATCATTTATTTCTTGCCTTCCCCCCACCCCATCTTCAGCTTATATACCAATCCTTTCCTCGCTACCATTGGATCTGAACAAGTGTTACTGGACCTGAAATGTTAACTCTGCTTTTTCTCCATAGATGCTGAGTTTTTCCAGCAATTTCTAATTATGATCAAGAGCGATTCAGTAAGAAAAGTGGATCATAGAATCCCTTCAGCCCAACAAGTCCACACCGAACCTCAGAGCATCCCACCCAGACCCATCCCCCTAATCTACACATCCCTATGGGCAATTTAGCATGGCCAATCCACCTAACCTGCCCATCTTTGGACTGTGGGAGGAAACCCACGCAGACACAGGGAGTATGTGCAAACTCCACACAGACAGTCACCTGAGGCTGGAATTGAACCTGAGTTGCTAGATGCTTTGTGGTAGCAGTGCTAACCACTGAGCCACCATGCCACCCCAAGTTTGTCTAGAGCAGATCAGGGCACAGATGCCTGTTGTCAGATCCTCATGACCATAATGTGTCAATAAATACTGTTGGAAGAATCATCTCATCTGAGTTTATCTGAACAGATGAACCCACACTGTAACAGTTTATATCTCACAAAATGTAATTGAAGCGCGCTGCAGCATGTTTAATAGCAGTTTACATCTATAGATGTCTCTTTATTACTGCTTCAGGTCATGCTCTTGTGTGGTTAGATACTGAGGAGTCAAGAGCTACTGGCTATCATGGGAGTTGCTGAGCAGGAAGCACTCAAGTTCATAACTTCAGCTCTGTGTGTACCTGTGTATAAGCTTTGGGTATTAATTGAATTACTCCCTTTGAAGATTTTTTTGTAGAAGGCTTTTTTAAAAAAAATTTTTCTTGGGATGTGGGTTTTGTTGACAGGCACAATATTTATTGCCCATCCATAATTGCCATAAAGTCTTGAAGCAGAATTCAGCCTATCTGCCATTCAATGAGATTATGGCCGATCTGATTATCCTCAACTTCACTTTCCTGCTATTTCTCAATAACCCTTGGTTCTCTCACTGATTATGAACATGTCTATATCAACCTTGAATATACTTAATGACCCAGCCTCAACAGCCATTGGCAGTAAAGAATACCACAGATTCACTACCCACTGAGAGAAGATAATCCCTCTCATCTCTGTTTCAAATGAACAGCCCTTACTCTGAGATTATTCCCTCTTGTCCTGGACTCTCCCATAAGGGGAAACAACCTTTCCACACCTACTCTGATAAGCTCCCTGAGAACTATATGTTTCAATAAGGCTGTCTCTGATTCTTCTAAATTCTAATAAATACAGACCCAACCTACTCAACCTCTCCTCATCCGTTCCTGGATCTACCAAGTGAACCATCTCGGGACTACCTCCAGTGTTCTAATATCTTTCCTTCCATAAGGAGACCTAAACTGTTTGTAGTAATTTGGCTGCCCTTGAAAAGATAGTTTTGAGACACCTGCTTGAAGCACTGTAGTTCATCCTGTAGATACTGTACGTGGTTGATCCAGTTCAGTCTCTGGCCATAATGGTGACTGGCAATGCCATTGAATGTCAAGTGGAGATGGTAGATTCTCTCTTGTTTGGGATGGTCATCCCCCAGGCATTCGTGTGGCATGCATTTTCCCTGCCAACAATCAGCCCAAGCCTGAATGTTATCCAGATCTTGCTCCATATAGACATAGGCACCTTCAGGGTTTGAGTGAAGATTGGTATCTCAGGTGTTGGTTATAAATGTTATGGGTGTGTTCGCCGAGCTGGGAGGTTTGGTAGCAGACGTTTCGGCTGTGTGTTGTTCCAGAACCGGCACCCATTGGAAGCAGCAAAAACCGGACTGTATAAAGTCGAACCAGCACAAGACCACAGCGCTTCACAGGAGGCTCTACAGTACTCAGGGTGTCACCTAGCAAGGGGACGAAACATCTGCTATCAAACCTCCCAGCGGGGAGCACACCAACAGGCAGCCTCAGTATTGAGAATTTTCACTGGGTTCAAGCTATTTTGTTTGGTAATAGTTATATCCACTGTGTAGGAAGTTGGACTTGGATCTGGTTGTATTGGTATCTTAGATGCATCAAATTTCATGTCAGATTCTCTCCAGCTTGTCCACACATTGACACATTTCTTTATCAGTCTTTCAGTCTACTTTCACCTCCTCACTGCCCATTCAATTCAGATGTGATTGAAATGTCAGTTTATCTGCAGTGAATTGATGGCTCACTGTTCACCCGGCAAAGCTACCACTCATTTGATCTAGTGGTTGACAAAACAGCCTGGACCACACCAGTACTGACATACATCTGCATAATATGAAGTGAAAACTTACTTTTGAGTCATGCCACTTCAGCTCCTGAGTCAAGTCTCACTACAGATGTGAGCAAATAATCAAACCAGACACTTTAGTGCAGCACTAAGAAGAACACTATCTTGATCGAAGTGCTGACTTTTAGATGGCACATTAACTCAAGTCACTTCAGCTTGCTCCTTTGGCTAAAAATAGTCCCATGGCAGCACTTGAGGAACAGCGAGAGAATATTTCCTGTGTCCTGACAAACGTTCTTCCGTCAACTCGCTTCACTGCTTATCTGTGGCACACTCGCTTTTATTCATTCACAGGATGTCAGTGTCACTGGCAAGCAATGTTCCTTCAAAACCGCATGGCTGTGTGCCATACAGAATCCAAAATAGTGCCTATGTGGGCCATGTACAAATCGGCCCTTTTAAGTTACCATAGCTTTTATTTTTAATACCTCTACGTACAATGAGGGTGTCGCTGGCTAGGCTAGCATTTGTTGCCCAATCCTAATTTCCCTTGAACTGCATGGCTTGCTGGGCCATTTCATAATGCAGTTGACAATCAACGACTTCGCTGTGAGTCTGGAGTGTCATTCCTTACAGGACATTAGAGAACCAGATGGATTTTTACAACATTGGTTTTAGAGGCACTGTCCATTAATCATGGCTCATAGTTGTCTTTTGATTAGCTTTCAATTCTAGATATTATTGGGTTCAATTTTTCACCATCTGCCATGTTGGGGTTCAAACTTTGGACATTAGCCTGGGCCTCTAAATGACTAGCCCTGTGATATTACCACATTTCCACTGCCTCGCATCCCAACCCTGCTGAACTATTTAAAGAGGGACACATACTTAAATAAAAATTCTTGCTTGTTCCAGAGAAAAATATAAGAGGGTTTGAAAGGCAATTTAAATGCACCTAAATAGTTTCTAGGCTATTTGAGAGGACAATTAAGAATCAACCAGGGTATTAACCTGGCCCAACAAAGCTAATGTTTCGAGTCTGGCATGACTCTTCTTCAGAGGTTAAGGTGTTAATTCTGCTTCTCTCTCCACAGATGCTGCCAGACCTGCTGAGTTTCTCCAACATTCTCTGTGCTTGTTTCAGATTTCCAGCGTTTGCAGTATTTTGCTTTCATTCAGCCAAGCAGCTAGATAACAAGATCATCAGCATAAGTGCTGTACCACCATTTCCCCTCCCACTGCAAAAGATGTTCCTGCTTTTCCAGCTGCGTTTGCTGACACTGTATGCACGGTCTGTGTTACTTTAAACCATGTGTTCCCCAATGAGCAGCCACACGTGGTTCCCCACAATTGCCGGTGTCAGAAAGCACTGCCGTTTCTTTATTCACTTGTCACCCCACCTCTAACTGCCTTTGAACTGTGTGCTTTGCAGAGCCTTTGCAGAGTGCAGTTAAGTCAATCGGTCCAAAAGTAATCCATTGAGAAGCGAAGAGCTTGAATTTTGAAAAAGTTGGATGTCTTACCATTATCGATCACCGTGGGCAGGGGGTGTACATGATACTAGGGGCTAGTTTATCTGGGAATGATAGAGATGCAGTGTTTTCAGAAGGTGAAGCTCACTAGGGAGACCTTGACACACTGCTGACTCATGTAAATGTTTAGAAACATCATTCACTGATGCAAAACTCAACTGTTATACCATTAAAAACTTTCAAATTATTTGTTGAGGAATATCAGAGAAATTCAATATTTTGTGCTCTATCACCTATTAAAGGATGAGTGAAGAACTTTGTTTCCACAGATCCTATTAGACTTGGTAAGAATTCAGTAGTTGAAAAATTCTGAAGAAAGACAAATATGTAAAAGCCTCATTGCCAAAATCTTCTTGAAAGACTGTTGTTGAACATTGATATATGAGGCCTAATCAAAGTCACAGAATTGCTTAGTTAATATTTTTTAGGAGAATATGTTTGTCTGGTTCATTTGACAACAGATGCATTGTTCCCTCAAAGTATAAATGTCAAAGTGTGGAAAAGATGCTATTGTTTATATCAGCTTGTAGAATGCTGGCTCTGTATATGTTCAATGTGTTTCTGCTGCACCACTTGTCATTTACATGTTCAATATTTCTCTGTGAAAATGTCCAATCGTTGACATGTTCCCTATTTGAAACAGTATCAAGGGCAGCACGGTGGCTCAGTGGTTAGCACTGCTGCCTCACAGAACCAGGAACCGGGTTTCAATTCCACCCTCATGTGACTGTCTGTGTGGAGTTTGCACATAATTCCCGTGTCTTTGTGGGTTTCCTCTCACAGTCCAAAGATGTGCAGGCTAGGCGGAATGGCCATGCTAAATTGCCTGTAGTGTTCAGGGATGTGTAGTTGAGGTGAGTTATAGGGGGATGGGTCTGGGTGGGATGTCTGAGGGTCAGTGTGGACTTGTTGGACTGAATGGCCTGTTCTCACACTATAGGGATTCTATGATCTATGAAAGCCGCATACCAATTGGCAGACTTTCGCGGGAACAGAAGGTCCAATATACGTATTTGTTACTAAATCTCCCATCAGCAAGAGACATCCTTGTAATTTGTGCAAAAACAGATATTTCTGTAAAAGCTCAGCAGGTCTGGCAGCATCTGTGGAGAGAAAGCAGAGTTAACCAAATGTTACCTCTGCTTTCTCTCCACGGACACTGCCAGACCTGCTGAGCTTTTACAGCAAGTTCTGCTTTTGTTTCTGATTTTCGGCATCCGCTGTTCTTCTGTTTTTCATCTTGTAATTTGTATAGTTACTGTGCCTCAGTACTTTTACAGGCAGGTTCTCGATTATGCAAAAATGATACAGATATTGAACTATTACTTTTACACTTCTCTACAATGCCACTGGAAGTGTCTTCATGATGCTGACTGGCTGGGGTGAATACAGAGCTGTGCACAACCCATGCCTACCAAATGGAGGGCATACACAGTGTTAATCACTGGGACCCGTACCTTCAGAGAGACCTGGGCATTCAGCAGGTGTCCAGGTTCGGACAGCACCAACTCCCTCTCTCTGATGTCTAATCCACAGGCTGTTTCTCTCCCACATTTGCCTCTAAATGGTTCACGTGTCAGTCTATGAGCATCGAAGTGAGTCTATGAGGGGAAATGATGATCCAGTCATATTATTACTAGACCATGAATCCAGTGACCCAGGTAATGTTCTGGGGACCCAGGTTCGAATCCCACCACAGCAGATGGTGGAATTTGTATTCAATGAAAAATGTCTGGCATTAAGAGTCTAATGACAACCGTGAATCCATTGTCGGTTGTCAGGAAGAGACCAAACTGGTTCACTAATGAATTTTATGAAAGGAAATCTGCCATCCTCACCTGGTCTGGCATATACGTGACTCCAGACCCACAGCAATGTGGTTAACTCTCAACAGGGCAAATTAGGGATGGGCAATAAATACAGGTGTGATATCCACGTTCTGTGAATGAATTTTAAAGAAATCGAAGGCTGGACAGAACCAGCCTGTCGTCAGAGCAGCTGCATGGAAAGTTAGTGACGAGTGAACGAGTAGCTGGAGTCACCGCCAGCTGGGTGCCGAGCCTCGGGGAGGGTTGCAGAGCTTTGGGACAGCCGTGTGTGACTTTGGGCCTTGGGGATTACTGCCAGCTCAATCTGGTGGGGGCTGTGTGCTGTGGAGAAAGGAGGAGGAGGCTACAAGGCATGGTGGGAGAATAGACAAGGCTACACCAACTTCAGGGGAGGGAAGGAAGAGGCTATGAGTGAGGAGAAGAGAATGGCTATAAATGCAGGTGAGCAGTTTTAAACTGTCAGCAATAAAACAATTCAGGAAAGCTAGTTAACAAAGTAGTTTTTAAAATAACCAGAGAAGACCTAATCGGGCTAGTTGTCTCTTTCTGTGCTGTAATATTCTTGGCCTTAATACTTCAATACTTAAACCTTCACGGCACCTTCTAAGTTCTTCTTCTTTGCTTCCTCCATTTTTTACATTATTACTCATTCATGGGATGTAGGCATTGCTGGCTGGGTCAATATTTATTGTCCATCTCTAATTACCCTGGAGAAAGTGGTGGTAATGTGCCTTTTTAATGTGTTTCATTCCAAACAATCAACACGACTGCCCAAATTCAGAGTAGATTCATTAGTGCCTGGAGTTTTTTTCTCCTGGTTTGTCTCATGAGTCAACAGAATCTGGAAATTTTGCGAAAGAAATGGGTTAATGCACTTCTTGAAAGTTAATGTGGAATCTCTGTAGCTTATGATTGCATAAGGTTAGGGACCACAATTTGTGGAGAATAAAAATGGATTGTCTTAAAATTAACACTGACAATTATTAAACCTTTATCAGTGATTGCATTCCAAGTTGCAGTATGTTTGTGAGGATAAAATATTTCAGCATTATGTAAGCGTGGGGCTGGATGAACACAGCAGGTCAAGCAGCATCATAGGAGCAGGAAACTTGACGTTTCAGGCCTAGACCTTGTATCTGTGATTGAAACACATTAACTGTGACCTCACCAGTCTGCTAATGTAATGCATTGTTTAGTGTAGAAGTGTCTGTCAGTTAATTTGAAAAGATCTTGCTAACTTATGGCTAATGTCTTGTATCAGTTTCAATGCTGTAAAATGTTTTCCAGTGTGCTGTGGTTTTACATTTAATGGAGGATTGATAATCAAGGTATTGATAAATTCTTCTAATTCTGTTCCTGTGTGGATCCAAATATTCCATTCTTCACTCAAATACAAAATGTATCATACTCAATAACTCTTACATAGTGAATCAGGTACTGAGATTGAAAAGGGAGGCCCTGATAACAAAAGTAGCTTTGCAAATGATTATATATCTCCTGTGAAAACCTCAAGATGAACCTTTAAAAGTGATTGGAACAACAAAGTTGCTGGAAAACCTCAGCAGGTCTGGCAGCGTCTATGAAGGAAAAAACCCTTCCTCAGAACGGGTCACCAGACCCGAAACATTAACTCTGTTTTTTCCTTCATAGATGCTGCCAGATCTGCTGAGCTTTTCCAGCAACTTTGTTGTTCCTGATTTACAGCATCCACAGTTCTTTTAGCTTTCATTTGAAAGTGATTGTTTGGCATTACAGTAAAGTGGAAAGAAGTTGCATCATGTGAATGACCAGAATGTGTGCAATTGTCAAGACAATTGAACTAAATTGAATTGAATTGAATTGAATTAGCTTTATTTGTCACTTGTACTCAAATGAGAACAATGAAAGATTTGTAAGTCGCCAAGTACAGCACCACCTTAGGTACAGAGGTACTGAGGTACAATCCTTAGTTACAGAATAAAGAAATGAAGAAAAAAAAGTTACGTTATGGCTATAGACAGGCTAATCATTTGTCAGACAAACAGAAGTTAAAAAGACAAACATCACAGTCTCTCTCTCCAAAATCTGTCTGCAACAGACCAGTACAGGGGGCCTCCACGTTGTCTGACCTCTGGCTGCCACCAGGCACGACACTGGGCCACTGCCATGCTCCACACTGGATGGCCGGTTGCTGGCATTCCCATTCGGATGGCCATTTGCTGGCGTTCCCATTCGGACGGTCGATTGCTGACATTCCCATTCGGACGACTGGTTGCTGACATTCCCATTCGGACGGCCAGTTGCTGACATTCCCATTCGGACGGCCGGTTGCTGGCATTCCCTTTCGGACAGCCGTTTGCTGGCATTCCCATTCGGGTGGTCGGTTGCTGACGTTCCCGCTTGGACGGCCGGTTGCTGGCGTTCCCATTCGGACGGACGGTTGCTGACATTCCCATTCGGACGGCCAGTTGCTGGCGTTCCCACTCTGACAGCCAGTTGCTGGCATTCCCAATCGGACGGCTGGTTGCTGGCGTTCCCATTCGGACGACCGGTTGTTGGCGTTCCCGCTCGGACGGCCGGTTGTTGGTGTTCCCGCTCGGATAGCCGGTTGTTGGTGTTCCCACTTGGACGGCTGGTTGTTGGCGTTCCCGCTTGGCCAGCTGGTTGCTGGCGTTCCCGCTCGGTCAGCCGGTTGCTGGCATTTCCATTCAGATGGCTGGTTGCTGGCATTCCTGCTCAGACGGCTGGTTGCTGGTGTTCCCTCTGTGGGCCATTGTTGTTCGCCGATGTTCCACCGATAGAATCCCTGCTCCTGTCGCGGGTTGCTGGCGTCTCCGCCGACCACCCACTCTACTTCAGAGGCTGGGGCCAGATGTCCGAGGCTGAAAGAAGGGAGAGAAAGGAGGAGAGAGAAGAAAAAAAATAGAAGTAAGAGAATGGGCGGAGCAGAGGAGCTCCAGCTAGCCCATCCTACTCTGCCACCATCTTACTGGAACAAAGTATAGATAATAAAGCATATCATAGTGAAAATTAAAATTTCAATAGGCTCTATATATGGAAACCTAGAGTATAGATGTAGGGAAGGTTTGCTGAACCAATACAAAATTGCTTGATACCACTATGACCATGATCTCCCATGCTGAACACGAAGAGGTGCTAAAGAAGAAGCAAAATATTGCAGAAACTGAAAACCTGAAATAAACATGGAGAATGTTGGAGAAACACAGCAGGTCTGTGGAAAGACAAAGAGAATTAATGTTTCGAGTCCGTTATTCCTTGTCTTCAGAACAAGATAGTTTCCAAAATAGCAAAAGCAGATCTGATTGGGTCAGTTACCTATTCCTGTGTTGTAATATTCTTGGGTTCAGCCCAATTCTTAAATTTCCACCATACTTTCTGATTTCTTCTTCCACACTTCTTCCAATTTTTACATTATTATTCGCTCATGGGATGTGGGCATTGCTGGCTGGTTATTTATTGTCCATTTATTGTTAATTGCCCTTGAGAAAGTGGTGACAATGTGACTTTTTAAACTGTTCAAGTCCAGACAATCAACAAAACTGTCCAATTTCGGTGTAGATTCACTAGTGCCTGGAGTTTTTTCTTTCTGGTTTGTCTCATGAGTTAACAGAATCTGGAAATTTTGAATTCGTTAACATGAGTGAAATTAAATTTATTTCTAAAACAAAACGTGCCTAAAAAGTGGAATGACAATTGATTATGAGCTCCAGGGAGCTGTAGATCAAAGTGCCCCTTTGTGTAATGCAGCTTGAGTAATGACGGGAAGCTTGGAACTTGTTTCTCTAATGATTATCTGACTCAGGATGAGTCCCAGAGAGGAATGCTTGCTGACGTACTGTGAGAAAATGAATACAGGAAAATAAAATAGTGTACGAGCAGAATCTTAACAAAACAGTCCTCTTCACACAAGCAAACCTGCTTTTAATTCAAGTGGGCTGAAAGTGACTCTTAAAAATAATTTTGAGCGGCATGGTGGTACCATGGTTAGCACTGCTACCTCACAGCGCCAGGCACCTGCGTTCGATTTCACACTCAGCGGCTGTCTGTGTAGAGTTTGCATGTTCTCCCTACGTCTGCATGGGTTCCCACTGAGTGCTCCAGTTTCATCCCACAGTCCAAAGATGCGCAGGTTAGGTGGATTGGCAATGGGGAATTGCCCATTGTATCCAGGGATTTGAAGGCTAGGTGGGTGAGCCACAGTTAATGCGGGGTTATGGAGAAAGGGCTGGGTGCTCTTTGGGGGTCAGTGCAGAACGGATGGGCTGAATGGCCTCTTTCCACACTGTTGGGATTCCATGTTTCTAAACTAATGCATGGTATTAGTAGACAATTTCATTTTTTTCTGTGTAATTACCTGTGTGGTATGAAACATCACTTTCCTGGAAAACACCTACCAGGGATTTATTCAACTTCTCCCCTGTCCGATTTCATAGGCAGGGTCTTCTTTGAGAGCAGTGTTATAGTCACTTGTACAAGAGGTTGAGGAAGAGCCGTGTTAAATATATTAGGCCTGTATTATTTCTGAAATCTTCTGCAGTGGTTACATCGATTTGAGGCGAATTGCTGCAAAAATAATTATTGCAATCGGGCAGAAACTTTAATTTCTCCATTATTGCTTCAAACAAATGACTAACTCTACGTCTCCCATAACTATGTTCTTATAAATTATGTCAAAAGTCTGTAGCCTCACTTGTAAAGAGGTGGGAATTAAGTTGTGTCTGTTTGAGTGGAGGAAATACTAGCTCAAAACTGCGATCTTCTCACAGTTTTCACGTTTTCAGTGAATAAAAATTATAGCTTTTAAGAATTGTTAGCTAATTGTTATCTTGCTCACTCGTGGAAAAGATGGAGAATGCACCCCCTTCCATTTCAAATAATTACAATTAGCAGCAAGCACTCTTGCATCAAATTAAACTCAATGTAAAAGTAAACAACAATCTGCATTCTTCCTCAACAAGGAACCTGAATTTTAACCGAGGAATTTATTTTATTTAGTTTGGTATTTATGTAGTTACAGAGCCAAATGTTAGCTGTAGTATTACCCTGATTTTGAAATTATTGGTACCTCATGGTACTAACATTGCATTCCCAATCCTAAGTTTCAATGGAACAAAGGAACACAGGAACAGGCGTAAGCCATTCGAAACCTTGAGTCTCTTCTGCCATTCAATAAGATCATGGCTGATCTGTTGCCTAACTGCATTTGCCTACCTTGGGCCCATATCCCTTGATGCCTTTGTTCTATAAAATTTGTCTATCTCAGATTTAAATTTAACAATTGAATTTGGATTGACTGCCATTTGAGGAGGACTGTTCCAAACTTCGGCTACTCTTTGAATGTAGAAGTGCTTTCTAACATCTCTCCTCAGTGGCCTGGCCCTAATTCTTGGATGATGCCCCTTGGTAGTTGAATCCTCAACACTGGAAGCAATTTATATTTATCTACACTGTCTTACTCTGTTAATATCCTGAAGACCTCAATCAGATCACCCCTTAACCTTCTAAAGTCTAGACAAAACCGACCTAATGTGTATGATCTCTCCTCATAACTTAACCATTGAAGCTCAGGTATCATCTTTGTAAACCCGTGTTGAACTCCCTCCAGGGCCAAAACATCCTTCTGAAGGTGTGGTGCCCAGATCTACTCATAGTACTCTAAGTCGGGTCCAACTAGGGATTTGTGTAATTGCAGCATAATTAGTACATCCCTGTACTCCAGCCCTTTAAACATAAAAGCTAGCATTCCATTAGCCTTCTTGAGTACTTTCAGCACATATTCATGGCACAGAGCTATGCACCTGAACCCCAAAATCTCATTGGACATCCACTGTATTCAACATTATGTCTTCTAAAAAAATACCCTGCTCTACCCTTTTTGGTCTGAAATGGATAAACTCAAACATTGTTATTTTAAAATCCACAGCTTTGCCCATTCGCCTAATCCATCAATATCTTGTTGTAATTTTAAACTGTTGACAACACTGTCTACAATACTATGCAATTTTGTGTTGTCAGCAATTTTGGATATTTGGCTTCCTATGCCATTTTTCAAGGCCTTAATGAATATTGTGAATAACTGAGGCTCCAACACAGATCTGTGAGGGACACCACTCGTCATGTGCTGCCAATCTGAGAATTTACCCATTATTCCAATGCTGTTTCCTGCCATTCAACTAATTTACTATCCATGTCAGTAATTTGTCCTCAATTCTTGGGCTTCCACCTTAGCTAATAGATTCTTTTGTGGGACTTTCTTAAAAGCCTTCTGGAAGCTCATACGAACAACATCCATCAACTTATCTCTGTTCACCATCTTTGTCACCTCTTCCAAAAAACTCTGATGTTTGTCAAGCATGACCTCCCCTTCATAAATCCATATTGACTTTCCCTGATTTACTGAAAAGCTTCGAGGTGATGTTACCCGATCCTTGATTAGAGACTCCAACAATTTCTCCAGATATTAGGCGAACTAGTCTATAATTCCTTGGTTTCCCTCTGTCTCCATTCCTAAAGAGTAGAGTGACCTGAGAAAATTTCCAGTCCAGAGGTACAACTTCTGAATCCAGAGAATTCTGAAAGGTTATGGTCAGGGCATCAGCAATGTGCTCTCCTGCCTCCTTTAACGCCTGTGGATGGAAACCGTCAGGTCCTGGGAATTTGTCACTCTTCAGTTCCATCAATTTCCCCATTATCTCTATTGTGTTTACTTAATTTATTAAGTACTTATTCTATAATTTGTGCTCTTTACAAATGATCATAATCTAATCTTTCATTAGAAAAACTGTACCAATTGTATACACCTCCTCCCATCCACCCTCCTGCAAAAATGCCATCCCCTATTCCCAATTCCTTCGCCTCAGCCGCATCTGCTCCCAGGATGAGACATTCCACTCCCGCACATCTCAAATGTCCTCATTCTTCAAGGACCGCAACTCCCCTCCCACAGTGGTCGAGAACGCCCTTGACCGTGTCTCCCGCATTTCCCGGAACACATCCCTCACGCCCCGTCCCCGCAACAATAACCAAAAAAGAATCCCCCTCGTCCTCACATACCACCCCACCAACCTCCGGATCCAACGCATCATCCTCCGACACTTCCGCCATCTGCAATCAGACCCCACCACCAGAGACATTTTTCCCTCCCCACCCTTATCTGCCTTCCGGAGGGACCCTCCCTCCGCGGCTCCCTTGTCCGCTCCACACTCCCCTCCAGCCCCACCACACCTGGCACTTTTCCTTGTAACCGCAGGAAGTGCTACACCTGCCCCCACACTTCCTCCCTCACCCCAATCCCAGGCCCCAAGAAGACTTTCCACATCAGGCAGAGGTTCACCTGCACATCTGCCAATGTGGTATACTGCATCCGCTGTACCCGTTGTGGCTTCCTCTACATCGGGGAAACCAAGCAGAGGCTTGGGGACCGCTTTGCAGAACACCTGCGCTCAGTTCACAACAAACAACTGCACCTCCCAGTCGCGAACCATTTCAACTCCCCCTCCCATTCCTCAGATGACATGTCCATCCTGGGCCTCCTGCAATGCCACAGTGATGCCACCCGAAGGCTGCAGGAACAGCAAATCATATTCAGCCTGGGAACCCTGCAGCCCAATGGTATCAATGTGGATTTCACAAGCTTCAAAATCTCCCCTCCCCCAACCGCATCCCAAAACCAGCCCAGCTCATCTCCACCTCCCTAACTTGTTTTTTCTCTCACCTCAAGCCCCACCCCCATCTCCTATCTACTAACATCATCCCGCCCCCTTGACCTGT
>JAHRHZ010000063.1:8762857-8809399 GCA_024137785.1 Ginglymostoma cirratum
CTACCTACACTCACCTTTACTGGCTCCATCCCCGCCTCTTCGACTTGTCTGCCTCCTCTCCACCTATCCTCTCCTCTATCCATCTTCTATCCGCCTCCCCCTCTCTCCCTATTTATTTCAGAACCCTCTTCCCCTCCCCCATTTCTGATGAAGGGTTAAGGCCCGAAACGTCAAGTTTTCCTGCTCCTATGATGCTGCTTGACCTGCTGTGTTCATCCAGCCCCATGCTTGTTATCTCGTATACTTAACAAGCTATGTTTAAGAAACAGTGAAGAAAAAGACTAAAGACCTAAACTGATGACCTTACTTTTATTTTAAAGATTATAAATATGCACTAATCTGGCTCAACAATTAGGTGAAATAAAACAAAGTGCTTCAGGGATGCTAGAAATCTGAAACAAAAGCAGAAATTGGTGGAGAAACTCAGCAGGTCTAATTCTGAAGAAGGGCACTCAAAAGATGCTGTCAGACCTTCTGAGTTTCTGCAACAACTTGTCACCAGTTAGCTGCCTTCCTTGCACTTGCATCATATTGTAGTTCATGATGTGACTCCACCATCTTACTGCAGATAAGCCACTTGATCTATGTCTTTTATCCTCTCCTGCTCACCTTTCATTCTGGAAACTTTACTTCCTGCAGTATACCTCACTTAAAGCTCCTACTTCCCCATCTGCATCAAATTCCCACTTAGAACCAGATTCCCAGATATACTTACTCAGCCTTTTTCTCACTGACACGGGCAAAGGCTTTCACTCACATTGACCATGCCCCTCACTGACCGGACAATGGAAACATTCCCTTTCTTATTTGGAGCTGTTTGGAGTTACTTCTCGACTGCAGTAATCAGCATCTCATTCAGACCAGGGGTTTGAGTCATTGCTTGAATCCTAATTGCCACCGTCATGCAATGCCTCTTTTAATTTGACTATTTTATCTTCTTTAATAGGCATTGTCTCAATATGACTTTAACTCAAAGACTGACTACAATTTGAAGAATAAAGGTAAAAGATCTTTCTGGTAGATGTAGCAGGACATGTCTATCCCAGCCTTTGCTCAGACTTTGGCTGAACTTGGCATTGCCAAAAAATCCTGACCTAACAAGATTCCCATAAGTATCAGAAGACCATTTCTGAAGAAGGGTACCGACCCAAAACGTCAACTTTCCAGCTCCTCTGATGCTACCTGGCCGGCTGTGTTCATCCAGCTGTACGCTGTGTTCTCTCTGACTCCAGCATCGGCAGTTCTTACTATCTCAGAAAGCATATGTCCCATTTGTGAATTCATATATATACATGCATAGGTTATATATGTATATAGTGAACAGTAATCACAGGATACCCACTTCCAGTCAGCTCCTTTAACTCTCTTGATTTTTGGCTGTTTTGTAACTAGTGTTTATTACATTACCAGACCCCCTCCCACACACTGACTGATACCTTTCAAGAAGGTCTCATGTAACGACTCACCAAATGTCTTCTAAAATTCCGTGTAGAACACACAACCATCACGTATCCCTTGTGAGGTCTTTCTTCGTTCCAAGAAGGTGGAAAGGTCAAGGCATGGTGGCTCAGTGGTTAGCACTCTTACCTCACAGCACCAGGGACCCAGGTTTGATTCCACATTTGGGTGACTGTCCGTGTGGAGTTTGCACATTCTCGCCATGTCTGCGTGGGTTTCCTCTGGGTACTCCAGTTTCCTCCCACAGTACAAAGATGTGCAGGGCAGGTAGATTGGTCATGCTAAATTGCCTGTAATGTCCAGGGATGTTTAAGTTAACGTGGTTAGACATGAGGAAGTGCAGGGGTAGGGGAGTAACTTGGGGTGGGATGCTCTTCGGAGAGGCGGTATGGACTTGTTGGGCCGAATGGCCTGTTTCCACACTGTAGGGATTCCACACTGATAGTTTTGTATTGTATTCTCTCTCCCAGGACCTTTTACCGTCTGGTCTTTAGCAAACGTTCTTGTATGTTCCTATCACTGAGATGAGTTAACTTCACAGTTCCCTGCATTAAATAGGAATTGCATTTTTGGCTTATTGCACCAGCCAGCAGTGCCCCCATCCTGCAAATGAGTTTTTTAAAACCTGATTATTTGGTTTGCCTTACCTTCTTGAAGGTGTTTTTCACTTTCTGGAAAATACTATTTCTCCTCAATTGCTGCCTTAGATTTTTGATTCTGTAAGTCCAAATGAGATACATAAGCTCATGGCATTGCTGTGCGAACATGTTTCTTGACATTAGCCAACCGATCCAAATCATAGAATTCCTATAGTGTGGAAGCAGACCATTCAGCCCTTTGAGTCCACACCAACCCTCTGGAAAACATCCCACCTATATCCACCCCATTCCTGTAACCCTACATTTACCGTGGCTAATCCACCTAGCCTACACATTCATGGACACCATGGAGCAATTTAGCATGGCCAGTCTACCCAGCATGCACATCTTTCAATTGTGGAAGAAAACCCACACAGACGCAGGGCGAACGTGTAAACTCCACACAGACAGTCACCCGAAGATGCAATTAAGCCCAGGTCCCTGGCACTGTGAGGTAGCAGTGCTAACTACTGAACCACCAAAATAGCTCTGCTTTCCTCCGGCACTGGTCTTGTTTCCCACTTGCATTGCTTAGATCATTGCTAAGGCAGAAACCACTGTTATCTTTTCAGACGGTCTTATTTGCATCTACCTCCTTTATCTCCTCTGTTCTGCCTGGAGATTTGCCATGCAACAAATCACTGTGAACTGAGCTGCTTGCAACAATACTTTTCATGTTATATTGTGATGGTTTACGTATGATGTTTACACACAATGTGGAGGTGCTGGTGTTGGACTGGGGTGGACAAGGTCAGAAATTACACGACATCAGGATATAGTCCAACAGGTTTATTTGAAAGCGCAAGCTTTTGGAGCCTTGGTCCTTCTTCAGGTGTTAGTGAGAGAGGTAGTATCAGACACGGAAGTTATAAGCAAAAGATCAAAGGGTCACACCACTGATGAGGAGATATTAAGCAAACCCAAGATGCTGTTAAAGCTTTAATCAGTCAGAAGGTTTTAAGTTGATTAATATGTAAATGTAAATTGCTGAATTTCTTTCAAGTCATTGCCCTGAGAGAACTAAAGATTTTACCAGTGTAAAGAAGAGGTGACATTTTTGGTCAGAAAATGAATGTTAGGTGTGAGGCCTTGTTTAGAATCTGTTTGTGTTTTGGTTTGGAGTCAGACTGGTTTTATTTCTAAAGTAGGAATTTATAAAATGCCTCATTGACTGACTGTCTATAAATTTTGTGTTTTTTGAACAAAATAGAATGTGTATGCAAATACAGATTCACCCCATTGTTTTGTGTGTGTGTGTGTGTGTGTGTGTGCGTGTGTGTCTGTGTGTGTGTGTGCATGCGTGTGTGTGCGTGCGCGTGTGTGTCTGTGTGCGTGTGTGTGTGTCTGTGTGTGTGCGTGCATGTGTGTGTCTGTGTGTGTGTGTGTGTGTGTGTGCGCGCGCGCGAGAGAGAGTGTGTGTGTACGGGAAAGTGTGTGCGCATGTGTGTGTTTTTACACACTTTAGCATAGCTTAGTATGAAAATTCTAGTCCAAAGTAATTTTAACTCCAATCAGCAGCTTCAGCTAACTCTAACAATAGTGAATGGGCCTATCTCTGTTACATAATGACCATTTGATTTGCTAGAAATAGTCTCCTATGCGATAGTTTGTGAAGTCAAGGCTTAGGACCTGGACTGGAATTGTTCATTACATAGGTCATGCCCCAATGAACTCAGTCAAGTTGAAAGTTCAAGAGCTCATCTCTGAGTGTGGACTATCTAAGGGATGACAAACCACATTGACAATCATGCTTTCCTACAGTTTCTGTACAGCTGATGTAAACCTCACGAGCCGTTAATTCCCAGAGTCCAAACCCTTCCTCTTCTTAAGTAATGGGATACCACAAGACTCTCTCCAGTGCCTGGGAACCAGTCCAGTCTAAATCAGTGACTGAATGTCTGATTTCAGTGACTCACCAGTTCTCATTGAGGTTTGGCTGACCTCCAAGTGTTGAGAGGAAGCTCCTCCACTTCCATTTTCATGTGGTTTAAACAAGACTGCATCCAGCTGCAGTAGGGAATTTAAGTGCCCTTGTCTCTGTTGAGATCAATTTAGCAACGCTTCTGCTGAGGCAGTTCTAACTGCACACGTGAGGATAGATACATTAGATCTGAAAACTGACACACAAGCAGAACGCTGACAATGTTGCATAATTAGATACCCCAAAAGCATTTTTGCAAAAGCTGACTGTTTATTGCCCTTAATATTTATTCCTTTTTCCCAATGCGTAGCATCGGCTGTGGCTCAGTTTGTAGCACCGTTGCCTCTCTGTTTCAAGTCTCACTTCAGGACTTGGGTACAAAATCAATGTTAAGACTCTATGCAGTACAAGGACTGCTGCATTTCCCGACGACCTGACCGCAGGAGAAGATGCTTAACTGTTTTAACAATGGACCTAAAGTGTCTCACAGTAGAATTTTGAAGCAGAGCATGAGAGTACGATGAGAGAAAATAATGGAAATGCTGGACAGGTCTGACAGCATTTGAAGAGGGAAAAAAAATACTTGCCACACAGATGCTGCCTGACCAGAATTTTACATTTCCAATTTCTTGATAGCACAGTTGGTGACATCTTCTATCACTTAACTGAAGATCAAGAGTAGACTGATAGGGCAGTAATTGACTGGGTTGGATTTCGCCTGCTTTTAATGTACAAGGCACACCTGGACAATTTCCCACATTGTCAGATTCCAGTGTTGTAGCTGTACTGAAAGAGTTTGGTTAGGAGTTCTGGAGCATGAGTTTTTAGTACTATTGCTGATTGTCAACAGTTCTTATGACCTTGCATCTCGCCGTTTTTTGATGTTATGTGGAGTGAATGGAATTGACTGAAGACTGGTGTGACACTGGAGACATCTGAAGGATGCTGAGATGGATCACCAACTCTTCTGGCCAAAAATTGTTGTAAATGCTTCGGTCTTATCTTTTGTATTGATGCGCTGGACTCCCCCATCATTGAAGATGTGGCTATTCGTGGAACCCCTCCTTTTGGTAGCTGAGTAAGATAGTGCAGGCACTTTTTCTTTTTTCTTAATTATGTAAAGGGGGAAGTTTGGAGAAATGTCCTAATAAGAACACTGTAGACTTGCGATCTACCATAGTCACATGTTTTTTTCACTTCAGAAAGAAAACACACTACGAGAAACAGGCCTGAAGAATTTTGGAATAGCTCAGACTGAGCAGCTGTGAATTGATTCACCCCACAAGGATGATGAACCATTGCTGCTGCAGTTCTGATCATGCAGATCCGTATATCTTCACATGAGGGCCATGGATAGGATGAATGGTCAAGGTCTTTTCCCCAGGGTAGGGGAGTCCAAAGCTAGAGGGATTAAGGTGACAGGGGAAAGGTTTAAATGGGGTTTAAGGTGCAACCTTTTCACACAGAGGGTGGTACGTGTATGCAATGAGCTGCCAGAGGAAGTAGTGGAGGCTGGTATGATTACAACATTTAAAAGGCATCTGTATGGGTACATGAATAGGAAGGGTTTAGAGTGATGTGGGTCACATGCTGGGAAATGAGATTAGATTAATTTAGGGTATCTGGTCGGCATAGACAAGTTGGACCAAAGGGTCTGCTTCCATGTTGCACATCTCTACGACTCCCTGACTCCAAGCCAGGATGATGTCTTTATCTCAGTATATTGTTGGCTCAGGGATGCTCTGAATTGTACAAGCAGGGAAGAAACCTACAATTTTGAGGACTTGCGTTTGAAACGATTTCCAAAATCCTTCACCTCGCATTCTTTGAAAAACTTCAGGCATTCTTCAGTTTAGTTTTTGAGTAAGTTTTGAGCGTATTTTTTGAAAAAGAAATCTCCGTTGAAAATGAGCATGGGGCTGGATGAACACAGCAGGTCAAGCAGCATCATAGGAGCAGGAAAACTTGACATTTCCGGCCTAAACCCTGGGTAATTCAAAACAGGTAGCAAAACAGTAGTATTGTTGAAAATGTCACTGATTTTGAAGCTCATTTGACAGATTGGTTCCGTCTTGACAGCGATGTAAAGCTGGGTGAAATGCTTTTCCTCCTTGTGTTAGTTATAATTTTCTACAGCATGTAACAAATTAATTAAAGGTAAAGTACATTTGAGCGAGAGGATGTTCTTCATCGATCGTTATCTAAGCAACATTGAAGAAAGAAGCCTAAATAAAGTTAGTTTGAGATTTGGAGGGACATGTAGAGTTAAACACTATTAGAATTTGTAGCATGTTGATAAATTTGTCTTGTTAATTAACCCTCCTGATTTCCTTTCAACTCTTCGCTTGTTTTGTTGTGTGATGGTGAAACTTCATTCTTGCAATCTTCTTTCTGAATTTCTTTGGGTCTAATTATTTCTTTTGGATGTAAGCCTTGTGATAGCAAGAATTAGATAGAAATCTCATGGCAAATAACCTGTCACTGGGAAAATTAACAAACACAGGGTGCTCTGTGAGAGGGCTCAGTGACTTCAAATAAAGAAACAAACGATTTGGAAAGAATGAATCAATAGTAATTGTAAATTTATTTTACAGAAAGAAAATTACATTTTGTTTTATCTCGTTATTTGCCATTTTGCCAATTTAATCTGATAAGGAAGCATCTTTTAATAATTAGTAGAATTTCTGTTCTCTCCAATAAAATTTCTTTACACAGTAATGACCTTTGTAGTACCTGTTTGTACCTTGTGCTGTTTGCTTACCTCACATGGGTGTACACTTGTTCAAAAAAAACTCGTAGGAGCTTTGAAATAAAGATTCTAAATCAGCAATGACATTTATTGACCTGCTGTCACTCACTGTAATTGAAACCCTGGCTAATTTATGAATTGTCACACTTTCAAGTTGATTTGGACATTTTTCTTCCCCCATGAAACACAGCAAGATTAACAATAAAATCTCAAGACTCGCTGAAAGAGGTTATTAGCTAAAATAGAACATAGAACAGTACTGCACAGGAATGGGCCCTTCGGCCCAAGAGGTTGTGCTGAACATGATGCCAAGTTAAACTAATTCAGGTCAGCATGGTGGCTCATTGGCTAGCACTGCTGCCTCACAGCACCAGGGACCTGGGTTCAATTCCAGCCTTGGGCGACTGTCTGTGTGGACGTTCTCCCTGTATCTGTGTGGGTTTCCTCCCACAGTCCAAAGATGTGCAGGTTAGGGTGGATTGGCCAGGCTAAATTGCCTGTAGTTTTCAGGGATGTGTAGATTAGGTGAGTTATAGGGGGAATAGGTCAGGGTGGGATGCGTTGAGGGTCAATATGGACTTGTTGGGCCAAACGGCCTATTTCCACACTGTAGGGATTCTATGATTCTAGAATCTCTTCTGCCTGCCTTTGGTCCATGCTGCTCCATTCCCTGCATATTCATGTACTTATCTTAAAGTCACTTAAACGCCCACATCATAACTACCTACACCCCGACACCACCCCAGGCAGCACATTCCAGACTCCTACCACACCCTGTGTAAAAAACTTGCCCCTCACATTTCCTTTGAACTTACCCCCTCTTGCCTTAAATGCATGCCCTCTCGTATCAGACATTTCAACTCTGGGAAAAAGATTTTGACTGTTAACCCTTTCTATGCATCTCATCATTTTATAGACTTCTATCAAGTCTCCCCTCAACCTCCACCGATCCAGAGAAAACAACCTGTGTTTTTCTAACCTCTCATTATAGCTCATATCCTGTAGTCCAGGTATCCTGGTAAATGTCTTCTGCACCCTCTCCATAGCCTCCACATCCTTTTTATAATGTGGTGTCCAGAATTGAATGCAATACTCTTTAGGTTGGCCGAACCAACGTCTTATAAAGCTGCAACATGACATCTTGACTCTTGTAATCAAAATAGAAAGTAGTACAAATACATTGGCCAAGATTTTGTCATCCTAATGGGATCTCCCTAACTGGTCAGAGAACCGATGGAGAGATATTCCCTCCCTGCCACCAAGGGAAAAGCCAGTAAAACTTGCCGAGGATTCATACTAGTCCAAGTGATTTGTATACTTCAAAATCGAGTGAATCTGTGGGACTCTTTACTGCAGAGGGCTGTGAGTCTGCATCATTAATTATATTCCAGGCTGAGATTGGCAGATTTTTAATCAGGAAGGAAATCAACGGTTAATGGGGTAAAATCAGGAAAGTAGAGTTGAGGATTGAGATAGAGTTGAGATCAGACACATGCAGACTTGATGGGCTAAATGGCCCAGTTCTGCTCCTATGTTTTCTAGGCATATGCTCTTACCATCTTGATGAGGGCTACAAATTGAACTGGCAGGTATAATTTAATCCATCATAACCACCCCTATATAGATTATGGCAATTGCTGTTGCTGGCAGGAGTATTTTTCACTTCTGGTGGCAGCTAACAGTTTGTGTGACTTCTTGCGGTGGAATAAGAAGCACTTTATAGTCAGGACTATAGTCTTGTCAGTCTCTTCTTGTGTGGGAATCTACTACTGGGAGTTCACAAAATAAGGGATTGCCCATTTAAGACAAAGCTAAGGGTTTTTTCATTCATCACAGAGATCGTAGCTCCAAAAATAGAGTATGACAACTTAAAGACCAGCGGCCAGGAATTCTGAGAGCTTTTTTGAATTTTCAAACATTGTATTTTAAAGTCTTTCTGTCTGTCTGCAGAAGTGAGGTGAAAAGGCCAAGTGTTGGTTTTGTCAGAGTTTACAAGGCCATTTATCTCCTGGGCCTGACTTTCAAGAGCAGTGTCTTCTTTCTTAGTTTGGAGAAAACCACCTAAGGTGCATTGTAGCTAATCCTACATCCTGCCCAGTAGAGGCATGAAATGTCTGGAGTATAGAAAGTTTGCAGCTCAGTAAGAGGTCACTTGGCCCATCATGTAGCTGGGGGGCAAAAAGATAAGCCACATTCCAGCATTTGGTCTTGCACCTTATGACATTTGAGGTCCACAATGAGACACCTTTTAAATGAATTGAATGTCTCTGTCTCTAGTACTGTTTTGGCGTGTGAGTTGCAGACCCTTACCAGCTTCTGGATGAAAAGAGTTTTCCTCACTCTCCTCTGTGATCCTTCTAGTTTAAATCTATACCCTCTGGTCAGGTAAATAGACCCTTCCCATTCACTCCATGTCCGCCCTTCACAGTTTTGTACATTTCAATCAGATCCCCCCCACTCCCCAACCTCACCCTCCTCCGTTCCGAGGAGAGTAACTGCAACATATCCATTCTGTCCTCCAAGCTACATCTTGTAAATCTCTGCAGCAATCCCACTTGTGTGATTACATCCTCCCTGTAATGAAGTGATTAGAATAACACATGGTGCGAGGCCTAACTAGCTTTACGTGGCAAAAAAAAACACAAAAGCGAATGAAACAAACACTTATCGACAATTGACCTTTATTTCGATCATGCAGTCCCTGTTCTGCTGGCAAAACGGAGCTGAACAACTCCACACTGATCAGAGAGGGTCACCATATGTTTCCAAAGGGTACGTCATCTGATGAATCGAGTCGAATCTTTCAAAGAAGTCCTTTGGGGCAAGGAATATCAGAATGTCACAAGAGTAGGTAATGAAATAGAGTCTTTCATTGATCTGTGGAGTCTTCGATTGAGCAGTTTTGGAAGAACACCAATCAGTCAACGAGATTTTTGCAAAGCCAGATACATCTTTGCAAGCTGAGGTTACTACTACTGCTATTTGTGGATGTCTGCACAAGATAAGCTGGATATGAGGTTGCTATGATAGTTGTTTTATTCAACTAGGCATTATGTTGGTCATCTAGATTTCAGGCCATGACTTCTAACTCCCATCTTCACCCACCTAGGCCCCATCCTCCGGAGATCCTCACCAGAAAAATACCTACAGACACATTTCTACAGAAAATACCCATACACTTTGCCATATAAATGTGGGGAATAATTTAGAAAGAGTTAAAAGAGCACAAATATAATTTTGGACCATTTCGTCATGAGTTGACCAAAAGGCAGGTAGCATGGCCATGTGCCCTTGGCACTAGGTTAGCAACTGGGAGATCATGGAGTCACGCTAATGGAAATTCATTGATGATTTGTAGATTAGCATCAGAAAAATAACCATGATTGTTAGCAGGTAACCATGCTGTGTTACTGCTGATTTATTGACCCTCAGGGAATCAAGCCTACTATTCCTCTAAAGCTGGGCCCACACGCAACTCCCATTGCACACTACATATATGACTTTTACTTCACCTGCTTGACTGAGCAAAACCATTCAATTGTAAGAAATTTCTGCAAAATTCGGTAGTAAATCACAAAGTTGTAGCATCATCATTGCCAAATGAAACATTTGCAGTAAACTCCCTGGTATCTGGCATATACGGAGAATTGGTGGGTGCTGGTTACATGAATCTGCTGGGTGCATGAGGAATATTCTTACAGAGTCTCAATACAGTACACTCTAGTATTCTGTGAATAAAATAAATCTCAAATGGAAATGTCAAGAGGACAGCGCAATTCACACACTAGATTGCTGGAAACTCTGATGGTATTTCATCAGAGCCACCAACAGAACTAGGACTTGCACCTTGAGCGGTACCTGATGTCAAGGGCATTGGAGATGGGGATTTAGAGGTAGTAGCTCTCGTGAATATATTTCATATATCTGCCTGCTTTCAGCTTTCCTTCTGTCATGTCAAAATTGAGAATGCAAGAGGGAAGCTGCATTAGAGTTTGCACAGTACAGCAGTTTGAAAGCTTAACAACTTTCAGGACATCTTCCAATCTGTTTTTAAATTTTAAATTAAAAAGAACAATGAACTCTATTAGAGGGAAAAGGCAGGAGATCAGTACAAAATGTTCAGAGAGCTAGCGTGGTTATGATGGATCAAAAGGCTTCGTCCTTCACTCTAACAATTCAATTATAATCTTGGATGTAGTAACTCTAATCTTGCTTTATTGATGAAGAAACTGCCAACAGTTCATAGAAAAGATCTGGAAGACATGACTGATTGGTATTATGCAGATCCAGCAAGTTAAAAATGCTTATATGAGTTTATTCCACAGAATCTCCGAGGCACATGCAGTGATTATCTTTTTACTCATGTAAACTGTGAAGTGTCAGTCCACTAATGTATTCCATTGTTTGGAAGGTTGCTTAAAGTTTTTCAACTGTGTTACCAAAAGCCCATATGAGTGCCTAAACCTGACCTCTTTAAGACTCTTACCAGCTGTCAAGAACAGAAAACCTACATCTGACCAGCCTGGGCACCATTCCAGCTGAAGTCCTGATAAGGAGTTTAGTAGATTGGATATTTTGTATAACAGAACTGCTACTTCCTTTCAATAGCGGCATATCTTTAAGTAAAACTTTTAAAAAAAACTATTTAATGTGTTACTTTGAACAATAAATCTACCAGTGTAACCAACCCAAAGGGTTGTTTGTGAAGTAATAGATCCCTGACAGGTTTATAAGTATGTTGTTTGAAGGTTTCACGTGAGTTAACTTTTCAGCACAGTGTTTCCAACCTCTGTCTGGCTCTCAGCAGCAGACTGCAGCTTTGACTGAATCTCACATTGCTGTATACATTATGCTTGAGTTCCATTCATCTGAACACTTTTTCATGTTACCAACGTTTCGTGTCTATAGATTGAGTGCTGTGTTCTTGGTGTGTGACTATGCCCAGTCACAAAGAATATATGCCAATAACAGTGCGTTAGAAAATTAATCCTTAAAGAGTTGGGGCCTGTAAACTGGTGAGGGTTTATACAGTTGAGACCTGTTACAAGCAGATTGTTTAATTTTCTGCTGTAGTCCTTCTTTCACCCCACAGTACCTGTGGGATTTGTCTGGTCTTATTCTTTAGGTGGAATCTGCATTTTTAATTTATCTCAGATTTCAGGTGTTGACCAATAATCGCTCAAAGCAAGGAGTAACCAGAGTATTAAAAATAATGTTTTAAAAAATTGTTATATAATTATGACATTTTGAATTCAAATTAGAATTAGCTATTTTGTCAAATGCACTCACATGAGTACAATGAAAAGTTTACAAGTCCCCACTTACGGTGCCATCTTAAGCACTAAGGTATCCATGTACAGATTCTTAGATTAGAAAACAATAAAGAGTTAAGTCCAGCATTAGGTACAAAAGTACAGAAAGAAAGGTGAAATAACTGCGCAGAGGCCAGTATCCTGTCACCAGGTCACCCATTATAAAATGTGCACATTACACGGGTTGCAAACAGCCAGCTCAAAGCCAGTTCTTGGACTGAGAAGACTCTCTGAACCTCCTGTTTATATCTGTCAGCTAGGGCTTCCTGATTGGCCCAAGTTAACGACCCCAGTATAGTGGTGATATCATTTCATTTAAAGGTATACAGTTTACTAGCTGTGAGGCATAAGGTAGCAGTGATCTTATTAAAATACGTAGCACTCTAGGAGGCTTGACAAGCTAGGTGCTGTGAGGGTGTTTCCAATTGTGGGTAATCTACAATGAGTGGCAAAGTTTCAAAATAAAACAGTATTTAAGGCAAAGGTGAAAAAGAAATAATTTAATAATAATAATCCATAGAGGCCAATACTCTGTCATCAAGTTGTCCATTATTTACATGTGGAGAGTCCTCGACACTGATCCAGCTCCCTCAGAGCCAGTTCTCAAAGTGAGCAGAACTACTGCCACTCCTGTTTATACCTGTTAGCCAGGGCTCCCTGATTGGTTAATAGCCCCAATCAGTGAACTCATTTTTTGTGAGGTTCACCTGGCTGACCTCATCACAATCACTACAATTCTCTTCTTTTTGTTTTATTTATTCTTGGATGTGGGTGTTGCTGGCTAGGCCAATATTTATTATCGCGGGGAAAACTAAGAATCAACCATATTGTTGTAGAGCCACATGTAAGCCAGACCCAAGATAAATGGCATATTTCTTTTCCTAAAAGGCAGAATTGGCTCGGACAGGTTTTTACAGAAAATCAATAGTGATGACACAGTGGCCATTAGACTGGCTTTTCATCTTCCTCAGAAAACTCTAATAAATTTATCAAACAGAGTAAAATCTTGCTGACTTCTTCAAATCATATCTTGCTTTTCCAAGTTTATGATAAAGCCATAGAGTCATATAGCATGGAAACGGACCCTTTGGCCCAACCAGTCCATGCCGACCATAACCCCAAACTAATCTAATCCCACCTGCCCCTGACCCACATCCCTCCCAACCTTTCCTATTCAGGTACTTATCCAAATGCCTTTTAAATGTTGTAATTGTACCCACATCCACCACTTCCTCAGGAAGTTCATTCCACATGCAAATCATCCTCTGTGTAAAAAATTTGCCCCTTATGTCTTCTTTAAATCTGTCTCCTCTCACCTTAAAAATGGTGCCCACTGGTTGTGAAATCCCCGTTGTTGTTAAGGCTTCCACAATGATATATTCTAGCATTTCCAAATGGCCTGGATATTCCTTGCTCCCACTGGGTATTTATTCAGTGGGGGAGGGCACATAAAATAGGGGACAAACTCACCATTTCCCTGCCAAACACCAAGCTCATACCCTTGGCATAGATAGTGGGAGGGCACCAGAATCAACAAGCAACTCCCTTATGTAAATAGTTAGCTATGGGTCAGTGGGTCTTGTTAAAAGCCCCCAGTATTATACTGCCCACACCATAGGTACTTGTGTAGGCGGGACAGAAGGAGTAGCCATTCCATTTTATTGTATCTTAACCAGTGAGGAGGCAGGGGATACTATTTTCAGCAGGGTGCCCGTTTGCCCATTAAAAATCACCCACACCTTCAAGAAACTAGCATCCCCTTCCGACTCAGTTGTAATACAAAACCCAACCCCATCACACCATTTACCTCAGGCTAGAATCCATTGGAACCTCATGCACATGCCCGCAGTCCTGGCAATGTCCACCACAAAGCTCTGGTGCTGGCAGAACCACTAAATGTGCCGAACAGTCTGATTGACTGGTAACTGTAGTGGATTGGGCCTGTCTCCCAGTGAGGTGCAGAACTCCCATTATGCACTAATTCAAACCCCTATAGCACATTATAGCTGCAGTGTTACACCAATCAAACTTGACAGCTAGCTGCTGACTTTTCTTAAAGCTATCTGCCCCATTCCATCGACCTGTAGCTTTCTATACAATGCCTTATGTTAGGTTATTTCACTTGTATTTCATTGTATTTGCTCTCCCCATTTTCCTAAAAACCAAAACAACTTTTGCGAACTTCCACACTGATGTGACTATTCTTGATTCTAAGGAATTTTAGACTGTTATTCCTATCCCATCCATTACATCTGCAGAAATAGCTGTTAGAAGTCTCATTATAGATAACCAGGTCCTGGGCCTTCGTATTATTTTATTCCCTTAAGTTTTGCCAAAATTATATCCTCTGTTAATATTAATTTCATGAATTTGCTCATTCCCTCTAACCCCTACACAACCGTTGATTCCTGACTTGCAACATCTGTCTTCCTCTGTGAAGGCAGACAAATGAAAATAATTTTCAGTGCTTATCCAATCCTTAATTTCCCATGATAATTTTAACTATCTCTGCGTTTAATGGACCGATGTTTAATGTTGCTACATTCTTCCTTTTTTATTTATTTATAAAATCTCCTACAACTTGCATTTACATTTCTGACTAGTCACTGTTATTCCAATTTTTCCCTTTTTGTCAATGTTTGGTGGCCCTCTGCTGGTTTCTAAATGCACTCAATCCTGAGAGTTTCTATTTGCGTTTGGATTGTCGTAAGCCTTTTTTGCTTAACTCATTGCTTTCCTGCTTGGTTTTTGCTTTCTTTTAATGGAATGCATGCCAGTTGAACATTTTAAATCGTTTATTTACAGGCTTCCCCACTTTCATTTACAGCCATAAATTTTATCCATTTATTCAAATAATTCTGGTCATTTTTCTTCGTAACTATTAATTGGTTTTGTTTGAGTTTAAGATTATTGATTGTCACTGGAATATGTGGTGCAATTGTAAAGAAAACAGAGAATCGTTATTCAACTTCCAACATTTGATTTTAATACATGGGACCAAAAATGGTTATAAAGAACATTATTGACTAAAATGGCTGCTTTGACCACCTAACAAGCCCAGGCAACCCACGTGAAATGTAGAAAACCAGCTGCCTCAGAATTACCATTTTAATCAAGGAGCACTAAATATCAATGAGAGACCAAGAAACCTGATCTGTTGTTCTACTTATGTTTGTGTTAGCTTCACACATTGGAGTGAAAAAGGTTATCCGTAGCATTTTCAATTTGAGAAGGGCAGTGGAGCTACACTTGAGATATGCAAACAAGCAATATTTCACTATCTCACTTTGAACAACAAAGGAGATAGGAAGCCCCATATGAGCTGAAAGCAGCAAGGATATTGAAAGTTTCTTCTCTCTGTCTCTCTCAGTCTTATGATGTGGAGGTACTGGTGTTGGACTGTGATGGACAGAGTCAGAAGTGACACAGCACCAGATTACAATCCAACAGATTTATTTGAAATCACAAGCTTTTTTAGCGCCGCCCTTTTGTCAGCTGGAGTTAGTCCACCTGATGAAAGAGCAGCACTCCGAGAGTTTGTGATTTCAAATAAATCTGTTGGACTATAACCTGGTGTTGTGTCACTTCTGACTCTCTCAGTCTCAGAAATAGTTAAAGATGCAATTTAGAAAAGGACATGATTCATCAAGAAATCAAGATAATCTGCAAACTTTTTCACTCCTGAGGAAATAGGACAACAGCTAAATTACCTTGCATCTCATAGACTCTAAAACCTTAAATTGCAACTTCCTGTCCCTTCCTCTCTGAGGCACCATTCTCCTCCCCATATCCAACACATACCTTGCTATGTGTATGTGTCAGATACTGTGTTGATTAATTGGAATCTGGTTTCACAAGAAACAAAAGTCTACTCTCTTTCACTCAAGCAAACTGTGAAATTGGCTATCTTGGATTTTCAATCTGGCTAACTCAATTTAAGTGTAATAACCATGGGCTAACAATAAATTCAAAACGTTAGTCGAGAGGAAGAGGGGTTTAAAATAGATGAGAGCTGAACACCCCTTCATCTGGTTGTAACTTCTGTCTCTTTCAACTCAAAAAGATTGGGTTGACTGGGACTAAACTTATACGAATTTAGCATAATGAAGGGGAATCTTGTAGAAACATATAGAAGTATGAAGAGAATAGATAATATGGAAGCAAGGAGGTTGTTTCCACTGGTGGGTGAAATTAGAACTAGGGAGCATAACCTCAAAATGAAGAGGAGCAGATTTAGGACTAAGCTAAGGAGGAACTTCTTCATCCAAAAGGCTGTGAATCTGTGAGATTCCCTACGCAATAAAGCAGTTCAAGCCACCATGTTGAATGTCTTTAAGGCAAAGACGAATGGATTTTTGAACAGTAAAGGGATTAAGGGTTATGGTGAGTGGGCGAGTAAGTGGAGCTCACTCCATGAAAAAATCAGCCATGATCTTATTGAATGGTTGAGCAGGCTCAAGGGACCAGAGATCCTGCTCCTATTACTTATGTTTCTTATGTTCAACATGGAATTTAATATTGATTTGATCAGTCTTTCCCTTTTTAAATTTTTACTATGACATTACTAATAATACTGCTTCACTAAACATTACTAGATCTAAGATAGCTTCATCCTCCTCAGCTCCACAATATGTTGCTGAAAGAAACTATCACAAAAAACCATTCAACGAACTCATTGTCTTGATCCCCCTTACCAGTTTTGTTGCCCCAATCTATATGAAGTTTAAAATCCTCACAAATATTACACTGCCTTTGTTACAAACCCAATAATTTCTTGTTTAACGCTCTGTACAATGGTATAACAAGTGGACCCTATAAATTACTCACACCAATGTGTTCTGAGTCTTGCTAATTCCAATTTTTATCCCAACTGATTCTGCTGCTTGATTTGATTTGATTTATTGTAGACACCTGTACTTAAGTACAATGAAAAGTTTTGCTTTGCGAGCAATTTAGGCAAATCATAGCAAACATGGACATACAGATCATAGGGTGCTCAGGCATACAAGGTTACGGGTACAAAGGAGGTGCACAAAGCAAGATCAAAGTTAGCAAGATCAACACTATTTGACATTAGAGAGGTCCGTTCAGCAGTCGGATAACAGCAGGGAAGAAGCTATTCTTGAACCTGCCAGATACTTTCTCACTTACATTATCCTTTCCCATCAGGGCTACTCCTCCTCCTTTGTCAATCTGCCTGTTTTACCAAAGGTGTTGTGCACTGTGGAATATTTAATCCTAACTTAATAATTCCATTTTGTACCCATATCTCTATGTTGATGATTAGATCTAAACCATTTCCCTTTTTTTTGTCACTGGTTCATTTATCTTACTGTGATGCTTCATGCATTCACATACAAACCATTTAATACAATTTTGTTTTACTGATATTTCCTGCAGTGCCTTTATTTGCTGAAGTTAATTTTTTATCAAACTCTCTACATCTTCCAGGTGCACTGTTTCAAAGTTTCAGTCCTTCTCTCTGGATTTCAAAATCTCCCTTCTACAAACCATCCTTCACCCCTGAATACACACAGTGTTAGTTTAAAATCCTGCCTACAGCTTTAGTTATGTGTGTTGATCAAGAGACTACTCTCAGCATGGTGTCAGTGGAGCCCATCGCAATGGAGTACCTCACTTTCCTGTGACTGCTGAAGCATTGGCCAAATTGAAACGTTGTCTTCTCATAACCGTTTTTCGTAACATGCATTTAATTCTTTAATCTGCTTGATCCTTTGCCAGTAAGTGGGGAGGCAATGGCCTAGTGGTATTATCACTAGACTATTAATCCAGAGACCCAGATAACATTCTCAGGAGCCTGGGTTCAAATCCTGCCATGGCAGATGGTGGAATTTGAATTCAATAAATATCTGGAATTAAGAGTCTAATGATGACCATGAATCCATTGTCAGTTGTCAGTTGTTGGGAAAAGCCCATCTGGTTCACTAATGCCCTTTAAGGAAGGAAATTGCCATCCTTACCTGGTCAGGCCTACATGTGACTCTGGACCCACAGCAATGTGATTGACCCTGAACTGCCCTCTGGGCAATTAGGGATGGGCAATAAATGCCACCTAGCCAGCAACACCCTCATCCCATGAATGAATAAAGGGGAAAAAAAAGTTGGTGTGTGGTTCAGGTAGAAGTTCTGAAATGATTACCATTGATGTTCAGTAATTTATTTTAGACCATAACCCCTCAGGGTTTCTGAACAGAACTTGTTTCTACCTACATTTTACCTATAGAGGGCATCAATGGTCGAAAGGTATTATTGCTATACTTATTACTCCAGAGACCCAGGCAATGTCCTGGAGACCTGGGTTCAAATCCTGCCATGGCAGATGGTGGAATTTGAATTTAACAAAAATCTGGAATTAAGAGTTTACTGACTCATTGATCGTTGGAAAAAAAAACCTGTTTCATGAATGCCCTTTAGGGAAGAAAATTGTCATCCTTACCTGGTCTGGTCTACATGTGACTCCAGACTCACAGTGATGTAGTTGACTCTTAGACTTCCCTCTGGACACTTAGGGATGGACAATAAATGTTGGCCTAGCCAATGACAGCCTCATCCTATGAATGAATTTTTAAAAAAAAATCATTGGTTCTCATCTGGAATATCACAAATTTGTTACTGCTTCTCCCACTCAAAGTACCTCTCCAGCTGTGAGGAAAAATTCTTAACCCTGCACCAAGTAGACAACACAACTGTCATAGAGTCATAGAGCATGGAAACAGACCCTTCGGCCCAACCAGTCCGTGCCGACCATAAAACCAAATTAAACTAACCCCCCTGCCTGCACTTGGCCCACATCCCTGAAAATATTTCTTATTCGTGTACTTGTCCGAAATTCTGTTAAACATTGTATTTATATCCAAATTCATCACTTCCTCTGGAAGTTCATTCCACACTTAAACTTTTCTATGTAAAAAAGTTGTCCCTCATGCCCTTCTCAAATCTTTCTCCTCTCAGCTTAAAAGTATGCCCTCTAGTCTCGAAATCCCCCATCCTAGGTGAAAAACATTTGCCATTCACCTTATCTATACCACTCATTATTTTATAAACATATATAAGGCCATCTCTCAACCTCCTATGCTCCAGTAAAAAAACTCCCAGCCTATCCAGGCTCTCATCATTATTCAAACTCTCCATGCCTCGTAAATCTCTTCTGAACCCTCTCCAGTTTAACAGTATCCTTCCTATAACAGGGAGACCAGGACTGGACACGATACTCCAGAAGATGCCTCACCAACATCCTGTACAACCTCAACATTATGTCCCGACTCCTTTACTCAAAAGTCTGAGCAATGAAGGCCAGCATGCTAAACAACTTCTTAACCAGCCTATCTATATGTGCTGCATGCATCAAAGAATTATGTTCCCTAGGCCTGTCTGCTCTGCAACACTGTCCAAGGCCCTACTTTTAATTGTATCGGTCCTGTCTTTGTTTGTTTTACCAAAATACAATATCTCAGCCCGTTGACCCAATTGATCAAGATCTCTTTGTAATCTTAAGTAACCTTCCTCACTGTCCACTGTACCACCAATCCTGGTGTCATCTGCAAACTTACTGACCATGCTTTCTATATCCTCATCTAAATCATTTATATAAATGACAAACAAAAGTTTGACCCAGCACCGATCCCTGTGGAACATTGCTGGTGATAGGCCTCCAGTCAGAAAAACAACCCTTCACCATCACTCTCTGTCTCCTGCCTTCAAGCCAATTTTGCATCCAATTGGCAAACTCACCTTAAAGCCCATGTGATCTGACTTTACCTTGTAGTACCTTGTCAAAGGCTTTACTAAAGTCCAAGTAAACAATATCTACCACGCTGCCCTCATCAATCTTCTTGGTTACTTCCTCAAAAAATTCAATTAGGTTTGTGAGACATGATTTCCATCGCACAAAACCATGCTGACTATCCCTAATCATTCCTTGCCTCTTCTAATGCATATAAATCCTATCTTTCAGAATCATTTCCAACAACTTACCCACCGCTGAAGTCAGACTCACAGGTCTATAGTTCCCAGGCTTCATCTTACATCCTTTGTTAAAACAAAGCACAATATTAGCCACTCTCTAGTCACCTGTGCTTAATAGTGAAACAAATATTTCTGCAAGAGGCCCCCGCAATTTCCTCCCTAACTTCCCACAAAGTCCTGGGATACATTAGATCAAGTCCCAGAGATTTATCCGCCTTGATATTTTCTAACACCCCCAGCACCTCCTCTTCTGTAATGTAAACTGTTTTCAAAACATCAATATTTATTTCCCTGAGTTCTCTAGCCTCCATGTCTTTCTCCACAGTAAAAACTGATGCAAAATATTTGTGATTAGAACAAAGAACAAAGAACAAAGAAAATTACAGCACAGGAACAGGCCCTCTGGCCCTCCAAGCCTGCGCTGATCCAGATCCTCTGTCTAAACCTGTCGCCTATTTTCCAAGGATCTGTATCCCTCTGCTCCCTGCCCATTCATGTATCTGTCTAGAAAGCACAGAAACTACAGAAAGCAGAATCTATTCTTTTGGGTAAATCATTCCTATCACTGCCACCTTCTGTTTTGCTCCAGTTTAATTGTATCCATCATCTTTGGATGCAATAAATCATAGAATCATAGAATCCCTAGAGTGTGGAAACAGGCCATTCAGCCATACTGCTCCTCCAAAGAGCATTCCACCCACACTCACACCCCATATCCTATCCCTGTAAGGCTACAGTTTCCATGGCTAATCCACCTAACCTACACATCCCTGGACACAATGGGCAATTTAGCATGGCCAGTCCAATTAACTGGCACATCAAAGGTAGTTCAGACATCCACCTTGCAGGACTTCTCATCATGCACCTTGATCCTGTTGTACAAAGTCAGTACTGAGGCTCTTTTACTGTTCCATACTGATTCCCTTCTTGTGGCACAATCCCCTCCTTTAGGAAGGTATTGATGTAAATTTCCACTTCGCTGATGTATCGTAATGTCTTCAGTTCAATCTCTGGATAAACCATTCTGAGCCAAAACCCCAGAAACTTAATGCAAATGTTTAAAGTTTTGGCAAAGATCTGTAGCTTGGGTTGTGGATGGGGTTGTTGACTTGCTCGCCGAGCTGGCTTGTTCTCGTTCAGATGCTTCGTCACCATGCTGGGTGACATCATCAGTGAGGCCTCTGATGAAGCGACGTTGTTCTACTCCACTTGGAATTTATACTGGCCAGTCCGTTATGGTGAGTAGTGTCATTTCCAGTTTTGATCTGTATGGGTTTGTATATGGGGTCCAATTCTATGTGTTTGTTGATTGAAGTATGGGTGGAGAACCATGCCTCTAGGAATTCCCATGTGTGTCGATATTTGGCTTCGGCTACTATGGTTACTTTGTCCCAGTTGTCCCGAACCAAACATAGACACTACTCGCCATAACGGACTGGACGGTATAAATTCCAAGCGGAGTAGAATAACATCGCTTCATCGGAGCCTCACTGATGATGTCACCTAACTTGGCGATAAAACATCTGAACAAAAACAAGCCAACCCGGTGAGCAAGTCAACAACCTTAATGTAGATGTGTTTACCCTGCATCACACTGATATCCAGGCAGATCCAACTTCTGTAATTGAAACACACCATCTGTCCTACCATATTATCATATGTTAATTTGGATTTATTATTAGGAATTCCAGAAGGTCTTTGATAAAGTGCTGCACAGGTGGCTGCTAAGTAAAATAAGAAGCCATGGTGTTAGGGCTAGGTATTGGCATGGGTAGAGGATTGGCTGACTGACAGAAAGCAGAGGGTAAGCATAAAGGGGTCCTTTGTCAGGATGGCAGCTGGTGACTAGTGGAGTTTCAAAGGGTTCCGTGTTGGGACCACAACTATTTACATTAGACATTAATGACCTGGACAAAGGAACTGAGGGCATTGTTGCAAGGTTTACAGGTGATACAAGGGTCAGTGGGGGGACAGGTCGTGTTGAGTAAGCAAGGAGGCTGCAGAAGGATGTAGACAGGCTAGGAGAGTGGGCAAAAAAGCGGCAATTGGAATACAATGTGAATAAATGTGAGCTTATACACTTTGGTAGGTATTTGCTAAACAGGGAAAGGCTTTAGAAATCTGAAACACATAAGGAAATAGCAGTCCTAGTCCAGGATTCTCTGAAGGTTAACATGCAGGTTCAGTTGACAGTTAGGAAGACAAATGTGATATTGGCATTCATTTCAAGGGAATAAGAATGCAAAAGCAGAAATGTACTGCTGAGGTTGGATAAGCCTCTGGTTCAACTGCATTTGGAATATTGTGAATGGCATTGGGCCCCTTATCTAAGGAGAGATGTGCTGGTGTTGGCATCATGGCATCCTGAACGGCAGAGCATACTTAATGGGCTGAATGGCCTAATTATGCTCTTATACCTTATGGTCTTAGGGAACTCAGTTCCATAAAAGGCTGTGGAGGCCAAGTAATTGAGTGTATTTAAGACAGAGATAGACAGGTTCTTAATTGGTAAACAGATCAAGGGTTATGGGAGATGGCAGGAGAATGGGGTTGACAAACTTAATGTTAGAATGATGGAGCAGACTCATGGGCCAAATAGCCTAATTCTGCTCCAATACCCCTTGGTGTTATGGTGTAAAAATTCACATTTTGTTTTTTTTTTTCTTTATTCATTCATGAGATGAGGGCATTGCTGGCTAGGCAGCATTTATTGTCTGTCCCTAATTGCCCAGAGGGCAGTTAAGAGTCAACCACATTGCTGTGGGTCTGGAGTCACATGTAGGCCAGACCAGGTAAGGATGGCAGTTTCCTCCCCTAAAGGACATTAACGAACCAGATAATTTAATTTAGAAAAAAATATCTATTTTAATACATCAAGAACAAAACTGTTCTTTAATATTCTATAAATAGTAGATATGTATAGTAGACACACAAGAGCATATATCACTATACATACATAAAACAAAATCACTGAATGTAACACTCAGTATAGACCCAGAAGTTTGCTTGATGATGCAATACGTTACTTGATTATGTTTGACTCCCACCAAGAGCAAGAAATATGTTGTGTTAACACCTTCATGAGGAACTGCGGAAAAATGGAAAATATGTAACATTGAGTCATTTGGACAGTAACAGGTATGACCAGGATTGAAATATACAGGCCTGGAAAATTTATTTTTGCCTATCCAGCAAGATCCAGTGAAATTTGCATATGGTAATATAAGATTTGATACCTTAAAATTGTTTCATAAAAATGTTCAAAATTACGAAAGGGTTGATACGAAAGGTAATCTCATCTGCTAACTGTGGTGGCAATGGCCTGGCGGTGTTGTTGCTGGACTATCAATCCAGTGACCTCAGTAATGCTCTGGAGACCTGAGTTTAAATCCTGACTTAGTAAAACTGGATTTCAACAATAGTCTGCAATTGAGAGAGTCCAATGATGACAATGAAACCATTTGGCCTAGCTAGTGCCACCACATCCCATGAATGATTTTTAAAAGGAAAAATGAGTCAAGAACAAGCCACAAACGCAGTTGTTACGGAGAAATTAAAGTTCTTTTCCATGCCTGTTTTTTCTTTTAAATTCATGAATGTGTTGTGAGCTTAGTGGCTGTTCAGAAGTTGGTGGTGAGCTACCTATTTGAAATGCTTCGGCCCACTTGCTGTAGGTTGACCCACAAAGCCCTTAGGAAGGAAACTCCAAGATTTTGACCCACTGACAGTTAAGGAATGGTGATATATTTCCAAGTCAGGATGATGAGTGGCTTGGAAGGAAACTTGCAGGTGGTGGTGTTCTCATGTATCTCCTGCCTTCGAACCTTTAGGTAGAAGTGGTTGTGAGTTTGGATGTCTTAGGATCTTTGATGACTTTTTGGAGTGTATCTTGTAGATAACACCGCTGCTACTGAGTGACAGTAGTGCAGGGAATGGATGCTTGTGGATGTGGTGCCAATCAAGTGGGTTGCTTTGCCTTGGATTGTATCAAGTTTTTTGAGTGTTGTTGGAGCTGCCCCCAGCCAGGCAAGGAGGGAGTATTCCGTGACAATCCTGACTTGTAGATGTTGGGCAGGCCTTGGGGGGGGTCATGAGGTAAGTTATTTGTGATAGTATTCCCAGCCTCTGATCTGGCCTTGTAACCACTATGGTTATGTGGTGAGTCCAATTGAGTTTCTGGTCCAAGGTAGACACTGGAATATTGATAGTGGAGGATTCAACACCATTGAATGTCATGTTATGATAATTATTTTTTTCTTTTATTGGAGATGCTCATTTCCTGGCATTTGTGTGGCACAAATATCACATGTCACTTGTCAGCCAAGCCTGGAATTTGTCCAGATTTTGTTGCATTTGAACACGGACTGCTTCAGCATCTGAGGAGTCAAAAATGGGGCTAAACATTGCGCAATCCGCGGCGAACATGTCCACTTCTGACCTTATTGTGGAGGGAAGGCCATTGATGAGGCAACTGAAGATGGTTGGGCCTAGGACACTACCTGGGGAACTCCTGCAGAGATATTCTAGAGCTGATATCACTGACCTCCAATAGCCACTGCCATTTTCATATGTGCCAGGTATGATTCCAACCAGCAGAGAGTTTGCCTCATGATACCCATTGATGATGAGTACCTGGAACTCACAACCTAAAAGGCTGGCAAGGACAAACCATCATAAGATTTAAGTGGTATTTTGATGAACACTGGAAACGGCATAGCATACATGACTCTGCAATCAGTGATGGGAAATGAGAATTGCATTAGGTGCTTGATGACTGGCATAGACACGATGGACTGAAGGTCCTCTTTCAGTGCAGTAACAACATGACTCCATGGCTGTGTTTGCTTTACTTTATATCAGGTGGTCCATCCAGAATTTAAGTGCGATTTTAAGCACTTGATTTAGGAGAATGGTAAAGAATGAGACATATTGCCTTGGTTCTGGATTCACATGTGGACCAGAAGCGTTGTGTTCTGCAGTTTTCTTTCCCTGAAGGTCAGTTGTGAATGGGATGATTTTTCATGACCATTGACAATGGTTTTCATTGGACTTTTCATTCCAGATTCTATTGAATTTAAATTCCACTGTCTGCTGTGGTTTGAACTCAAGTGCCCAGAGCATTTCCCTGGGTCTCTGGATTACTAGTCCAGGGACAAAACCACGACACTACTATGTTGTTGGAATGTGGGCTGTATTTACCTATACCAGCTTTGCCTGCTGTTTCAAAATCTGTATCCATATAAATGTGAGATCTTTCTTCATTTCCCTTTCAAAGTCTAATGTTTGGCTTTACCATTCTTTATCATTAAGTTTACCACAATCTGTTTGATAGATTCTCTCATAAGCCATGGTTTGATAATGTTTGCACTACATTTTTCAAAGTAAGAAACTCAATTGAGTGGGAGAATATTATGCATTCTGTCAAATGGAGTGATATTCCTGTACAAATAAATTTAGGCCATGGGTTGAATAGGATGGTGGTGGAAGGGAATGGATACAAAGAACTCTCTCTGTTCAGCACTGATCCATGTCCATCTGGATTCCAGCTAGTTGCTGAGTCAGAAACCAAGAAACCCTTCTTTGTAATAACCGAAAGAACTGCTGACGCTGCAAATCAGAAACAAAAAACAGAAATTGCTAGAAAAGCTCAGCAGATCTGGCAGCATCCATGGGGAGAAATCATTGTTAATGTTTCAGGTCCAGTGACCCTCCGTCAGAACCTTTCTTTGTGCTTGGCGTTTATTAACTCCTCTGTCTTATAGCTCCCTTAAGTTGTATCTGTTTTCCCATTACAGCTAACTAATTATATTTAAATTAATTCAATCACCTGCTTAATTATTTCTGTATTAACAATCTGGGCGTAAAAATTAGCATCTTACAGAACTATTCATTCACTTTAGTCTCACAAAATGTTGTGCTCCAGCACTACCTTTTGAAATATTTTTCACCTTGATGTATCAAAAACTTCTGTCCTGTACACTTGAGAATGTCAACTACCATTCATCCCAATTAATGCATTGCATGTATCTGATGATTTAAGACCCCAGACATAAATAGTGATATATTAAAATAGAATTGAGAATTTTCTGTAAACATCACAAACTCTTTTCTTCTTCCTCTTTTTCGCAAGGGTTCAAGCTGCTGGTTCAAGAGCTTCCAAGTGCAGATGATGGTCCGAAAGATGCGCTGTCATTATCATGGCCAGACCAAACAGCGCTTAGTGACAATGCATTTCTGCATCCAACTGAGATAACGTTTTCCACAACCTGGGCATCATCCCTATCAACCACCCCAAAAAGATCCGAAAGTCTGGATCAAGATGCAGGTGAAAACAAAGGTGAAATAGTTTTGAAATTTAGCACAATTGATAGAAGAATTTCCACTTGTGAAAGGAACAAGAATGAGAGGACATGACTTTAAAGTGTTGTGAAAATGAATCAAGGGCAGTGAGGTTAAAAACAAACCGAGTAGTTAGGGTATGGGCTGACCTGCCTGGAAGTGTGGTGGAAGCAGGTTCAATTGAGGCATTCATGAGAGTGTTCGATGGTTATTTGTAAGAAATAGCGTGCAAGGATATGGGGGGGGGAAGCAGTGGATTGGCCTGAGGTGCAGGCACAATGGGCTGAACAGCCTTCTTCTCAACTGTAATATTTCTCTAATTCTGTGCAGCTAATTTACTATTTTTATAGAACAATATGTTTGACTGTTTTAGAAGGCAAAGTGGTGCAGCTGATAAAATTTCTAAATGAAACATGTGGAGGGAATCTGGAATGCAATGTCAGGGAAGGTAGTGGAGACCAGAAACCTTACAAAAATATTTGGGCAATCACTTGAAGTATCATAACATTCAAGTATATGGGACAAGTCCAGTGCCTCACAGGCACTGTGGGCTATCAACAGCAGCAGAATTATAATCCAGCACAAACTGTGTCCTAATAAAAAGAACCGAAAGAACTGCGGATGCTGTCAACCAGAACCAAAAACAGAAGTTGCTGGTAAAGCTCAGCACTTCTGACAGCATCTGTGTAGAGAAATCAGAATTAACGTTTCAGGTCCAGTGACCCTTCCTCAGAACTGGTTACAATATGTAACCTCATGGCCTACCATACCTCCCACTTAACCATTACCATCAAGACAGGGGATCACCCCTAGTTCAATGACGAGTACAGGAGAGCATGCCAGGAGCAGCACCAGGCATACCTGAAGATGAGGTGTCAACCAGGTAAAGCCACCAAACAGGACTACTTGCATGCCAAACAGCAAAAGCAGCAAGTGATAGACAGAGCTAAGTGATCCCACAACCAATGGATCAGATCTAGGCTCTGCCGTCCTATCATCCAGCTGTGAATGGTGGTGGATGATTAAATAACTCATTGGAGGAGGGTCCACAAATATTGCCATCCTCAATGATGGAAGAGCCCAGCACATCAGTGCAAAAGATAAGGCTGAAGCATTTGCAGCAATCTTCAGCCAGAAGTGCCGAGTGGATGATCCATCTCGGCCTCCTCCAGTGGTCCTCAGCATTACAGATACCAGTCTTCAGCCAATTCGATTCACTCCACATAATATCAAGAAACAGTTGGCGACACTGGATACTACAAAGACTACAGGCCCTGACAACATTCCGGCAATAGCACTGAAGACTTGTGCTCCAGAATTCGCCACTCTCCTAGTCAAGCTGTTCCAGTACAGTTACCACACTGGCATCTACCCGGCAATGTGGAAAATTGCCCAAGTATGTCTTGTACATAAATGCAGGACAAATCCAACCCGGCCAATTCCTGCACCATCAGTCTACTCTTGATCATCAGTAAAGTGATGGAAGGTGTCATCAACTGTGCTACCAAGCAGCACCTGCTCAGAAATAACCTACTCAGTGTCACCCAGTTTGGGTTCTGCCAGGGCCACTCAGCTCCTGACCTCATTATGGCCTTGGTTTAAACATGGACAAAAGAGCTGAATTCCAGAGGTGAGGTGAGAGTGACAGCCCTTGACATCAAGGATGCAATTGACCGAGTGTGACACCAAGGAGCCCAAGCAAAACTGGAATCAATGGATATCGGGGGCAAACACTCCAGTGGTTGGAGTCATACCTGACAAATAGGCAGATGGCTGTGGTTGTTGGAGGTCAGTCATCTCAGCTCCAGGACATCTTTGCAGGAGTTCCTCAGGGTACTGTCCAAGGCCCAACCATCTTCAGCTGCTTCATCAATGACTTTCTCTCCATCATAAAGTCAAAAGTGGGGATGTTCGCCGATGAATGCACAATGTCCAGCACTATTTGCAACTCCTCAGATTCTGAAGCAGTCTATGTTCAAATGTAACAAGACCTGGACAATATCTAGACTTAGGCTGACAAGTGGCAAGTAAAATTTGCCCTACATAAATGCCAGGTTATGACCATCACCAATAAGAGACAATCTAACCACCGGCCCTTGACATCCATTGATGTTACCATCACTGAGTCCCCAACTATCAATGTCCTGAGGGTTATCGTTGACCAGGAACTTAATTGGACTTACAGAAAAACACAGTGGCTACAAGAATAGGTCAGTGGCTGGGAATATTGCGGCAAATAACTCACCTCCTGACTTCCCAAAGCCTGTCCATCATCTACAAGGCACAAGTCAGAATTGCATTGGAATACTCTCCACTTGGCTGGATGAGTGTTGCCCCAAGAAGAAGATTGACACCATCCAGGACAAAGCAGCCCACTTGATTGTCACTGCATCCACAAGCATCCACTCCCCCGACTGCTCAGTAGCAGCATTGTGTACTGTCGATAAGATGCTCTGCAGAAATTCACCAAAGACCCTCAGACATTACCTTCCAAACCCGTGACCATTTCCATCGAGAAAGACAAGGGCAGCAGATATTTGGAAACATCAACACCTTCAAGTTCTCCTCTGAGCCACTCACCATCCTGACTTGGAAATATATCACCATTCCTTCATTGTTGCTGGTCAAAATCCTGGAATTCCTCCCTAATGGCTTGTGGATTAACCCACAGCAGGTACACTGCAGCAGTTCGACAAGGCAGCTCACCACCACCTTCTCAAGGGCAACTCAGGATGGGCAATAAATGGTGGCCAGCCAGTGACACCCACATCCCACAAATGAATAAATAACATCAAATTGGAATTAGTGCACTTTTAGTGGTAGTTGTGTCAGTGCAGACTCAATGGGCTGATGGGTCTTTTCTGTGCTGTATGATTCGATGAATCTATGCCGCTGAGAGAAGAAATTTCTCCTCAAGTCAGTCTTAAATTGCTGTGTTTTTAATCTGGCATCATGTCAAAGTCCCCAGTTTACTTTCCTTTTGGTTGCTTTGCCCTTGCTCATGAATCCTCCCATGTTACAGGATCGATGTGCCTGTGTTTCTTTACATCATATTCATAGTGTAATAATTTGGGACATTGAATCACTGCTGTCAGTTATGAGGACATTAATCAAAGCTATTTAAATCTGGTTGTCATTTACTTATCTCTTTTTCACAGCTGATTCTTGCACACATTTAGCCCTATCTGCAAAATGTAATAAATATGCAGTTATTCCCTTGTCAAGAAGGTGAATAAATGACATATATTAATGCATGTGGTGCATGCAAACTACACTATGTCTATTTCAAGAAAGTTTCGTGGAGTGAGTGAGCATTATACGCAACTTCATGTGTAAAGGATTTTGGCAGAAGCTATAACACCTTTCTCCCTTTGCTTGAGTTTTTAAATTCCTTAAATAACTTATTGAACGACATAAATATATTCGATGAAGTGAGTAACTATTAACAACCGTCGTTAGAGTAGTTTGATGAACCAGTTGAGAAATTGTAATGGTCCAAATGCTTGGACGGTGTTAGTGATTTGTGATACCTACACTTAACCACAGATGTCAGTGTCGGTGTCACTTGGATGTGAGTTTTGGTGACAAGGTCAGTGTTTATTGCCCAGTTGTCTCTGCTGAGTTTAAAATGGTGCGACACCTCTTGGACCATGGCAGTCCATGTGGCATAGGTTCACCTACAGTACTGTGAGGAAGGGAGATCCAGGCTGTTGACCTAATGATACAGAAGGAAGGATGCATTGTTTCAGGATGATGTGTATCTCTGTGAGGAACCAGAAGATGGTGATATTTTTTTTCTTTGTTCATTCACGGAATGAGGGTGTCGTTGGCGAGGCAGCATTTATTACCCATCCCTAATTGCCTAGAGGGCAGTTAAGAGTCAACCACATTGCTGGGGTCAGGAGTCACATGTAGGTCAGACCAGGTAAGGACAGCAGTTTCCTTCGCTAAAGAACATTAGATATTCCCATGTGCCTACTCCTCTATGTGTTAAACGCCATGACTTGTGCCGATAGAGGGCAAGTTAGCAATTTCCTAAGGTCTGCAGTTAATTGTTCACATGTGGAATTTGCTAGCCATTGAACACTTTAACAATAATCACGGGGGTTTTTTTCACAAAATTTGAGCCATTTACTTTGCTCATCAACGGTTGGTTGAAACAGGCAAAGACCAAATTTGCTGGAAAGATCCCATTCTTTATTTTTCTTTACTTTTGGATTGCGCACCAAAATGGGAAAAGGTTTCTGCTTTAAAACAAGGAAACTTTGAAAGGGAATGCTACGGTTTTATACCAAGTTACTGGAATCCATTTTGAATTTGAGGCAAGAACCATGACTCTGAGTTTGGTTGGCCTGGCACAAGTGGTGTCAGAGGAATATCAGCCCAGTGGCAAAGGTGGCGCCTGAGGATTGGCGACACCAGTTTGGTTGGGGCTGGTGTAGATGGTGGTGAATCAGTGGTGAAGGGATGGCAGTGTAGGCATTTATGAAGGCGTTATTGATGGTGATGAGCCTGCTCAGGAGTGATGGACTCTCTTCAATCCATATCACAGAACCATAGAATCCCTACAGTGTGGAAGCAGGCCATTCAGCCCATCGACTCCACACTGACCCTCTGAAGAGCACCCCACTCAGAACCCCCCCCCATCCTTTCCCTGTAACCCTGCATTTCCCGTGGCTCATCCACCTAGTGTACACATCCCTGAACACTAAGGGCAATTTAGCATGGCCAACCCACTTAGCCGGCACATCTTTGGACTGTCCGAGGAAACCGGAGCACCCGGAGGAAACCCACGCGGACACAGGGAGAACGTGGAAACTCCACACAGACAGTCACCCGAGCCTAGAATCGAACCCGGGTCCCTGGCGCTATGAGGCAGCAGTGCTAACCACTGAGCGACCGTAACACCCATCTTTCTTTTATTTCCCTTATTCTTAAATTATTCACAATAGGACCATTTTGAGGCAGCAAATGAAAGCTTTTCACCGTATTTTGTTATATTCTTACTGTAAAATAAAAATGACAGTAAAATTAAAATCAAATCCAATGGTATTTACACTGTTACTTTGATCAAGCTGTGGTGAAAGATGCTAGAGATTCGTTGGCACCGTAGCTATATGTTCAGAGCAGCTTTACCCAGAGACAGGCTGTTTTATTGTTTTTTATCCAATCAGGACCAGTCTCGTGGCTCAGGAGCCGTCAGCTTGACAACAGCACTCTGATTGGTTCCTGTGCACATGGAAAGCCTGTGTGTGAAAACACTGGGACAGAAAACCTCCAGACTTGAAAAAGAAAGTATCATTCTTTCAGGCAAGTCAAAATAATTAGAAGATAGTCAGCAATTCTCACTCACAATTTGCCTACAATGCAAGGATGCCTAAGCAGGAAAGTCTTGTTGCATTTGGTGAGACAGCATCTGGAATACTGGGTACAATTTTAGTCTCCTTGCTTGAGGAAGGACCTGATTGTATTTGAGACAAGTCAGAGAAGATTCAGAAGATCAATTCCAGAGATGAAAGGCATGTTTTATGAGGAGAGATTGAGCTGTTTAGGCCAATACTCGTTAAAGTTTAGAAAGATGGAAGGAAACCTAATAGAGACATGTAAGATGCTAAAGTGAATTGACAGAAGTATGTATAATGGATGTTTCCCTTGTGAGGCAATCTGGAATGAAAGGTCATAGCTTTAAGATAAGAGGGAACAAATATAAAACAGAGATGAGAAGAAATTACTTCTCTTAAAAATTTATGGATCTGTGGGATACACCACACCCAGAGTACAGTGGAGGCTGGGACATTGGTAAGTTTAAGGAGGAGAGAGACAGATTTTTAATGAGTAATGGCTTGAAGGGTTATGGAGAGCAGGCAGAAAAGTGGAGTTGAGGCCGAGATGAGATCGGCCATCATCGTATTGAATGTCGGAGCAGACTCGAGGGGCTGAATGGCCTACTCCTGCTCCTAGTTCTTATGTTCTTATAAGCTGCTGCTTCTAACCAGTGACTGAGAGACTGAATAATTAGTATGCCAATTGTCCTGTGTCATTAGTCACGAACTGAACAGACATGGAAAGAGAAGGTATGAGGTCCGAAAGATTCAAAAGAAACAAAGGGACACCTCATTGAATCCTGTGGACTGGAGCTGTTGAATAGCTCCCCTAATGTCTTTTCTTTACCTCTAACATCCATCTTTTCTTTGTTTGTCTATATCTGTTTGCATGTGAGTGTAGGAGTTTAAGAAGGGCTTGAATTATAAGTTGAATTCATATTTTGTTTGTTTTTGGTTAGAACTGATTCATTTGTCTCTTATTAAGGGCAGAAATGTGGTCCGTGTTTTCTGTCAGCCTGAGTCAATGAGACAGGAAAATTGGTGACTTTGAGTATTTTGATTAAATCATTAACTTTTGTGTTGACCGTTGAAGTGTCAGCGCGTTATCCCAAGTGGATTGTGACAATGATGATTTTTTTCTTCATCACTACAACCGTAATGATCAAGTACAATACCATGACAATAGATAATAGTCTGGAAAAGATCAAGTTGATGCATTGTGAGTAAGATATCCACTCTGTGATGGTCTCCAACAGACATGCTTGAGCAGTAATGCTTTGACAATAGGAATTACGTAAAAGACATCAAGACAAAAGTGGTGCAGTATATCGCAGAAATTGAGTTTTTTTTTGCAGTTTACAATTTATGGTTAGCTTCAAATGGAAATGCACCCTTTCCTTTTCAAATCCAGTTTCATATATCTTTGTCATTCTATTGGAAAGGACTGTGGTTTCAGGGGTGAATCCAAAGTGTTATTTTCAATTTCGTATCATTCAATGTGAAGTGTAAATACCAATAAAGTGTGTTCTCCCTGTCACATAATTCACAGCAAATCTTTCTTGATCATTTTGGTAAGAATCAGCCAAAGTACCCAATGCTCATCGTATTCAGTGTCCAGTGCCTCGAGGGAGCGTGTGTGGTTTTAGATGTGAACTGAATGGACATTAATTGCACCGAATAACCTGCTTCAATTCACAGGTCTAGAGTGCCATTTGAATGAAATACTGTAGAATTCTGATGCTTTATTAAACTCTACTCATTGTCCAATTGATTCTTTCAGACAAACCAACAGTGAGTCAATAACATTGGTGGGAATGGAAGCTGTGTACTGTTAAAGGTTGGCAAGTGAAGGCAGCACTGTGATGAACTGGGGATAGGTGTGGCATTTTCAGCCTCCAATTCATGTTCCTAACATCCCAGGTGATGGAAAATCCATAATGAATCCATGTTAAATTTTGTTATGGTCACTGTATATTACCAGTCAATTTCAGAAGTGACAGGCGATATCTAAATCATTCTGCTTTTGGCAGCAATAGCTTTAATTCTAAGAAACCCTGTTTCACCCTCAATCAAATTACAGTTGTGAAAGTGCATTGCTGCATTTTGTTTTGGGAAGGTCAATAGCCGGGATGTTCTGAGTAGTGGCAATCAGACTGCCACACTGGTCAGAAATTGCCTCAGCTTTTGGTGGCTCAGTGATTATCTCTACTGCCTCACAGCACTAGGGACACAGGTTCAATTCCAGCCTCAGCTGAAGGTCTGTGTGGAGTTTGCATGTTGTCCCCGTGTCTGTGGGGGTTTCCTCCCACACTCCAAAGGTGTGCAGGTTAGGTGGATTGGCCATGCTAAATTGCCCATATTGTGCAGGGTGGATGCACTGGGATGGGTTGGGTCTGGGTGGGATGCTCTTTGGAGGGCTGGTGCAGATTCCATGGGTCAAATGGTCCCCCTGTGTACTGTAGGGATTCTATGATGCTGCATGGTGTTGCCTCTTGTTTCAAATCCAGCTTTTTCAAACTGTGGAGCACAACATCTACTGAGGAAAATTCATCAGAGTACGATAGAAACAGGGAAAGCCAAAACACCCCACCTCCCCTTCTCCTTACAGTACTGGCTACTGTATGATAATTTTAAAGGTCCAACTTAAATGTTAGTGAATGAATGAATGAACGAATGGCTAGGTTTAGATGGGTGAGGTCAGTGAATGAGTTGTGCAGGTGATTGGAAAGTGAGTAGATGGTTGAAAGGGTGAGTGGTGTAGGTCAGGTAAAGTGGAAAGGGTAGTGAATGGGTATGTCCACAAGATAGGTACTTGGGTCATTGGGTTAAGGTGTCGTTGGACCAAGTCTGATCGAGAAGAGTAGTCAGATCAGGATCCAGCCAGGGCTGATTGGGCGTATTTGGGTGATGGGAGATAATTAGGCTTGTGATGACAGTGGGGGAGGTAAAAGGCTCGGTTCAACACTTTGGACATTACTGTTGACCAGAAACTAAACTGGACAGCCATGTAAACAATGCGGCTGCTAGAGCAGATCAGAGGCTAAGAATCTGGCAGCGAGTAACTCACCTCCTGTCTCCCCACAGGCGGTTCACCATCTAAAAAGCACAAGTCAAGAGTGTGATGGAATACTCCCCGCTTGCCTGGATGGGTACAGCTCCAATAGCATTGGGAGGGGGTCAGCAGAATATGTTTGCGGGTAGGTGGGTTGAACTGGGTAGCTATGTTTCATTGTCGAAACGTCACTATATCTTTAAGATACTGTATTGCAGCACGAGATCTGAAGTATTAAGCCCTCATCCACCATCTGATCTAAAGATCATATGAAGCATGACACACTACTGGAGGCATGTTGGACTCAGTTATAATCTAATAGCTTAATATTAGCACAGACAAGTGTGTGATATATTCATACATCATGGTCGGGTGTTACAAACATCTGTTGGGTTCTTCCATACCATAATACCTAAGGTGGATGGTTAGTGCTTTGGAAGGGTTCAGACTAAAATTGCAGGGATGGGAACCTATACCAGTCAGACTCGAGGATTGGAAATGTTTTATATTTGAGAAAAAGATGACACAGGAATTGATTAAGAGGACGAAAAATAGAGGTAGACAGCCATTTTACAGGGAGCATACAAACCAATTGCAAAAACTTCTGTAAGTGTGTGAAGGGAGAAAGATAAACTAAGACAAATACAAATCCCTTACATTCAGAACAGGGGAGGTTATAATAGGGAACAAATAGATAACAGAACGCTATATTTTTTTTTAGTTCTGTCTTCACAATACGGAGACATAAATAACATCCCAAAAATATTGGAGAACACAGGATCTAGGGATAGGGAGGAACTGAAGGAAATCAGTCTTCGTGGGGAAATGGTATAGGAATTGATGGGATTAAAGGCTGATAATTCTCCAGGGGCTGATAATTTACGTCCCAGAGCACTTGGGGAAGTGGCCGTAGGAAAAGTGGATAAATTGTTGGCCATCTTTCCTGATTCTGTGGACTCTGAAACAGTTTCTATTTGATCGGAGGGTAGCTATTTAAACAAAAAGGAGGTAGCAAGGAAACAGAATTATAGGCCAGTTAACAGGGGGAAAATAAGGGGGAAGTGCTAGATTCCATTAAAGAAGATTTAATAACAGAGCACTTGGAAAACAGTAAAAAGATCAGAAAGAGTCAGCATGGACATAGAAACCAGGAATCATGCTTGACAAATCTACTGAAGCATGACAAATCTATTGAAACTTTTCAATCAGCTGACATATAACATTGATAAGAGGAAGCCAGTGGATGTGGTTTACTTAGTCTTTCAGAGGGCTTTCCATAAGGTCTCATGTGAAAGATTAGTGTATAAAAATAAAGAACTAAGTGGAATATCTCCACGTTTGCAGATGATACCAATGTGGGCAAGAGAGTGAGCTGTGAAGAGGAATTGGAGATCCTTCAGTGTGATTTTGACAAGTTATGATTGGGCAAAAGCATGACAGATGAAGTACAATATGAATAAGTGTGAGGCTATTTACTTTGGTGGCAAAACCAAGAGAGCAAATTGTTAACCGAATGGTTATAGATTAGGAAAGGAGGAGGTGCAATGAGACCTGGAAGTCCTTGTGAATCAGCCACTGAAGGCAAGCATGCAGATGGAGCAGACACTAAAGTCGGTGGAGTGGTGGACAGTGTGGAAGAATGTTGCAGGTTGCAGGGAGACTTGGATAAACTGCAGAATTGGGCTGAAAGATGGGAAATGGAGTTCAATGCAGATAAATGTGAGGTGATGCATTTTGGGAAGAATAATAGGAAGGCAGAATACTGGGTCAATGGAAAGATTCTTGGTAGTGTGGATGTGCAGAGGGATCTTGGTGTCCAGGTACATAGATCCCTGAAAGTTGCCACCCAGGTTGATAGTGCTGTTAAGAAGGCATACGGTGTCTTAGGTTTCATTGGTAGAGGGATTGAGTTCCGGAGCCGTGATGTCATGCTGCAACTGTACAAAATGCTAGTGCGGCCTCACTTGGAATATTGTGTACAGTTCTGGTCGCCCCATTACAGGAAGGATGTGGAAGCATTGGAAAAGGTGCAGAGGAGATTTACCAGGATGTTGCCTGGTCTGGAGCGAAGGTCTTATGAGGAAAGACTGAGGGACTTGGGTCTGTTCTCATTGGAGAGAAGAAGGCTAAGAGGGGATTTAATAGAGACATACAAAATGATCAGAGGATTAGATAGGGTGGACAGTGAGAGTCTTTTTCCTAGGCTGATGACGTCGGCTTGTACGAGGGGGCATAGCTGCAAATTGAGGGGTGATAGATTTAAGACAGATGTCAGAGGCAGGTTCTTTACTCAGAGAGTGGTAAAGGCGTGGAATGCCCTGCCTGCCAATGTAGTTAACTCAGCCACATTAGGGGCATTTAAACAGTCCTTGGATAAGCATATGGATGATGATGGGATAGTGTAGGGGGATGGGCTTAGATTAGTTCACAGATCGGCGCAACATCGAGGGCCGAAGGGCCTGTTCTGCGCTGTATTGTTCTATGTTCTATGTTCTATGACAGTGAAAAAGGCAGATTTTATGTTGACCTTCATAACGAGACGATTCAAGTACAGGAGCAGGGATGACTTGCTGCAATTGTACAGAGCCTTAGTGAGATCTCACCTGGAGTATTGCGTCTTGACCAGTTTTGGTCGCCTTATCTGAGGAGGGATGTTCTGGCTATGAAGGGAACATAACAAGGGTTTACAATACCAATTCCTGAGATGGCAGGACTGGATCGCTTAGGACTAAATTCATTGGATTTTAGAAGAGTGAGGGCATCTGCTACAAATCTATAAAATTCTAACAGGACTAGATAGGGTAAAAGCAGATGGAATGTTCCCGATGACCGGGGAGTCTAGAACTGAGGGCCTCATTCCAATGTTACAGCATAGTCCATTTAGGACTGAGATGAGGAGAAATTTAGTCACCCAGACAACGGTCAGACTCTGAAATTCTCTGCCAGAGAATGCAGTTGAGGCCAAAAGATTGAATGTTTTCGATAAGGAGCTACATAGGCAAATGCAAAAGAAAAGCCTCTGAGGGCACTTACAGGGCAAGGATGATATTTCTTTGCAAGTAAAGATGACATTCTAATATTTTAAAATTCGTCTCCAGGGATATGTGTGTCTATGGCTGGACCAGTATTTACTGCACACCCCTAGTTGACCAGATTTAAGTGTTAATATTTTCAGTTCAGTATGAATTCTATTTTGGAACTTCAGTTCTAAAGAAGAGTCATGTTGGCTTTGAAACGTTAACTCTGCTTTCTCTCTCCATGGATGCTGCCTGACCTGCTGATTTTCTCCAGTATTCTTTGTTTTTATTTCAAATTTCCAGCATCTGCAGTATTTTGCTTTGATCCCAAAGATTTTGTTTAGCTCCTAGCCCTGTGTGTTACTAGATGTTTTAAAAATAAGGCTGAAAGATGGTGAAGTGCTCTTGCTGCAAATCTGCTATTTATGGGCACCACTGAAGTGATGGATTGGAATGAATATTATCTTAAAACAATTACTTTTGATCTACAAGTGATAATGAGCCAGCTGCAAATGGTGCAACTGTTTCCACAGCAATAAAATGTTAATCCACACATCAGCAGAAAGCATATTTCTTTCAATGTCACTTTATAAGACAATATTAGGCTTTCTGTCTCTGGAGATTGGTTATAAAACCATTTTGACTCTTGAAAATAATGTGTTGACAACATCGTAGAATTGTAGGAGTTTAGTCACTGAATTGGCTTTGCCATCAACCATGTAGTTTCCAAAAATAATTCCACTCCAGCTAAAGAGATATAGTGTTCTTAGATTATTTCCCAATTTTGTCTATGAGCAGCATTCCTCTTTCGACCACAGTATAGTTTAAATTGAACCCCTACGAAAGTGGAAATGTTTTCTCATTTTGCTGATTCTCCTTTTTATGTACACCTCACAGCAATCAATCTTTTGCCAGATTTCATCCAGAAATGAAGAACTGATCAAGTGAAAATGTTTAACCTGCAGTTCAACTTTAATTTAAGTTTCTTTGTTATCTGTTCAACTGGAGGAGAGACTTGTTCCAACAGGAGGTAACTCATAATAGAGTATGTTGTAATTCAGCTCAATTGCCTGCAGAGATTTAGAATGTTTTTTTTATTTAACCCAGAATATTAATTCCAGCAAAACTGAATGTAAAAATTCTCACAATCTACTGATACAATTGCATTAAAATCAGCCTCGCTCAATGTAATCGTTTCAAAAGAAACAGATGCCTAATTTGCAAATTTTGGATGTGTCATTTGAATCTAATGCAGAAGTTAAAGGTTATGATACCAGGACTTACTGCTTCCTAGAAGTGGTGGGGGAAGGTTGCAAGTGGGGCAAATAATTGGATGGTTTGGCATTGTGGAGATATCCACACCCTTTCATCAACTCAGTAGTTCAATTCTGAAAAACCAAATCTCTGGGGGACACACCTGACCAGCCAACCGTTATGGCCAGTAAATATCCAACCACTTAATGGCATTAAGCCATCACTGAATCTATTAAATACTTCAAAACAAAAGCAAGGAACTGCAGATGCCGGAAACCTGAAATGTAAACAGAAATTGCTGGAGAAAACAGAGTTAATGTTTCAAGTCCAAGAGCTGTTCTTAAGGAGGTTCACTTGAAACATTAACTCTGCTCTCTCTCCAGACCTGCTGAGTTTCTCCAGTTTCTACTGTTTCTGTTAAATGCCTTTCTGTAAAATTACCTACTTTCCCAATAGATCTTCTGGGTTGAGAGGAAGCAGGTTGGGGAACATAGGTAAGGATAGGAGAATGGTAATGTCATGCCTCCCTCCTGCTCTTGCCTTTAGCTCTCTGACTCTCCTTGTTTTGCGACCTCCCACCTATGACCCTCCCCAGAAACAGATCACTTATTGTTTGGCTGGTCCTGGTTTTCGGTGCCAATGCGCAGCTGATATCCCGGGTCTTTGTCAAAGTCACGGCACCGCTCAGTGGTTGCCAGCAGCTTCAGGCAGGGACATCGCTACCGCCAGACCCAATTGGCCAGGAAGCTCACCATGTCACTACTGAAGGGCCTGGTTGGCTCTTGATCCGTGTTGGGGGTCATAGAGTCGTAGTGTCATACAGCATGGAAACAGACTCTTCGGTGCAACTAGTCCATGCTGACTGTGTTCCCAAACTAACTGGTCCCACCTGCCTGCGTTTGGATCATACCTGCCCAAACCTTTCCTATTCATGTACTTACCTGAATGTCTTTTAAACTTTCTAACTGTACCTACATCCATCATTTCCCATGGACGTTCATTCCACATACGAACCACTCTGTGTATAAAGAAGTTGCTCCTCATGTCCTTTTGAAATCTTTCACCTCTCACCTTAAAACTACACCCCCTAGTTTTGAACTCCCCCACCCTAGGGTAAAGGTCCTTGCCATTTACCTTCTCGATGCCTCTCATGATTTTATAAACCTCTATAAGGTCACCCCTCAACCTCCTCCAGTCCAGTGAAAAAAGGTCCCAGCCTATCCAAGATAACAAGGTGTAGAGCTGGATGAGCACAGCAGGCCAAGCAGCATCAGAGGAGCAGGAAAGCTGACATTTTGGGCTTTTCTGAAGAAGGGTCTAGGCCCGAAATGTCAGCTTTCCTGCTCTTCTGACGCTGCTTGGCCTGCTGTGTTCATCCAGCTCTACACCTTGTTACCTCAGATTCTCCAGCATTTGCAGTTCCTACTATCTCCCCCCAGCCTATCCAGCCTACTTTTATAGCTTGTGAATCCAACATGCACTGAGTTTTCACATTCATTGCCATTTATCTCCATTTTCCTGGGATTTCTCTGAGCAGCTCCTGTTTGAAAGCTGCTTGGATATAATGGTCAGTATCTTTCACTTCACTTTTCAAATTCAGTCCTCGATCCATGATCAGAAAATGCAACTGAATTGAAGTGTTCTTGCTGCAGTACAAGCTGAGAATCAGAGAAAAGTTTGTTCCAAAGTAAAGATCTCCCAATATCAGCGTGAAAACTTTGCTGACGAGGGTGAAAGCAGGCTCGTACTTTTCTAAAAGAAATCAGAAAATTCCAGGCACGTGTATTTAAAAAAAAGTGTTCTCATGTTTAATACACTTGTGGCATCGTGGTCACTGGATGAGTAACCCAGAACGCCAGCTAATGTTCTTGGGAGGTCAGTTTAAATCCCATGGCAGATGGTGAAATTTGAATATTATAAAAACCTGGAATGAAGAAACAGCTGGTCTAATAGTGACCGTGGAACCACTGTAGATTGTTGCAAAGGCCAATCTGGTTCAATAATACCATTTAGAGAAGGAAATCTGCTTTCCTTGCCCAGCCTGATCTACATGTGACTCCAGCAATGTGGTTAACTCTTATCCACCATCTGGGAAATCCGCAGTGGGGACCCTGTGAATTAAAATTCAATATAAAGGTATTGAGTCAATTTCTGCCTCGACTTTTTTTTTAAAGATCAGAATGAGAACTTAATGGTAACTGGAGTTTAACCAACTTTATTCAGCTTGACTCAATACTTACGGAAAGCATATTTTGATAAATATCATTTTCTTAAGAATTCTGCCAGAGACTCTCTTGTGATTGGAGCCAATGTGTACATGTAACTTGCAAAACTCTTGAAGACTTTCTCTTGATGTTTATTTTAGCTGAAGACACTTGGGCCCACAATGTGAATCAGATGGTTTACCAGCGAAATGAAATACTTATAACACCCTTATCAAAATATTATTTTGGGTACAGTCATAGAAAGTGGGAGCTTTGATATTATGACTACATGTTGCCAGTGCTTGGCAAGTAAGAATTCTGCCCTCTTGTGATGTATCGTAGTTGAATGAGATTTTGTGGTTGGGCATGGAGGATGGGGGTGGGGGGAGTGAAAATCTTAACACAGTGTATAATATCCAGTAGAGGGAGTGAATGGGAAGGCTGCTTGTTCAGGAGTATTAAACTAAAATGCAATACAATCTGTTTTCAAGTAGATTAGAGGCCATGGCCTCTATTTTTACATTTACTGAACTGAAGCAAGCGATGTATTTTCTAATTTCTCTGTACACTGGGGCAAGCCTGTAACAGATCAATACCATTTGCTTTATAAAGCACCAGAGTTGGATCTCAGTCGAAGAATGTGAATTCCACAAGAAGAGTTTGAAAAAAAAATGAAATAAAATGTTCTTGTAGATGCTGATTTACCCAGTGTAATAGCAAAATGATGCTCTTTAGTCAAAAAGGTAGCAAAAATAATAAAATGTTGCCTTTATATTTTCTCGCTCCAGGCGACATGTATTCTCAGTATTTCCTGCATTTGTTAGCATTCCCTTTATTTGTGGAGGTTTTTTTTAATCCACTTTAGGTATTTCTGTTTGTACTGGTTTAATTGTTTGACTGGAGTCAGCAACTATTAATAGTGAAAACATAGAAATCAAATTTCTTTTCCAAGGAAACATTGATTATTTCCCATTTATGGGCTTTTTTGCAATTTGCAATTATTCTGTACCTAGTCCCATTGAGACAGGCAGCACACAAACTGATCCTTCCTCTTATGAATGATTGTCCAATCTGACAGACCATGGTCAGCATTGCAACAGGAAGTCCAGCACTACGTGTGTTTGGCGCATGTTTCTATGAATCTGCATCACTTAAAGATACACTTCCCCTCTTAAGGAGGAGCTTCACTCTTCACGCTGTCACTGTCTGTCTGTGGTACAAGGGATGATATGGAGAGAGACAGCAAACAAACAAGAGCAGGATTTAAAGGTAAGGCCCTGGGGAGTGTTGTTGAACAGAGAGACCTAGGGATTCTTGTACATCGTTCTTTGAAAGTGGTGCCACAGGTGGACAGGGTGGTGAAGAAAGTGTTTGGCATGCTTGTCTTCATTGCTCAGACCTTTGAGTGTAGGAGTTGGGTTGTACAGGATGGTGGTGAGGCCACTTTTGGAGTACTGTATATAGTTCTGGTCACCCTGCTATAGGAAGGATATTATTAGATTAGAGATGGTGCAGAAGGTTTACCAGTATGTCATCAGGACAGGCGGGTTTAAGTTACAAGGAGAGGCTGGATAGGCTGGGACATTTTTCACTGGCTGAGGGGTGACTTTACAGAGGTTTGTAAAATGATGAGGGGTATTGATAAAGCAAAGGGTTTTTTTCCCTAAGGTTGGCATAGGGGAGTTCAAAACTAGAAGAGGAAGATTGACCTGAGGGTGACTTTTTTCACACAAAAGGTGGTTCCTATGTGGAATGAATTGCCAGAGGAAGTGGTAAATGTAGGTACAGTTACAACATTTAAAAGATTTTTGGACAGGTAGATGAATAGGAAAGGTTTGGAGGAATATGAGCCAAATGCAGGCAAATGGGACTTCTTTAGTTGGGAAACTTGGCTGGCATGGATGCATTGGACTGAAGAGTCTATTTCTGTGCGGTATGACTGTTTGTATCTAAATGGTGAAACAGGTGAGGGGGTCGGGGGTGGTTTCTTCTTTCACAAGTGTGATGCTGGAGGTCTTAGATCAGGAGTTTGCCTGGAGGAAAGGGGCCATTTTTCCTATGAGGGAACAGGACATTAATTCCAAAATTGGAAACATTGAAATATAGAAAACTGGAGCCAGAATGTCCATTCACACCATCAAGCTTGCTCTACCATTCATTATGATCACGCCCGATCCTCTATCTTAACAACATACTGCTGCTTTCTCCCCATTCCCTTGATGTCTTGGGTGCCTCCGGGAGTAGGCAGCAAAATGGAAGGAATTCACTTGTGTAGTCAAGATCATTTCATACATTTTTTAACTGGCATCTTTATCCCCCATTGTGCTACCAGCTTCTCACATCACTAAGAAACAATCCTGTACAGTCAGGACTCAGGTGTAACATCCTGAAATTCCATCCCACCCTCGTAATGGACACCAGAAGTTACACCCACTCCTCACGGCCTCTAATCATCTGCAACTATCACCAGCCCATTATCCCAATGCTTTGCAACACACTCACTGACATTCTTCTCACCCTTCTGTTAGACAAAGTGACCATAACGGCAGGAAGCCTAGGAGAACGGGAATGAGACAGGCACATTCTGTGACAGCTAATTCCACAAAAGGAGGCTGTAACATCATCATTGGTCCAGCTGTGAAAGAGGTCATCACGTCTGGTGTGAGCAGACAGTACGTACCTGCCTGAAGGCCCTTCACAAATCCCACCTCACCCTTAATCCTCCACCTGGCGTCAAGTGCAAGCTGCAGATTGATGTGAGCATGAGTCTCCTATTTTCCACCCACCAGAGCTCTCTTCTGGACAAGATGCTGCAATCTCATGAGGAAGGATGGGAGCAACTCACCTCCAGCAAAGAAACGGCCTTCTCTGATCTGACGTACACAGCTACTGATTCCAGTGAAGGCACAGTGTGTACACTCAAAGCTGACATAGAGTTTGAGACAGTACATGGTGAATGGGAGAGATCTATAGCCAGAACAAGGCCAACAGGATGGTTTATTGGTGCCAAATACCAAGAGGGCAAAATCGCAGATGTGTGATTTAGTTGAGGGCACTGATGGGATGACATGCTCTTTTGATGCCTTTAGTGACTATAGGCGAGGCAGAAAGGTGGAAAGCATTCACATGTACAGTTAACATCAGTGAATGTATGATTCAAATCGCATCTCTTCCCTGATTGTTAGAACCTGGCATCTCTCCCTCTCTCTCTATTTCTCCAGTTGATATCTCCCTCGTTAGGTCTATGCAGCAAGAACGCATTCAAGAATTCATCTAGAATGTTTGATGGTTGGATAGTCCTACCGGACAGCCTGTGGCCACTGCCAAGGTGACCCTGCAAAGGGATCTACCTGAGTTTAGCACAGAGTGTCTTGGAGCTCACCCTCTCTGATGTGGAAGATTCGACCAACTCCTTAACTTGTGAAATCAGCTGTGATACAGCATCTGGTGACCAGGGTCTTACCTGTGATACAGCATCTGGTGACCAAGGTTTTAGCTATCATTGCAGCAGTGTGGAATACACCCAACATCACAAACCTGCCCTGGAAGCTAAGGCTGAGCTCATGGCATCCAGGCTTGGTACCAGGCAGGCTCAGATGGTTGGCACGATGGCTGTGAAAGTCAATGCCTAATGGGAAGGCCTGCAAGTTCTTCGTGCAGTCCAGAAATCTACCCTACAACAGATTATTAGACTGGCGAAGATGCCATACTGATGAAATGGAAATGTCTCTATGGAACTTATACCTGCTGTCCTCTCAGGATGTGAGCAGTTTTGCTCTTGCCACTGCCACTCTGCTACAGCACTTGCTGTCACCTCTGAACTAATCAGTTTGGTCTACTGCTGCCCACATTGAGACATTGAAATTGGAAGTCAGGCCCTTGTTACCCAATACTCAAGGACCTTGTGCAAGTCCATTTGCATCAGCCACACTGGGAAGCACTCTATGTGGAAATTAGACCAGACGAAGGCAAACAGAAAGGGAGCCGTGTATAGAATGGTTTGGCAATATTGGATGCATTGTAGAATAACAGCATATTGGAAAGTTGGTGTATTTTGGAGAATTTTGACACAGGTGACATTGTAGGATGTTGCTGACGTAGAACTGGGAGAATTATGGAGCCATAGCAGTGGAAGAATGATGTTCTAACAGATCTGGAATCTTATGAGCTGGTCACTCACAACTCTGCAGAATAAAGGATCCTACACACTTCCTCGTGCCTCTTGCTTGAGATGGCAGTCAATGGGTCCCTGCACCATTGAGAATCCCACTGTCCTGACAAAGGCATGTGCCCACTCACCACCCTGTTTAGAGAGTTGGTAATGAAAACTGGTCTCTTGGTGGACAGGATTTCCAATGCTTCTAGGCTGCAGTAGTAGATGGGAAACTAGAAATACCGGTGTGGTCAGCTGCACTCACCACAGATGATTGAGACATTAAGAGGGACAGTGGCAACTGACAGCAACTCACCCGAGTTTGAGGATACATTTTCAATTGAAGGAGGCGATGGCCTCATGGTATTATCACTGTACTGTTAATCCAGAGACCCAGATAACATTCTGGGGACCTGGGTTAGAATCCTGTCACAGCAGATGATGGAATTTGAGTTCAATAAATATCTGGAATTAAGAGGCTAATATAAACCATGAATCCATTGTTGATTGTTGGGAAAAACCCATCTGGATCACAAATGCCCTTTAGGGAAGGAAACTGCCATCCTTACCTGCTCTGGCCTACATGTGACTCCAGACCCGCAGCAATGTGATTGACTCTGAAGGCCCTCTGGACAATTAGGGATGGGCAATAAATGCTGCCTCGCCAGCAATGCCCTCATCCTGTGAATGAAGAAAAATAAAAAATGTGGCACACTTCTGTAGCCTCCTTCTTGGTGAATCTCAGGTATATTCAAACGTTGCTCCTCGGCGAGGTGAACAGCTCCTTGAAAACCTTTGGTGGGAAAGGCCTGAAAGCCCAACCTGCTAACTCACTACCCTCCACAGAGCTTTCCCTCTCTACGTCCTCAGTTCCATCCCCTTGTTGTGTTGCTAACCTAGAGAGAGGCTCACAAAATTCCTTCAAACTCCAGCTACACATCTTTGATAAATTAGCAGGCTGCCATGCTTCTTCCAAGCGAGACTGTTAGACATCATGATCTCATACTTAGATAACAAGGTGTAGAGTTGGATGAACACAGCAGGCCAAGCAGCATCAGAGGAGCAGGAAAGCTGACGTTTCGGGATTTTCTGAAGAAGGTTCTAGACCCGAAACGTCAGCTTTCCTGCTCCTGTG
>JAHRHZ010000063.1:8809799-8835432 GCA_024137785.1 Ginglymostoma cirratum
TGTGTTCATCCAGCTCCACACCTTGTTACGTCAGATTCTCCAGCATCAGCAGTTCCCACTATCTCTGATCTCCTACTTTATGTGTTTCCATCACACCCACCCACAAGAAGGCCCCCTACGAGCATGGGCTGGGACACCACTTTGGGAACCTATGACTGCTGTATGCCCAGCTCCAGCTGAGATTTGCAGCTCTTTGTGTTGAGATTTCAGATGCAAAGATGCCACACAGGCTTGATTGAGTTTTTTGAAGAAGTAACGACGAGGATTGATGAGGACAGAGCAGTGGACGTGATCTATTTAGACTTCAGTAAGGCATTTGACAAAGTTCCTCATGGTTAGCAGGGTACATCACATGCAATGCAAGAAGAACTAGCAATTTGGGTTTTGAACTGTCCGAAAGTTAGAAGACAGAGGGTGGTGGTGGAGGGTTGCTTTTCAGACTGGAGGCCTGTGAGCAGCGATGTGCCACAAGGATTGGTGCTTGGTCCATAACTTTCCGTCATTTATATAAATGATTTGGATGTGAACATAGGAAGTATGGATAGTAAGCTTGCAGACGACACCAAAATTGGAGGTGTAGTGGGCAGTGAAGAAGGCTACATCAAGGTACAATGGGATCTTAATCAAATGAACCAATGGGCTGAGGAGTGGGAGACGGAGTTTAGTTTAGATAAATGTGAGGTGCTGAATTTTGGAAAGGCAAACCATGGCAGGACTTCTACACTGAATGGTGAGGTCTTGGGGAGTGTTGCTGAACAAAGAGACCTTGGAGTGCAGGTTCATAGTTCCTTGAAAGTGGAGTCCCAGGTAGACAGGATAGTGAAGACAGTGTTTGGTATGCTTGCATTTATTGGTCAGTGCATTGAGCATTGGAGGTGGAAGATCATGTTGCAGTTGTACAGGATATTGATCAGGCCACTATTGGAATTTTGTGTGCAATTCTGGTCTCCCCGCTATAGGAAAGATGTTGTGAAACTTGAAAGGGTTCGGTAAAGTTTTACAAGGATGTTGTCAGGGTTGGAGAGTTTGATCTATAGGGAGAGGCTGAACAGGCTGGGACTATTTTCCCTGGAGCATCGGAGGCTGTGGGGTGACCTTATAGTGAATCATAAAATCATGAGGGGCGTGGATAGGTTTTTTCCCTGACGTAGGGGATTCCAAATGGACGGGGCATAGGTTTAAGGTGGGAGGGAAAAGATTTAAAAGGGACCTAAGGGGCAACTTTTTCACACCGAGGGTGGTGCATGTATGGAATGAGCTGCCAGAGGAAGTGGTGGAGGCTGATATAGTTACAACATTTAAAAGACATCTGGGCATCTACGTGAATAGGAAGGGTTCAGAGGGATAGAGACCAAATGCTAGCAAATGGAACTAGATTTATTTATTGACACCAGGTTATAGCCAACAGGTTTATTTGAAAACACAAGCTTTCAGAGCCTCAAGTGTTGGTGAGGGAGGTAGTATCAGACACAGAATTTATAAGTAAAAGCTCAATAGGTCACACCACTGATGAGGATGTATTAAACAAAACTAAGATGCTGTTAAATCTTTAATCAGTTAGAAGGTTTTAATTGATTAATATGTATATGTAAATCTCTCCCCCCCCCCACACACACACACACACAATCTATGGGATGAATGAATTTGTATTTGCAGATATATTCTAATTTGTTTAAAAAACACACAAACTTTAGACAATCAGTCAATGTGGTGTTTTATAAATTCCTACTTGAGAAATAAAACCAGTCGGACTCTAAACCAAAACACAAACAGATTCCAAACAAGGCCTCGCACCTGACATTCATTGTCTAAACTAAAATGTCACCTCTTCTTTACCCTGATAAAAGCTTTGGTCCACTCAGGGCAGTGACTTGAAAGCAATGCGGAGGTGTACATATACGTATTAATCAATTAAAACCTTCTAGCTGATTAAAGATTTAGCACCATTTTAGGGTTGTCTAATACGTCCTCATCAGTTGTGTGGCCCTTTGATCTTTTTCTTATAAATTCTGTGTTCTGTGTGCTTCTTTCTCACTTCACCTGATGAAGGGGCTACGCTTCAAAAGCTTGTGTTTTCGAATAAATCTGTTGGACTATAACCTGGTGTCGTGTGACTTCTGACCTTGTCCACCCCAGTCCAATGCCTGCAGCAGGTCCACATCATAGATTTATATAGGATATCTTGTTGGCATGAACAAGTTGGATTGAAGGGTCTGTTTTGGCCCGTACATCTCTGTGACTCTATGACTAAATAGGAGGGAAATTTCTAAGCAGAAAAGACAGCCTGGATGACATTTTAAAAAGAAAAGAACTATAATTGACAATGCAATTTGCAAGTTTGTAGGAGTTTTGTACTGTTATTATGATGGAGACAAAAAAAAAATTCTTGTGAGTCATTACAGATCAGTAGGAAATAGCAACATGCTTATAGATTTGACAGGTTTTCTGGTGCTGTGCTGCAATAATTTGTGGCTATAATTCCTGCGTAATGGTACAATAGTTTTTTTGTGACTCTGAGTCCAAAGTAATACATTTACCATCTCAGCAACACTATCATGAGATAACCTTGAGGGGAGCTCAGCATTTTTATTTTTAAGGAGTCAGGAGAGAAAAACAAAAGGAGAATTGACTCTGTATGCCTCTTGCCAATGTCAAACCTCACTGGGGAATGCACTGGAAATTCCTGGAGACATCACAAAAGTTAAAAACTTTTAAAAAGTATGCAAGGTTCTCCAAGTTACCTGATTTTTATTTCCTGGTAGACAGAAAACACAGACCAGATTTCTGTACTTAATGGGAGTTGCCACTTATTGCAAACAAGTAGACTATAGATACAGGTAAAGAACTGTGAACCATAATCTATAACTCTAAAAGTTAACATCCCTTACATACTCACTCTAATACATATGCACACACATAGACTAGAAAAATATACAAGTGTTATGGATGGAGGTAAATAGTGAAAGCAGTTCAGTGATCTTTGTTCACAGGAGATGGTTCTTGTGCTAGTCAGAACTTTGCCTCTTGGTCTTTCTTCTCTGGTGCTTTTGCTGGTTCTTATGGGGCACAGGGTGGCTGGTTCATGCTTATAAAAGGTCCCTGTCTAATTAATTAAAAGTAATGGCTTATAGCACCTGCTAGAAGAAACATAAACTGATTTTCTTTAAGCTTTCTGTAGCTTTTACTTCAGAGAACAGAGAGAGCTCCTGGGTTGGTAGAGGTTTTAGGGTATCTACCCATAGCCTGAAGTCTTTCAACTGCTTGATAGCCAATCACATTGTCATTGGCATGCAGAAGGACTTTTTCATTTTGAACCAGTCAGAAGTCCGCAAACCAGTCAGCCACTTTAAATTACCAAAGCTCCGTCCTTACATAATCCCTTGGCTCCAGTGCATCTGCAGACTACACTTCAGCTACAGCTGGAACCAGCCGCTGTGTAAGAAGTGTTCACAATGAGTTGACGTTCCTTGCTTTGCAGCAATCCTCAAGCAAATCTTGTATTTTTTTAAGCCGGTTCTTTTCCCATACCAGTTCCTGATTAAAAATACTGAAGAATAAAAAGACACAGCTTTTGCATCAACTGGTTACAAAATCAAATTAACAGATATTTGACATCCGGTTACCTGTCAATGTGAAGAATGAACAGTAAGGTGAGGATAGGAATTATTCATGTTGGACGTATCGTTGCATGGAACTGCGTTACAGTGTCACCATGTGCCAGCAACTTACCCATCAAGCACCCTGCATGTCCTTTCAACCAAATGGCCATGTCTCAATGTCTAAGAGAATTAGACCACAGTCGTCAAAGGGGATTGTCATCAATCAGAGGGTACCAGCATTATCAGTCAAGGGCAGCATCCTGCCTTGACTAGGGGCTTGGAAGTGGTGTGTCAGCGGCTTGGGGCCGTCCAGGCTTTCATATCACTGCAGACCCATGGTCAGTCCTGCAGGACCAATTCAACCAGTCCAGGGATTAGCGGTGAGTCTGTCAGGGAGCTGGACAGAGAGCTATCAGGGATCTGGTTGCTCAGCAATCAGGGCTGTTGCTCCCAGTCATTTGTAGGATGGGAGTTGGTCTGTCACAGTCAATACTCAGGGCCTGTTCACTGACAGTCAAGGTGGGGGTTATGTGCGGTCAGTGCTCTGTTGGGGATGTTAGCAAATTCAAATGTGGGGATTGGATGCTACCATGCAAAGGAGATTATAATTGTGAAGGGAGTTATTCAATGTAGAAGGATGGAAAACGATTACACAGTGGAGAGAGCAAGCTATTGTTAAAGGGATGCCATTGACAGTCACCACACTGTGGCTTCTAGGAGGGAATGGGTGGGATGAGTGGGGGGCAGAGCATAACAATGTTTAACAAAATCTAATGATGTTTGACCCGAAGTTTGAGGAGTAAAGAGGGGAGGTGAAAATTGAAATAAAAGTGTCAGTGGGAAAATAGCAAGACTTAAACCTGCTGGGAATTGACAGGGAGTGCAAGACAACAGCTACATAAAGGTTTTGGAGTTGGGTGAGGGTTCATCTCGATTTTCAGGCTGAGCCTGCAGCTCCTTCTGTCCTACGTTGCCTTCCAATCTCATTTGATTTGATTTGATTTGACTTATTGTTGTCACATGTACCCAAATACAGTGAAAAGTTTTGTTTTGCATGCAGTACAGGCTGGTCATAACTTACAAGGACATACAGATCATAGTTTGCTTCAACAGAGTGAAGCACGCAAGATTATGGCTGCACAGGAGATGTACAAAAACAAGATCAACATTGGATTTGAATCATAGAGTCCCTACAGCCCAACAAGTCCCCACTGACCCTCGGTGCATCAACCCAAACCCATCCCCCTATAATCCACACATCCCTGAACACTTTAGGCAATTTAGCATGGCCAATCCACCTAGCTTGCACATCTTTGGACTGTGGGAGGAAACCAGAGCACCCAGAGGAAACCCATGCAGACACAGGGAGAATGTGCAAACTCCACACAGACAGTTGCCTGAGGCTGGAATTGAACCCAGGTCCTGGGTGCTTTGAGGCAGCAGTGCTAACCACTGAGCCACCGTGCTACCCTGTTTGAAATGTGAGAAGTCCATTCAGAAGTCTAATAACAGCGGGGAAGAAGCTGTTGTTGATCCTATTGGTATGTGGAACTAAGCTTTTGTATCTTCTGCCAGATGGAAGAGTTTGAAAAGATAATAACCGGGGTGGGAGGGGTCTTTGATGATGATAGCTGCCTTTCCGTGGCAACGAGAATTGTAGATGGAATCAGTGGCTGGGAGATTGGCTTGTGTGATGGTCTGAGATATGTTCTCCGTAGTATTTTTACGGTCCTGGGCAGAGCAGTTGCCGTACTAAGCCGTTATGCATCCAGATAGAATGCTTTCTACGGTACATCTGTAAAAGTTGGCGAGGGTACTTATGGACATGCCAAATTTCCTGAGCCTCCTGAGGAAGAAGAGGTGTTGTTGTGCCTCCTTGACTGTCACATCTGTGTGGGTGGTCTGGGACAGATTATTGGTTCTCGGCATTCCAAGGGACTCGACGCTGTTGATCCTCTCCACCTCAGCTCCATTGATGTAGATAGGGGTGCGTTCTCCTTCTTTCTTTCTGAAGTTGACGATCTGCTCTTTAGTTTTGCTGACGTTGAGGGAGGGATTGTTATCTTTGCACTATGACACCAAGCATTCTATCTGCTTCCCGCATCCTGAATGACAAACGTGCAGCAGAAATTAAAAATGATTGCAGTAAGTGGAATAAGTGTGCTTCTCAGAAATATAGAAACAGAAAAAAAGGTGCAGGAGTAGGCCATTCAGCCTCTGTCCATACCCCTTGATCCCTTTAGCTGCAAGGGCCATGTCCAGCTCCCTCCTGAATGTATCTAATAAACTGGCCCCAATAGCTTTCTGTGGGAGAGAATTCCACAGGTTCATATCTGTCTGAGTGAAGAAATTATTCCTCATCTCAGTCCTGAATGGTTTACCATTTATTCTTAGACTATGACCCCTAGTTCTGGACTTCCACAATGTCAGGAACATTCTTCCTGCAGCTAGCCTGTCCAGTCCCATCAGGATTTTTTTTTAATATTTCTATGAGATACCCCCTCATTCTTCTAAATTCCAGTGAGTACAAGAACAGTTGATCCAATCTTTCTTCATATGCCAGTCTTGCCATCCAGGGAATCAGTCTGGTGAACCTTTTTTGTCTAAGGGAGCAGGCTGTCGTTGTGAGTGATATGAAACTCTTGAAAAGGTAATTGCATTAATTGGATATTTACACAGTACAGTTTAAAGACATCTGTTATCATGTAATTCTGCGCGTCAAACTCATGAGGCGGCCACAAGCAATCTTGACCAGATCAATGATCATTTCAAATTAATCCTGAAAATTGCTTTGTAATGCCAGGCAAGATGGAACATTTCTCCGACATAAAAGGTACTGCAGATGCTGGAGAATCCGAGATAACAAGGTGTGGGGCTGGATGAACACAGCAGGCCAAGCAGCATCATAGGAGCAGGAAAGCTTGACGTTTCAGGCCTAGACCCTTCATCAGAAATGGGGGAGGGGAAGAGGGTTCTGAAATAAATAGGGAGAGAGGGAGGAGGCCACAATGGGTACAGCGGATACAGCATACCACATTGGCAGATGTGCAGGTGAACATCTGCTTGATGTGGAAAGTCTTCTTGGGGCCTGGGATGGAGGCGAGGGAGGAGGTGTGGGGGCAGATGTAGCACTTGCTGCGGTTGCAGGGTAAAGTGCCAGGTGTGGTGGGGCTGGAGGGGAGTGTGGAGCGGGCAAGGGAGTCACGGAGGGAGTGTGGCCTCCTCTTCATCGGGGAAACCAAGCGGAGGCTTGGGGACCGCTTCGCAGAACACCTGCTCTCAGTTCGCAACAAACAACTGCACCTCCCAGTCGCGAACCATTTCAACTCCCCCTCCCATTGCTCAGATGACATGTCCATCCTGGGCCTCCTGCAATGCCACAGTGATGCCACCCGAAGGCTGCAGGAACAGCAAATCATATTCAGCCTGGGAACCCTGCAGCCCAATGGCATCAATGTGGATTTCACAAGCTTCAAAATCTCCCCTCCCCCAACTGCATCCTAAAAACAGCCCAGCTCGTCCCCGCCTCCCTAACCTGTTCTTCCTCTCACCTATCCCCTCCTCCTACCTCAAGCCCCACCCCCATCTCCTATCTACTAACCTCATCCCGCCCCCTTGACCTGTCCGTCCTCCCTGGACTGACCTATCTCCTCCCTACCCCCCCACCTACACTCACCTTTACTGGCTCCAGCCCCGCCTCCTCGACTTGTCTGCCTCCTCTCCACCTATCCTCTCCTCTATCCATCTTCTATCTGCCACCCCCTCTCTCCCTATTTATTTCAGAACCCTCTTCCCCTGCCCCATTTCTGATGAAGGGTCTAGGCCCGAAACGTCAAGCTTTCCTGCTCCTATGATGCTGCTTGGCCTGCTGTGTTCATCCAGCCCCACACCTTGGAACATTTCTCCTGTGTTTCTTCATCCCCAAACACATTTCAAGGTCTCCTAGACTGCACAAAGTCTTAGAGCTGCTTGCCTCACACACTGAACCATCAACCTTTCACACTATTAGTCCCTGGGGCAGAAGTACATCACTTCCTTGCCCTTACTCCCTGTCAGTTGTTAATCTTTGACCTTTTGCTGCAAGTTTATGTCATTATCCAGTTCAGGAAATAGTGCAAAATTTGTACTTCTGTGACCTTTACAAGTAGGATCTGATAAGATTCTATAGGTGTGAGACTGGAAAAACACAGCAGGTCAGACAGCATCCGAGAAGCAGGAAAGTCACCGTTTTGGGCCAAAACCCTTCATCAGGGACTGGGGAGGGGGAGGGGTGCCCATAAATAAATAAATGGAGTGGGGTGGGGCCAGGGGAAGGGTATGAGAGATAGGTGGATGCAGGGAGGGGGTTATTGTGATTGGGCCGTGAGAAGGGTGGAGCAGACAGGCGAATAGGAAGATGGACACGTTTGGTCAGGTCAGGAGGGGGAGGGGCAGATATGGGATAAGGCTGGGGATGGAGGGATTTTGAAGCTGGTGAAGTCAATGTTGAGACCATTGGGCTGTAAGCTTCCAAGGCAAAATATTAATTGTTGTTCCTGCAGTTTATGTTTGCCTTCAGGTTGACAGTGGAGGAGGTCAAGGATGGGCATGTCATCAGGAGAGTGGCGGGGGGAGGTGGGGAGCAGGATTGAAATGGATGGCAATGGGAAGGTCAGGTGATTCTTGCGTGCAGAGCACGTGCTCCAAGAACCAGTCCCGGAGTCTGCATTTGTTCTCTCCAGTATAGAGGAGACCACGTTGGGAATAAAGGATACAGTAGACAAGAATAGGTTAGATTCTATGTAGCTGTTGTCAGAGGCAACATTCTGCACGTATATTAAGAAACTGCACAGCTCACCGAAAATGAAGTGCATTGTTATGCCATTATGCACAGCCTGTTTACTAAACAAATTCTTATTTTACTCTTATCCCAAAAATGTCCCAACAATCTGCAAAATCCATTTTTGTTTTGCAATTTTTCTCTGAATTAAATTAGCTTTTAAGTCTCCCACCTCTAAATTTACATTGTCGTGGCACAATTTGAGATTTTGGACTGTTTCCCACAGAAGAGATTTGTGATTCAACTTGTAAAATAATTTTGATATAAAGTTTACATTTAAAAGTCCTGTTGAAACAAGAAAAAAGCTGGAGTGAAGAGGATTGGATACATTCATAATCTGTTGTAAATTAATTAATGTCAGTCTGATACACTGGGGAGAAAATTCACTGGTGAAAACTGCTAGACAGGCCTTTCCATTAAAGGGCCATGTATAGTTTGACTGGCAATTCCCTGGTCCCAATTCACGGATATAGATACCAGGAGAAGGCCAAGGTCAGGTCTCTGACTTCCTGGTACCGTTGAGGAAGAAAACTTTGTAGATGACCCTGTAACAGCTGAGAAAGTAACTTGCAGTGGATGTGGATAAGTTGATGAATGGGCCAAAGTTTTGCAGATGAAGTTTAACATGAATAAGTGTGATGTTATCCATTTTGGTCAGAGGAATAGAAAAGCAACCTGTTGTCTAAATGGAGAGAAACTGCTGCGTGTGTCATTGCAGAGGGATCTGGGCATGCTTAAGAATGAATTGTAGAAAACTAGTATGCAGATATAGCAGGAAATAAGGAAGCAAATGGACTGTTTGACATTTATTGCTCAAAGAATAGAGTATAAAAGTGGGAAGTGTTGCTTCAACTGCACAAGGCATTAATGAGACCACACTTACTTGTAAGTGTAATGGACGCAATTCAGAGGATGTTCACCAGAATGATTCCAGAGATGAGGGATTATTTTACAAAGAGAGATTGAGCAGTTTAGGCCCGTACTGTCTGGAGTTTAGAAGAAAAGGAGGGGATCTAATTGAGGGGATTGACAAAGTGGACATAGAGAGGATGTTTCTTCATGTAGGGCAATCAAGATCGAGGGGTCATTGTTTTAGGATAAAGACTGGCATATTTAAACAGAGACGAGGAGAAATTATTTCTCTCAAAGGCTCCTGAATGTGAGGAATTCACTACCTAAGAGTGATTTGGATTCTGGAACAATGAATAGATCTAAGGAGGAGATAGATTTTTAAGTAGTAATAGGTTGAAGGGTTATGGGGAGCGGGCATGAAAGTGAAGTTGAGGCTGAGATGAGATCAGCCATGTCCATATTGTACGGCAGAGTATGTTCTTACGAAACACTGATGATTAGCCCAGGAAGAGGCCATTTGGCCCATTATGTCCAGACAAGCTCTCTGCAGGAGAAACTCAACAAGTCCTACTCTTCTACCTTTTCCCTATTATCCTGCAACTTCTCTCTCTTCAGCAGGTTTTCCAGTTCCATTTTGACAGCCATGATTGAATCTGGCTCCAATCAGAGCAGTACCAGCTTTGCTAACCGCACAACACAATGAAGTCGGTTGATTTGTGAAACATTCTCAGTATGTTTCTCTGGGCTGTCTCCAATGCCTTCCTGCCCTTCCCAAATAAAGTGCCTAGAATTGAACGCAGTATTCTATCACCTACAGGTTTCCTCTCCAAGCCACATACCATCCAGACTTGGAAATATGGCCAATTACTTCGCTGTTGCAAGGTCAAATTCCTGGAATGCCCTGCCTGACAGGGTGTCCCTATACCCTGAGACTGCAGAGGTTCAAGACATTGGCTCAACATCACTTTTTCCAGAGTGATTTATGGGCAGTAAACATTGACCAACATGAAGTTTTCTTTTAAAAGACTGAGATTGCACCAGTAGTTCATAAGGAATCTTCATAACCTCTTTGCTTTCAGATTTGAGACATTGGATTGTAACTCCCTAAGTGCATCTTAATGATTTTCTTAATCTTTGTTACCAATGCACTTTTCTGGCCTCAATCTGCCTCCTAAAGTCTTTGTAAGTTGTTGCTCAGTAATATTAGCCTAATTATAGCTTCGCAAGATCCCCGTTGGTACCCTTCTGAAATTTGATGATGTAAAGGTTTGATATTATTTTATTTCCAAATGATCTGTGATTTCTGTGAACAAAATATCACTGTTTCATAAGTTGAGGGATAATTAAACAATGCTGCCTGACAATCAAAAAATCACAAACTCTGATGCACAATATATATTTTTATAATTCTGATGTATCATTTACATGGCCAGCTGAGTAAGTTCCCACTAATGGATTTTGGTCACCAACTCTTGAGTTGGCTGAACTTTGCACATTAGACCAAGATTCTGATTCCAGTATATTAATAGTTTTGAGTGCACAATTCATGAACTAAGTTATCATTGACCATGTAATGTGATACGTGTCTCTAAGACAGTGCCAAGGTGGGTGGTTTGTTACTAATGGATTTTATAGCTCCAGTCTTTAAAATTCACTGAACTTTACACATTAAAGCATTAATTTAAAATCCAATTGCTTAGAGCACAAAGCACATTAGAAGAAAAATCGACTGTGTGACATGATTTATGTTTCTAGACTTGCATTTACAATACAAAATATTTTGGAGCCACATTACTGCTGTGAAGTAACTATATGTGAAATCTGGAGTGGAGTATTACCGTGATTTTAAATTACAGTGAGTGAGATGAGCTTTGTTCATGGGATGTGAGTATCATCAGCTTGGCCAGCATTTATTGGCCATCCCCAATTGCCTTGGACAAAATGGTGATGACCTGCCTTTTTAAACTGCTAGAGACCCTGGGGTATGTGTGCACCCACAGTGCTCTGGGAGAGGGAGTTTCAGGATCCCATTGTATCTTCAGTAGATTCTGTTAATCACATGCACGAGTTGCAGCCAGACATTTAGTGTACCCATGTGGGAACTCCATTCCCAATTCCTTTATTCACTGAAACAAAACCAGAAATTGCTGGAGAAATCCAGCATCTGAGAGAGAAAATAGAGTCAATATTTTGAGCCCAGTGACCCTTATTTACTCATTCAGGAGACAATTTGTCTCGGTGATTAGAATGGGATACGGAGTGTAGGTCCTGATTGTGGTAGCTTGTGGAGGAAATCTCCTGCTTTTGTCCCACACTTTTGGAGTGGTGACCCTCAAACTACACGTAACCAATTGTCTCTCTCTAATGGAGACAGATACCTATAATCCTCTGTGCACCATAATTACTCACTTTACTTTTAGTCATTGCATCAGTTCTGAGTGGTATGAACCAGACCAAACCCGCTTCACACGTATATCAAGGAGATAGCCTAGACCCTAACTTTTAGTTTATTTAAAGGCAAGTGTAAGGTGTGGTGTTCCAGATGTAATTTGATTGGTCACACTATTTGACTTTAAGCAAACCACACTTTATTCTGACATTACAGTTAAAATACAACCAAAAAAAAAGAATTGGTATAACTTTGACTCGATTGGAAAATTTAACAGAATAATAGATTATTTAAGTATGAAACAGCAACTGTTCCAATATAGTAACATTGCATAAACACACTCTTGGCAAAGACAAATTCAATAAAATAATTTGTCTCACATGCGATGTTTCTCCAATCCGGTAGGAAAGAACAGAAAGAGAAAATTCTGGTGGAGAGAGAGCTATAGCAGCTTCCACAACCAACTTCAAAACCCCAACAGCTGCCGAAAGCTAAACTAAAACTCTGGTTCTGTGGGAGCCTGACTCCACCCATTCATGCTGCTGCTATTGTTCCAACTTTAAGAAACAAAACCAGGGCCTCACAAGCAGTTTAATTTATTCTCTTGGAAGAGATGGCACAAAACCCCTCTTCAAAAAAAAGGACAAAATAAACCTCTTAAAACTATAGTATTGTTACAGCAATAAATCCAAGTAATGGTTTGGATTACATATGGCAGGCAATTTTAATGTGTAACAAATGTTAGCCAGGAGGAGCCATTATTCTGATAACTGACCAACTGGCGGGAAAATACTATTAATTCACAGCTGAGCTTATACATGTGTATAGCTAATTTACACTGTCAAAATTTGGGTCTTAACAATACGACAGTAGCAATTGGCTCACCTATAAAGTTAAGTTTTGTCTCTGTCTCTGAATCATTTTGTGGAAAACTTGGAATGATTTTCATTTTAATCAATAATGGGATAATAGGCAGGCATGCTCGGTAGATATTCAATATTTGCTCCTGTATTGCATTATAAAAGCTTCGGTGAACTAGATAATTCAGCAACCTGGTGATAAGAAATCTGAAAGGCTGCCTGCATCTGAAAGGCCTTACCGGAGAGAAATAGAAGCATTGCGAGTGAATAGTAAGGGCAGTGCCATTGCATCGATCAATCCTTTTCCAAAATTGACAGTAGCAAAGATCATATATGAGGAAGCTTTTAAGGCTCAGGACACTCAAATGATGCAATGAGTGCCCCAAATCTGCATCTCCTTGTCCTTAACTGCAACTTCTGACAACACTCAAGAAGCTTGGCACCATCCAGGACATAGCAATCTGCTGCTCTACGCAATATCCACCATCTTAAACTTCTATTCCAGGACAGCTGACCCACAGCAGCAGCAATATGTACCATCTGTACAAAGCCATGCAATAACTCACCAAAGCTCCTTTGGCAGCATCTTCCAAAACTTGTGACCTCTACCACCCATGAGGACAAAGGCAACAGATATATGGGAACACCATTTGCACAATCCCCTCTGACTTACACACCCTTCTGACTTGAACTATATTGCCGTTCCTTCACTGTCACTGGGTCAAAATCCGAGAACTCCCTTTCTAACAGTGCAGTGGACTTTAAACCTGTGGGCTCTAGCAGTTCAAGAGTGTTGCTCACCACCACCCTGACAAGGGTATCTCAGGTTGGGCAACAAATGCTGGTCTGGCTTACGTTCCCATGTCTATCAAAGAGAGTATAATAAAAGAAAATGCTGGAAGTTATTCCTTCTTCACTTCTTGCCATACAAATTTTGTAAATGCGAGCAGGACATGCTGGTAATACAGTTACAATGGGTGTAAAGTGGAATTGTGGTCTTAGGTAGCTTGTTAGGACCTGATTGGTGCATACTCATAAGGCCCCAACCTAGTTACAGTGGAAATGTGGGTAACAAATGCAATGTGGATCTATAAACCGTTACAAGATGGACCTGGGATCATTCTGAGTTTCCATTGCCTTTTTTTGCATTGCTGGGTAAGTCAACATTTGTTGTCCATCCCTAATTGCCAAGTGAGCAGTTAAGAGACAACCACGTTGCTGCAGGTCTGGAGTCACAAGTAGGTGAGACCAGCCGATTTTCTCTCGAGGATATCCGTGAACTGGATGGCTTTATCCATTGCCCAACAATGCCTTCGCAATCACCAATAGACCTTCAATTCCAGGTTATTTTTTGAATTCAAATTCCATCATCTGCCATAGAAGGATTTGAACCCAGGTCCCCAGAATATTACTGGGTCAGTGGATTAAATCAGTCTACAGATAATACCACTAGGCCATCATCTCCCCCATTGCAGCCACATTGGAGAGCACCAACAGAGCAGCAGGGATTGAAAGACTACCTCCCCATGAAAAAAAAATTCAGGGTAGATATTGTGGTGGTTTTGGGTCACTGTTCATTTAGCTCATCTACTTATCAAGTACTTTATGACTACGGCAACTACCAGACAATGCACACTTCCTCGATCCCATTATATTGAGTTTTGATTTTAATTCTTTCACAGATATAAGCCCATCCCCTATCACCCTTGAACTGAGTGGCTTGTTTGTCCATCCCAGAGGCAGTTAAGGGTCAACCACATTGCTGTGTCTCTGGACTCACATGGAAACCAGAACAGCAGCAGTTTAAACTGTTGCCTTCAGCAGAAATGTAGGTGTTTGAGCTTGATGCACAAACTGACAGGAAGGAAGGCAGATTAAAGAGACATTTTACAATGATTACCAAATTAAAATGAAAATGGAATAATAGACCTCCCACCGTACTCTTCATGTATTTGAATTTCAACAGAATAATTTTACAGCTTAATTGTTCAAAAATGACTCATTTGGCAGGAAACGTGCTGTAATGTGGGCTATGAAATGTAATTTTCTGGTGCATTTTCTTTGCATGCATCTTGATTGCTGAAGGAATTCATGGAACAGTTTTCCAGCAGAGTGTAGCATTTAAAATGTTCCTTTATTCAGGTAACAATGAAAGTGAAGAAATGTGTCGTGATTTTGCATTTTGTAAATCTAATGCCCATATTTTTCATGCTCTGTCAGTCCTGGAATGACAATGCTAGATAACAGAATATGGATGCACATAATCTGAAGGTAGAGACAAAAACCAATTGCTGAAAATGTTTTCAATGTTTACATTAATGAATGAGATGCATCAGAAAATTGGTCCCTTTAGAAATCATATCTACGAATGTATGGGTAAGGAGCAGGAGCTGATAAGGATTGCCGTTGAGTGTCAGGAAAAACCCATCTCGTACACTAATGCCTTTTAGGGAAGGAAACTGCCTTTTGGCCCTTGAGCCTGTTATGCTGTGTAACAAAATCATGACTAATTTGATTGTAAACTTAACTCCATGATCCCATCCAATCTAACAAATTTTTAACCCCTTGTTTACCTTGTTTCTCCTGTCACCTTAAAATTGTGCCCCTTTGTCTTGAACCATAGGGAACATACACTTGCCATTCACCTTATCTATAACCCTGATGATTTTATAAACCTCTATAAGGTCACTCCTCAATGCCAGTTATCCAGCCTCTCTTTATAACTCCAGCCCTCCATTCCCGGCAACATCCTGGCAAATCTCTTCTGAACCTTCTCCAACTTAATAATATCCTTTCTATGACAGCGCAACCAGAACTGGACACAGCACTCCTGAAGAGGCCTCACCAATGTCCTGTACAACCTCAACATGACATCCCAACTCCTATACTCAAAGGTCTGAGCAATGAAGGCAAGTGTGCTAAATGCCTCCTTAACTAAGCTGTCTACATGTGACAAAAACTTCAACGAATGATGCACATGAACCCCCATGTCTCTCTGCTGTACAACGCAACCGAGGTCCTTCTAGATTCTGTCACTAGAGAAAACATCCTCTTCATATCCACCATGTTAAAACCCCCTCATAGTTTGTAAACAAGTCACCTCTTCCCCTTCTGAACTCCTGCATGTGGATGTAAATATATAAGTCTAGCCTGTCTAATCTTTCCCAAGTCAACCCAAGCTGTTTCAGGCGTTTGACTAGTAAATTAAAAGTAAATCTGGAGCAAATTGCTAAAGCTTATTGGTCTTGTGTGCAATCATGTTGCTCTATTTATATGTTATTATCTTAATGCAGCATATATTATTTTCAAACAGGTTAAAAAAGCAGGAGAGAGGAATGTGGAAGGGTTGGTCAGTTGATTACATTGTGATATGATATGCATTAGCCTTTAATGGGCATATCTTAAACTACCATCAATCATTATCTTGAACTAGATATGATGTTTTAGCCCATGTTTTGAGGTCAGTCTCAGTCAATAGTAACAGAAGTAAGATGTACAATAATTAGATTCCATATGAATATTATCTATATATAGTGGTATCTTCAAACAAGGAATCCAGATTATTTTATCACCAATTCTTGTAAGTGATTGGCACACATACACCCAAAGAGAAGAATGTAACTTGATAGTAGCCGGTGGTTTTGGAAGATTTTTGGTTTTTTAAACATACCTCCTATAATCTGCTGACAGCGGGAGGATTTGATTGCAAAGTGTAAAAATCTTAATCATTCACATTTGTCCTGGTAAAATTGTTTAAATCTGGGAGTGTTCAAATCGTAAAATCTATTTGCTGTGAAGTTCAAAGCAGGAACAGAATTTAAATAGCAGAATCTGGATTAAGACTTCTACTTTAAGTGAAACTTGAAGATGGGAGAATTCATTACAGTTTAAGTTAACTTTTGCAGACTGTGCTGGGAAGAAGAATCTAATCAGAAATCACTTTACCTGACGAAGGGGCTACGCTCCGAAAGCTTGTGATTTCAAATAAACCTGTTGGACTATAACCTGGTGTCATGTGACTTCTGACTTTGTCCTTGCTCAGGTGTAGGGATACTACCGCTATCCCAACTGCTTGCACTGTTTCATGTGCCCTTTGAAGCAGCTGTCTTTGTTTTATATGTGAAGTCTCTCTTGTTGGGGAAGCTTTAGAGTTAAAACTGGGAAAAAGATAACTCAACAGCACCACTATTGTAATCAAGCAATAACAGCCAATGAGCAGCTAAGATAGTGGTAACTAAAGGTACTGCAAAATGAATTTAATCTCAGGAAAGCTTAAGAAACTTGAACAGTGGTTAAAAACATTCACTTAACATCGTAAATCTACTTTTCCAACATTCAACTGGAAGGTTTTTATTTCAAAGAAAAGCTGTGGAAGGAGCAGAGCCCATGAGGGACCACAGAGGAAATATATGTATGAATCTGGAAGACATGGGCACGGTCCTTAATTAATACTTTGTGTCAGTCTTCACAGTGAAAGAGGATGATGCAGGTAAGGAAATAGAAGATACAGTAAATATTGCTGTTGCAACATTTCAATGTATCAATCTTGGAGGTTGCTATGAGTGCTCTGAGAGGTCCAAAATAACATCCGAGGAATGTACTCATACTCTGTTAGGAGTTGTGCTGGATGTTACGTTGGTGAGGACTTTAACACTGATAATGAATAATAACTAGAAGATTGCTGAGGAGGCAGACCATGATACCAATCAGTGAAATGTGGATTTCACCCTGTTCCCTTTGTTTTGGAATGTAATATTTCAGTCCCATCTGAATCACATAAGGCTGAGCACATGTTCAGTAGCAAAAAGAATGGTTCCCAACACCCTTTAATCCCAAACCCCTAAGACAACAAAATATAGGAGCAGATGTCAGCCATTCAGCCCATTGAGTCTGTTCCACTATTGAATGAGACCGTGACTGACCCAATAATCCTAAATTTCACTTTTCTGCCTTTTCTCCCATACCCTTGATTCCCTCAATGATTAAAAATCTGTCCATCCCAGCCTTGAATATACTTAATGACCCAACCATAACAGCCCTCTGTTGTAAAGAATTCCATAAATTCCCTGAGTGAAGAAATTCCTCTTCTTCTGTTTTAGATTTGAAACTGCACCCACTCCTATGTAACGTAGCCATTGGGTGAAGCGAGGACAGTCATAGGATGTTCTGGGCAGTTACAGTTGGAGACAGATATGTTTTCTACTGCTCATGTTACCATCCGTGTGATGTAAGCTGTATACAATTACTGAGATCTAACCAGGTTTATCTTGCTATCTAAGGTCATCTGCTGAGATTTAATAGTGGTTCAGCCTTCACCATAAGTTGCACAGCAGTTGTCAAAAGAGGGTGTGGCTTAATTTAGTTGGTTTGTAATTTACAATAATGTTGACAGCCTGGGTATAATTCCCACATTGGCTGAGATTACCTTAAAGGACTCTTCTTAACCTTTTCCCTCACCTGAGACATGGTGATCCTCAGGTTAAACTACTACCAGTCATCTCTGTAATGAGAGACTAGGACTATGGTGACTTTACCTTTGCCCAAAAGTCCCTGGACTCGCACAGGAAGAAGGATTTATAGCAGCATCCTACCTAAGGTACCCACACGTTATCATTACTATTATTACCTAACTACGGCGACCTTGCGGAATTTCTTAAGTCCGAGGGAAAAAAGAGATCATTATCAAGATGACAAGGGGCAACTATTGGAGACCTGCACAGATCATTATTCGTGCTTCATATTTATAAACAGTAGTTAATGACTTTGATGAAGGGATCAAGTGCAGTGTTTCTGAATATTGGTGACCACTTAAAGCTGGAATGGAAAGCAGCAGTGATAAGAGGCACAGTGAGTTTACAAAGGGATGCACACCTTGTTTGTCAAGTTGACAAACTGAAGTACAATACATAATGATTAGGTTAATCACTGACAGGGGGAATGGAAAAGCATTGTCTAACTCTTCGGAGGGACTGTAATAAGAAGTGATCTCATTCAACCACACAAAATTATTGGAGGACCTATCGGGAGAGGTCCTAAAAGATGTTGTCTCCTACTTAGAAGGTCTAGAACCATTGCAACTTTCTACCTGGGAGTTGTGATGTAAAATAGACACTATCTGACCAAATATTAAGTATTTTTCTGTCTGATTTTCCTTTCTAGTCATTGACGGTCAGTGTTAATGAGTGAATGATAGATTATAACCATTTATATGCCTCCTTAGAATGTAAGTAATAAGTTCTATAGGTCCGATTAAGTTTGCACTTGTCCAGGAATTTTCCTTCCTGCATAGAATAAGTATCACTATTACATGGGTTGGGTAAATTTTTATTTGGATTTATGGTTTATTGGTTTGTAATTTGACAAAACTTTTGTCCATCTACTCAAAACACAATTAGGCTTTGTTATATCCTACTCAAGTAGATTAACGGCAAGTTAACTTTAATTTCACCTTGATTGTAATGTTTGCTAATACATGAGTTAATTAATGCAGAAAATCATTGTTAATTACAGGCAGACAGATTTATATATGTAACAAATGGTGTTGGAATTGTCTAATTGACTGTAATTTTGTGAAGTGGTTGACTGTGTGAATTTCAAGATTAAGTTCTGAATGGTGGCCCTTTCCTTTTGCTTATCAGCACTTGATCTCAGTTAAATTAGTTTGCAAAAGACAGATTCCCAGGTTAGGAATGAAATTACCATTGAATGCAATAACGTAGCCATTTTAATGAAGGAAACCTGCCATCCTCACCCCTGTTCTGGTTTCCATGTGAGCCCAGAGACACAGCAATGTGGTTGACCCTTAACTGCCTCTGGGATGGACAAACAAGCCACTCAGTTCAAGGGTGATAGGGGATGGGCTTATATCTGTGAAAGAATTAAAAACAAAACTCGATATAATGGGATCGAGGAAGTGTGCATTGCCTGGCATTCCACAGCAATCTCCCTAACGATCAGTAGTAAATAGATGTAACAGCGCCTGGTAATCAGCTCTATGACCCATGAGTGTTGGTTAGGTCAGTTGGTAGGTTTTTTTCAATGCAGTGTAATGCCAATGGCATGGGTTCAATTCCTATACTAGCTGAAGTTATTAGGAAGGTCCTACATGCCCAACCTCACCCCCTTGCCTGAGGCAAGTTAACTCCCAGGTTAAAGTCACTATCAATTCTCTCTATCTTACAAGAGCAGCCCTGTGGTCTGGTAGGACAGTGGCAACTTCACCCTTTACAGTATCATTAGTATTCAAGATAAGATCTCTGAGATAAGTAGGATTTTTAAAGGCTCTTTCAAGTGATGTAGGCCTCTCTGGTATGGCCAGCATTTATTGTTATTATATTTATATAGCAGTTATTATATGTGTTCTGAGGAAGAGTCACCGGACCCGAAACTTTAACTCTGTTTTCTCCTCCACAGATGCTGCCAGACCTGCTGAGCTTTTCCTGCTACTTTGTTTTTGTTCCTGATTTACAGCACCTGCAGTTCTTCTGGTTTTTATTCATTGCTCATCCCTAATTACCATTGAACCGAATGGCTTTGCCGGGCTATTCAGGGGTCAGTTAAGAGTCAACAGCCTCTAGACTGGATTGTTCCAATGCACCTTAGCTGACCTCATCCCATCCTCTAAACCTTTGCTATCCATCTCCGCATTGGCAGCAAGTCCTGTTCACTGTTATACCCTGAGCTCACTGACCTACATTAGTTCCCAAGTGACTAAAGGCTCAATTTTAAGAACTTCATATTTGTTTTCAAATTACTCTGTGCTTGTCCCCTCATTATCTTTGCAATCTCCTCCAATTTAGTAACCCTCCAAACTTTATGTGTTCCTCTAATTCCAGCTTTAAGCATGTTCCTGTTTTTAATCGTACCCATCGTGTGTTTTCTTTGCCTTTAAGAGAGTTCACCTTCAAAGGGACCGTGTGTTGTGTGTATACACAATGTTGCGACTGTACCTACTAGGCAGGTTGCTGTGATTTGCAATGAACACATAAGAGTTTGTTTGCTGTAATGTCTGCTTCATAACTTGCAATGTATTTCACAGTTTTATTATAAATAAACCCATTGAGTGACCTGAAGAGTAATTCATTGTTAGACCGTTATAAAAGGACCAACCGTGGCAGCAATGCCATTAGTTAACTGGGGCCTGATCTTTTGAACTCCCTCCTTAAACCTCGCCATTTCTCTGCCTCTTTCTATTTTCCTTTTAGATTGCCCACAAAATCTGCCTCATTGACCAAACATTTGGCTGTCAATCCTAATATCTCCTTATGTGGCTTGGGGTCATAGTTTATTTGGTGAATGCACATGTGGTATGTGTAATGGCTGTACTCTGTTAAAGGCACCCTATAAATGCAAGCCCCTATTATTAAGAACTGCCTCATGTTCTTGTTCCTGTTCAGATCCACTAGTTTGGCTAGTCTAAGTCAGGTTGAAGATCTCATGCAGTACAAATTGTTCTGGCATTTGCTTGACAGTCTTTGTGATAATAACCAGAAAATTTATGTCAGAGGACTTCATTTTCTAGATGATAATGAATCTTGGGGGGATAACTTAGCAAAACAAAAATCAAATTATTAAAGGCAAGATATATATGTGTGTGTATTAGAATGCCATAATCATAGAATCTCTACACCGTGGAAACAGGCCATTCAACCCCTTGAGTCCACACTGGACCTCTGAAGAGCATCCCACCAAGACCCTATCCCTGCATTTCCCACCCTAGACAGTATGGGCAATTTAGCATGGCCAATCCACCTAACCTGCACATCTTTGGACTGGGGGAGGAAACCGGAGCACCTGGAGGAAACCCACGCAGACACGGGGATAAAGTGCAATCTCCACACAGACAGTCACCTGAGGCTGGAATCAAACTCGGGTCCCTGGTGCTGTGAGGCAGCAGTGCTAACCACAGAGCCACTGTGCCACTGTACCACCCAATATCTACACTTTGTGTCTGTGCACGAGCACATTTTGGTCCACCCACTTTGAAAGATTGAGTATTGAAATATCAGATCAGCAAATTCATAATGTTCTTCACATTGGAATCTTATTTCAGAATTGTACTTTTTGGTTTGAACCATTTGGTTTAAATGGACTTATTGAAATGGAATGTGTAGGATGCCAGGTATTCTTAAACTTTGTGTTAATTAGATATTTCTTCATTGTTTTATCAGATTTGGGTTTCACTGCAAAGCTAACATTTGTTGTCTGTCCTCATTATTCTTGAACTGAATGCCATGTTAAGCCATTTCGGCGGGCAAGTAAGAGTCAGCCACATTGCTGTGGATCTGGAGTCACACGTAGGTCTGACCAGGTAAGGATGGCAGTTTCTTTCCCTGAAGGACATTAGTGAACCAGATGGGTTTTTCTGACAATCGATAATGGTTTCATGGTCATCATTAGATTCATAATTCCAGATTTTTGTTGAATTCACATTCCACTGTTTGCCATGGCAGGATTGAAGCGTGTTCTCTCAGAATGTTTGCTATAATTCTAGACTAATAATCCAGCATCAATACCCTAAGGACAGCACCTCCTCTAGGTAAGAATGACAGTGGCATACTTCCTTCCCTAAAGGGCATCAGTGAACTCAGTGAGTTTTTCCAACCACCTATGATTATTGTTATGGTTATCATTACTAAGTTTAACATCAACTCCATATTTGGATTTGAATTCCACAAGCTTCCATGTTGGATTTCAACCCAGAGCTTTAATAAAACAAAGTGCTGGATCAACTCAGCAGGTCTGGCAACACCCGTGCAGAGAGAAACAATAAACGTTTTGATGTTCTGTTCTGAAGAAGAGTCACTTCGGATTGAAATGTTAACCCTGTTTCTCTCTCCAAAAATGCTGCCAGACCTGCTGCACTTCTCCAGCACTTGTGGTTTTCATTTTGGGTCTCCAGCATCCACAGTATTTTGCTTTTATCCCCAGAGTTTTAGACGGGGCCTCTGAATAGCTGCTCTAGGAATATTACTGCCATTTTCCATCAAGAATTTATTGCACTGCAATACCAACTATGAGCAACAATTGAATTTTGGATTAAATAAATAAATAAATTCATCAGTTCCAAAGAAATGTCATTTTGGACTTGAAATGTTAACTGTGTTTCTTTCTCAACAGATGCTGCCAGACCTGCTGAGTTTCACCATCACTTTCTGAAAGGAGATAAGGACTTGTTTTAAATATCTTATCTTGTCTTCAACCAAAAGTGCCTGAAAAGTTTTTGACTAGTGTGCACTTTCTTCAAAAGCCTCCCCATCATACTTCCCACTGTCAGGCACCAGACCAAACCCCCTCAAAATATATTAAGAAGATAGCCTAGACCCTAACTTTTTCTTATATTAAAGCTAAGTTTGGGGCATTATGTTCTGAATGCAATCCAATTGGTCAAACTATCGGGCTTGAAACAAAACACATGTTATTCATACACTAATTAAAATACAGACAACGTAAAAAGCAAAAAAAAAATTGGCTTAACTGTGACTCCATAGAAATGCTGAACAAAAATAATATGCATATTAAGCACTACTAATTGACGGCACCAATAGAGTAACATCCCATAAACACACCCTTGGCAAAGGCAAATTCAGTGAAATAGATTGTCTCACATGCAATTCTAGCAGCAGGAAGAGAACCCCAGCTTTTAGCTGTAACAGAAAGAGGAATAACAGCTTCCACATCTAGCTTCAAAACCCCAGCAAATGCAGAAAGCTAAAACTAAAAATCCTGGCTCTGTGAGAGCATGACCTCACTCATATAGGCTGCTTCTATTTTTCCAACTTTAAAAGAATACAAACGCCTCACAAGCTATTTACTTTATTCAGTTTGGAGCAGACTGCTCCACACCTCTGTCTCAACCAATTCTTCATAAAAAAGGGACAAAATACAGCTCTTAAAACCATAAGCCATAGTGTCATCCCACCAGTCATACGTGATTGATTGTTTTAGTGACTATTACAATGAATTGTTGATCCTCAGATTGACTGGAGTAATCCCTCAGAGATGAACTAGTCTAAAATATTCCCAAAGGATATGTATTCCACATATCTGAGTAATCCAAAAAAGCTCCATTTCTGAAGAAGGGTCCCAACCCGAAACGTCAATATTCCTGCTCCTCTGATGCTGCCTGGCCTGCTGTGCTCCTCCAGCTCCACACTGTGTTATCAAAAAAGTTAGTGACTAGTTGCGCAGTAATTGTAATATTTTGGTTGACGTTGAAAAATGACTCATGCCTTTAAATCTGTTCAGAATCACGACCCACTTCAATGAATTTGACAGATCACAGGTCCTCATGAATTGCCACCTGAAATGCTTTAATTGTTGGGGAGATGTTTTTCATAGCTATGAATTGGCGTGGCTAACAGTTTGATCACTGATCAGCTTGTGCACCTATTTATGACACTGATTGACTGTCTCATAGTTTGATTGGGGTAAGATTAATCCAGAAAAAATACGCAAACTTTCTTTTTGGCTTAACTCCTGCAGCATTAATGTAGGCCACAAGAGAGCAGAGTAGAGCTTCAGCTTGCGAGAAGCACTGTCGAGTACGAAGCAACTGCACAGATAATTCTAACAAAGTGGAAGAGTTTCTTTATTCAGCTCATGTACATTTTTTATACGCGGAATTATTTAAGGCAGTGATTCACACAAGAAGTCTTTTATATCCTGTTTCATATATCCTATTCTTCTCTGTTTTTCATCGAATATAAGGGAACACTTCACTGTTTCCAAGATAACAAGGTGTAGAGCTGGACGAACACAGCATCAGAGGAGCAGGAAAGCTGATGTTTCAGGTCTGGACCCTTCTTCAGAAATGGGGGAGGGGAAGGGGATTCTGAAATAAATAGAGAGACGGGGGGAGGCGGCTGGAAGATGGATAAAGGAGCAGACAGGTGGAGAGGAGACAGACTGGTTAAAGAGGTGGGGTTGGAGCCAGTAAAGGTGAGTGCAGGTGGGGAGTTAGAGTGGTGGTATGTCAGTCCAGGGAAGATGGATAGGTCAAGGGGGTGGGATGAGGCCAGTAGGTAGGAAGTGGGGGTGGGGCTTGAGGTGGGAGGACTGGATAGCTGGGAGGAAGGACGGACAGGTTAGGGAGGCGGGGACGAGCTGGTCTGGTTTTGGGATGCGGTTGGGGGAGGGGAGATTTTGAAGCTTGTGAAGTCCACATTGATACCATTGGGCTGCAGGGTTCCCAAGCGAAATATGAGGTGCTGTTCCTGCAACGTTCGGGTGGCATCATTGTGGCACTGGAGGAGGCCCAGGATGGACATGTTGTCCAAGGAGTGGGAGGGGGAGTTGAAGTGGTTCTTGGGAGGAGCAGCCGTTTGTCGCAAACCGAGCGTAGGTGGTCCACAAAGCGGTCCCCAAGCTTCCGCTTGGTTTCCCTGATGTAGAGGAGGCCACATCGGGAACAGTGGATACAGTATACCACATTAGCAAATGTTCAGGTGAACATCTGTTTGATGTGGATTCCTTTGTGTTAAATGTTTTTTTGTTCTGATAGCCCTCCTGAAATACATTTCATTACATTCATTAGCCTTGTTTAAAATGTAGATTGCTATGACAGCCAAACTAGATACAAACATACAAAACAGGAACAATAGTAAACCCTTGAACATGCTCCGCGACTCAGTGATATTGCAGCTGATCTGGTTGTATTTGAAATTCCACATTCCAATCTATCCCCAATAACTTTTGATTCCCTTGCTTAGCAAGACATATCTACCTCTGCTTAAAAGCAGGATGCTTTGTTCTGGATGGTGTCAAGCTTTTTCAGTGTTGTTGGAGCTGTACCCATCCAGGCAAGTGTGACCGGAAACATCAACTTTCCTGCTCCTCTGATGCTGTCTGGCCTGCTTTGTTCCTCCAGCTCCACACCATGTTGTCTCAGTCTTCCATCACACTCATGATTTGTGCCTTGTAGATGGTTATATATATAGACAGGCTTTGGGAAGTCATTGAGAATTACTCGCTGCAGGATTGCTAGCCTGTAACCTGCTCTTGTAGCCACTGTGATAACAAGGTGTGGGGCTGGATGAACACAGCAGGCCAAGCAGCATCATAGGAGCAGGAAAGCTTGACGTTTCGGGCCGAGACCCTTCGAAGGGTCTCGGCC
>JAHRHZ010000063.1:8835832-8860680 GCA_024137785.1 Ginglymostoma cirratum
GGCCGAGACCCTTCGAAGGGTCTCGGCCCGAAACGTCAAGCTTTCCTGCTCCTATGATGCTGCTTGGCCTGCTGTGTTCATCCAGCCCCACACCTTGTTATCTCGGATTCTCCAGCATCTGTAGTACCTTTTATCTCTTGTAGCCACTGTGTTTATATGGCTAGTCCAGCTCAGTTTCTGGTTAATTGACACCCCAGGATTTTGATAATGGAGGATTCAGTGATGGTAATGCCATTGAATATCATAGGACAGTGTTTAGATTCTCTCTTCTTGGAGATGATCATTGCCTGGCATTTGTGCGGCTTGAATGTTACTTACCACTTGTCATTTCAAGTCCGCATATTGTCCAGGTCTTGCTGCATTTGGACATGGGCTGCTTCAATACCTGAGGTGCCATGAATTCTCCTTATCTCTATCACAAAAGGGTGCCTGCTAATTTAAAACTGTTGCGGGACTCCCCCACAAGTGCAAACAGCCCTTTCATGTCCACCATTTAGGATCTTTTATATTTCGATAAATCACTCCTTACCCTTCAAAACTCCATTGGAAATAAGCCTAGCCTGTCTAACCTTTGCTTGTAAGATAACCCACTCGTTATTTATATATGTATATATATATATATATCCACTCTGTTCTGAACTGCTTCCAATATATCAGGTCCTTCCTTAAATAAGAAGACAGAAACTGCGCACATAATTTGAGATACAGTCTCATCAGTGCTCTGTATAAATAAAGTCTAAAATCTTACATTTAAGTCCAATTTCTCTTGTGATACAGGATAGCATCCCATTAACCTTCCTGATTATGTGCCATACTTGCATACTTACCCTGTGCTCCAGAACACCTCAATCCCTCTGCGCATTTGAATTCCGCAGTCCTTCTCCATTTAAGTAGTACCGTTTATTTGTTGCCAAAGTGAACAACTTCACACTTTTCCACATTACACACTAATTGCTCAAGCCATTTATATCTGTCTACAACCTTCCTGTGCCTAATTCACAACATATTTTCCTACCTATCTTGGTGTCACTGACTTTTGCTCTCATGTCTTCACTCCTGTCATCGAAATCATTTGACGTAATTATAAAACGTTGATGCCTCAGCCAGAAACCTGTTGGACTTCATTCATTACATCCTGCCAATGAGACAAAGATCCTGTTAATACTGTCTGTTTTCTGTCAATCAGTTAAATCTTCGATTTGTGCCAAAATATACCCTCTACAAGTACTCCAAGAAATTGGTTGAACATGACTTCCTTTTTTTCAAAATGCCTGATTACCTTGAGATTTTCAAACTATGCAGTTATTACCTCCTTAATGATCGATTCTGACACATTTCCGCATGACAGCCCGCAATCTAACTGGCCTATAGTTACTTGTTTACTGCCTCCCTCTCTTCTTGAACAGTGTGTTTATATTTGCTACTTTCCAGTCTGATGGAACCTTTCCTGAATTGAGGGAATTTTGGAAAATAAACACTAACACATCCACTGCCTCTTTGACGACCTCTTTTAAGACTCTGAGATGAAGCCCATCTGGACCTACATTCCCTCTAATACCTTTTATAGCAGGGTCTGTGCAAAGCAGCAATTTCCACATGTGGAAGTCCATGTAGTAGCAATTTGGCAAACATGTGTAGGACGTCGGAGCAACATGGCCTTGCAGATTAGAGGAACTATTGACCCAGACCTGAAACACACTGTCAGCCCAAACCTCCATTGGTTTGCTTAGTACCATTTCCCACATGATTGTAATTTCATCAAGTTCCTCTCTCCTTTCCACCTCCTGACTTACAGCTGTTACTGGAATGTGCTTTCCATCCTCAAAGTGAAGGCAGAAGCAAAATATTTGTTAATTTCATCCATCACTTCCTTATCTACTATTAACTCCCCATTCTAGAGAACACAATTAACTCTGAGATAACAAGGTGTAGAGCTGGATGAACACAGCAGGCCAAGCAGCGTCAGAGGAGCAGGAAGGCTGTTTCGGGTTTCCTTTATAAATACCTGGAGAGACTCTCGCTAGCCATTTTTGCTTTTCCAGCTCGCATCCTCTCATATTCTAATTTATTTCTCCTGATTTTTTTTTAGTCATTGCTTACTGTTTTTTTATATTCTGACATCATCTGACATGCTGCTTGGTTTTGAACTTCTATATGCTTTTTCCTTGAATCTGATGCTGTCTCTAGCTTTTGTGAGCTATGGATGGTGGGTTCTTCCTTCAGAATTTTGCTTTATGGTGGGAATATACAAATTCTGAGTTTTCTGAAATATCCCCTTAAATGGCCGGCACTGTATCTCCATTGTCCACTAGCCTAGTGTAACAGGTCAGCTCGGATTTCATGCCCCACAGCTTCCCTTAAAATATTAGGCTTACACCTAGTCTGAGAGTCATAGAGATGCATATCGTGGAAACAGACCCTTCGGCCGAACACATCCATGCCGACCAGACATCCTAAATTAATCTAGTCCTATTTGCCAGCATTTGGCCCATTCCCTTCTAAACCCCTGCTGTTCATATATCTGTCCAGATGCTATCTAAATATTGTAATAGTGCTGCTCTTCACCACTTCCGCTGGCAGCTTCTTCCATACGCGCACCACCCTCTGTGTGAAAAAGTTGTCTCTTAGGTCCCTTTTAAATCTTTCCCCTCTCACCTTAAACGTGTGCCCTCCAGTTTTGGACTCCCCAACCCTGGGGAAAAGGCCTTGACTATTTATCTTATCCATGCCCCTCATAACTTTATAAACTTCTATAAGGCCACCCCCCCCAGCCTCTGATGCTCTAGGGCAAAAAGGCCCCAGCCTATTCAGCTTCTGCCTATAGCTCAAGCCCTCCAACCCTGGCAACACCTTTGTAAATCTTTTCTCAATCCTTTAAAGTTTCTCAACATTTTTCCTATAGTTGGGAGACCAGAACTGAAAGCAGTATTCCAAAAGTGGCCTCACCAATGTCCTGTACCAGAATGTGCTGCCTTAAGATTCTATTTTGAAACCGTATTAAGAACTCTACATCCAGGTCATTGCTGCCAATCTGTTTTTTCCAGCTTATATGCAGATTGAAGTCACCCATGATCGTAGCCATCCCTTTATTGCAAGTACCCAATATATCTTAGGGGCCTTTCCATGAGTGATGTCTCCCCCTACTATCCTTCATCTTCATCTATATTGATTCTACAACCTGATTTCCTAAATCAAAGTACTCACTAAGTGTTGCACAAGCGCTATCCTCGAGTATTGGAGCTGCACCCCCACCTTTTACCTTGCTCCTATTTCTCTTGAGTGTCATTTAACTCTCGGTATTCAGGACCCAATCATTGTTATTCCTGAAGCTACGTCTCCAAAATGGTTATTTGCATTGTCGTCAAAGCTGCACGCAGCTAACATTTATCTGCTGTCATTGAGCAATATTTTCCCTCCATCACCTCCTGCCACTTCCCATTTGACCTTTTCCTCTCTTACCTTGTCCCTACTCTTAAATGTACCACAACATTCTACATTTGATCCCATGCCCTGACTAGTTAGATTACAAACTTCTCTAATTATGCCAGTTACAAGAACACTGGCCTATAGTGTCCCATGGTGCAGCCCCCACCTGCCTGAGACTCACAAACCAGAACTCCCCTATCCCACACCAGTCATTAAGCCAGGCAGTCATGTGTCTAATTTTCTGTACTGTATGCCTATTACACGTGGCTCATATAACAACCATTAAACGATAACCTTTGAGGCTCTTTTTTTCTCAATTTAACGTCTGGCTCCTCATGTTTTCAATGCAGAACCGCTTTTCTAGTTCTGTCTATGTCTATGGTACCTTCGTGAACCACAGCCACTAGATCCTATCCCTTCTACTGTTCCTTTCTGCCCCTGAACAGATCTTCCAAATTCCACCACCAGGTCGGCAGCATGGCTTTCTGCAGTCTTGTGTTTTGCTTCAGAGAGTGGTATCAATCCCTTTCACTATGCTGTCGCTCCCCACTGCCATTTTGTTATAAATTGGAGGTTGACCCCCCGCTCTGATAACTAAAACGAAACACCCAGAGAGGTGTGCCTCACCTTATAATCTGTTAAAAGAGCCCCAATCTGTTACAAAGGAGTGGATAAATAAAAATAAACCCCTGATACTCTCATTATAATCAACAGGTAACAATTTATTTATTTAACTCTAACAATGAACTAACTAACTAAACTATTAACAAACCAAATAAACCTCTCCAAACTACTAATTCTTCCCAAATGAAACAAGATTATAATGGTATGCTGTTGCAATAAATACAAGCCCCACTTATATAAAATAAAATCTTAAAAAATTAGATTTTGGTCTCTCAAAATTACAGCCAGGTTACGTCTTCCAGAATGCCCTGTGTTTTCTCTGTCGAATTCCTATGTCAGGAACATTAGCGACTTGTGCCATAGGTACCTGTAATTTAGATGCATCTTACTCTAAGGCTTAGAGAATTCTGTGAGAGACAGTGATTCTTTCTGTTGGAGCTGAGAGCTGTTCTCTTGGCAGAGGACAGTTGGCTCTTCCCCGATTTTCCAAATGCCCTCATCTTTTATACCCTTGACAACATGTCAGTTTCTTGCAATAGGATTGGTCCTATGTTGTCAAACCATCAGATTTAAAGTTAATTGGTTTTTGGTATCTGAGGTCCTGGTTTAAGTTAATTGGCTAAATTCAGAAATCTGTTGTTTTGATAAAAATGCTGCTAATGGTATGGCCTTTTAATACAAATGCATCAATTCAGGTGCTCTGTGTGCCTGCAAACCCACAGACATCCTTTTTGGACCTCTAACCACAGAAAAAAGAAATCATCTTTTTAAATGGACCACACACTGCTTTCCCCATAGAATTTTACAAACACCAACATTTTACAGACACCAGCGTTTTATAAACACCAAATTCGAAAGCCCTGCCTTCCAATCCACAAGTATTCTACCCAGTTTTGCAACGATTACATTTCTTGTTGGGCCTTTCACTTGAGTGGCTTCCTGTATCGCAGTGTCATGGTCAGTTTACACATCCACCCAACACTGTCATTCTGGAACCTGTGGATAATTGCAGAGGCTGGCATTCCTTCACTCCTGCCTTCTCCATCCCATTCCCTGCCTCAGTCATTAGTTGTGCTCTCCTGTCCCTCACCACTGACCAAATGGGAAGACCATGTCCCAAATGATGTGACTGCCTCCTGGTACAAAGAATCCAGGTAACTTCCCCTTTCTTCATGTCTGCAGTTCAATCTCTGGCTTATCAGCTCAGAGGTGAAGTTGAGCTGATCATTTACTGGAGATGTGTTTGCCCGGGATCACAATGGCATCCAGGAGCTCCCACACCCTGAACATAGAACATAGAACAGTCCAGCACAGTACAGGCCCTTCGTCCCAAGATGTTGTGCCGACCTATTATCCTACTAAGATCAAACTACCCTGCATACCCAACATTTTACTATCCCCCATATGTCTATCCAAGAGTCGTTTAAAAGTCTCTAAAGTATCTGACTCCACTACCACTGCTGGCAGCGCATTCCACACACCCACCACTCTCTGTGTAAAGAACCTACCTCTGACATCTCCCCCATACCTTCCTCCAATCACCTTAAAATTATGCCCCCTCGTAATAGTCATTTCCGTTCTGGGAAAAAGCCTCTGACTATCCATTCTATCTATGCCTCTCATCATCTTGTAAACCTCTATGAAGTCACCTCTCATCCTTCTTCGCTCCAATGAAAAAAGCCCTAGTTCCCTCAACCTTTCCTCGTAAGACCTGCCCTCCAGTCCTGGCAGCATCCTGGTAAATCTCCTGTGCACCCTCTCTGAAGCTTCCACATCTTTCCTGTAATGAGGTGACCAGAACTGAACACAATATTCCAAGTGTGACCAGAACTGAACACAATATTCCTGCAGTCTTGACACTTCACCTGAACTGCTATCCTTTAACCATTTTAATATTGAATTATATTATTCTCTTACTGATGTCATCTTTTATATATTTGATTATTTTATCACCAATTAGTGAATGATGTTAAGACTAGAAAGGACCATCACCATTAATTAGACACTCATCATACAGCTTTCTCATTCCCTTGTCATAAAACAAATACCAATTCAGTCCGCTCTAACCAATTGAGCTTTGTATCTGACTGTCTGTCCTGGATTCCTTTTCCTGCCTGCTTTTCTCAGTGATACTGAGTGTCTCTCTTATTATCCATCCTCTTCTGCCTTGAAGAAGATGCTAGTGAGCTGCTTTCTAAAGCAATTGCAGACCTTGGGTTAGAGACATACCCACTGTGCTGTTAGCGAGGAAATTCCAGGATTTTGACCCAGCGACCGTGAAGGAACAACAGTTATGGTTGCACATCAGAATGGTGTGTGAGATGGCGGTAAACATGCAAGGAGTGCAAATCCCATGCATTTCCTCTCACACATATTTGATTCTCCTAATACCAATACAGCTTGACACCATCCAGGACAAAGCAACCCACTTCAAGGGGAACCACATCCACAAAGATCCACACCCCACACCACTGTCAGGGTGTACCATCTACAACGTGCACTGCAGAAATTCACCAAAGATCCTCACTCAGCACCTCCCAACCCCACAACCACTTACATCTAGAAGGACATGGGAACAAAACCACTTACCATCCTGACATGGAAATATACCACCATTCCTTTACAGCCGCTGTGTCAAAACCTTAGAATTTCCTTCCTAATAGCATTGTGGGTCAATCTACAGCACATGGACTGCAGTGGTTCAAGGAAGTAACTCACCACCACCTTCTCAAGGGCAACTAGGGATGGGTAATAATTGCTGGCCCAACAAATTTTTTAAAAAGTGAATGAATTAAAACTGACAAGTGCCAGTTTGTTCAAAAAACACTGAAGAAGCTAAATGATGTTCTCTAATTTAGGGTATAGAATGATTTATAGGAAAAAGAGATTAGTTACAGTTAAACAAAATTTGTGTTTAAACAGCAATATTTGAATCAGATACTTGACTAATAGGGGCAAATGCATTATGTTTCCAAACAATGTAAATCAATTTATATCATTGTTCACAGCGTATTGTTCATGCTGTTTGACAGAAATGTCACTTGAAGTGCAAAGCAATGAGTTAAGAAACCTGACATGATTCTTCCTTGCAAAGTTTCCTACAAGCTTAGATTTCTACAAAAAACACAGAGCAGTACAGACAGTATGCCCTTCAGCCCATCATGTCTGTGCCAACCATGATCCGAATCTAAACTAATCCTATCTGCTTGCATATGGTCCGTATCACTCTATTCCCTGCCTGCTTATGTCTCTGTCTAAATGCCTCTTAAATTTTATTGTTGTAATTGCTTCCACCACCTGCCCTGGCAATGCATTCTGGCCATCTAGTACCTTCTGTGTAAGAAACTTCCCTCGCTCAACTCCATTAAACTTTCCCCTCTCACCTTAAACCTATGCCCCCTGATTAAATAAACATTTTTTTAAAACCATTTGCCTGAAATTTGCCACCGTAATAATGTTAACACGATCAGCTAGCATCTATAAATGTGCAGTTAAAGGTGAAAATCAGACAGCATCTGTGCAATTTTCCCTCTTGTCTACAACCTCTGCTGCACAGGCAAATACATTTCAATTAATTCCAAGTAACCTCTCTGTCACTGAAAATATAATTTTACAAATTTGGAGTGACATTCCTTCAGATATTGATTGTTCTTGGTGAATTTAATTAACTCTTTCAGTCCACTGTATCTTTCTGTGAGTAGGAATACATAAACAGAAGCCTGTTCCAACATTCAATTAGATCGTGGCTAATTGTCCAAGACCAGGAGTAGGTCACTTAACTCATGGCTCAACTGATCATCGACTTCAATGCCACATTCCTACACTATAACCTACCAATTTCTATCTCGAAAATGCTCATTAAATTAGCTTCCCCAACTGTCTGGGGTAGAGAATTCCAAAGATTCATCTGGTTAAAGATGTTTTCTCTGAGAATCATAGAGCACCTACAGTGCCAGTGCCAAGTCTGTAGCAACCCACCAAACAGCAACCTACACAAATCCAGCATTCTACCCTACCCCCATATTTCCCATGGCTAATCCACCCAACATGCACATGTTTGGACTGTGGGAGAAAACCAGAAGGCCTGGCAGAAATCAACGTAGTCACCCAAGGCTGGAATTGAACCCAGGTCACATGCACAAGCAGGCAGCAGTGCTAACCATTGAGCCATCCCTATCTCAGTCTGAAAGAACCTACCCTTATTCTGCAATTATGCTCCCTCGCTCTGGAGTCATCAGGCATGGGAGATATCTTACCTACATTCATCCTAATGCACCTTTAAGAATATTAAAAGTTTCAATGAGATCACATCTCATTCTTCAAAACTCCAGGGAACAGAAAGCCAATTTCCCACACTCTACACTGAAGACAATCCTGCACTTACAGAGACTAGTCAGAGTTTCACTCTGTCCCTAGCATTCTTTCCGTCCCATCTCTCTCTTTGCCTCACTTAATTTTCCTTCTGTACATGACCTTACATTAAATTATATATTCGCAATGACACTGGCTGGTTTCAGCTCTACATTTCTCAGTTAGGAAGTCTCAGTTTGACTGGTTGATGAGGCCTGCCCTTGTAAACTTATGATGTGGAGGTGCCGGTGTTGGACTGGGGTGTACAAGGTCAGAAACCACATAACACCGGTCATAGTCCAGAGATAATAGGAACTGCAGATGTTGGAGAATCCGAGATAACAAGGTGTAGAGCTGGATGAAACACAGCAGGTCAAGCAGCATCATAGGAGCAGGGAAGCTTGACGTTTCGGGTCTAGACCCTTCGTCAGAAAAGGTTTTTCTGACAAAGGGTCTAGGCCCGAAACGTCAAGCTTCCCTTAGTCCTAACACCTGAAGAAGGAGTGAGGCTGTGAAAGCTTGTGTTTTCAAATAAACCTGTTGGACTATAACCTGGTGTCGTGTGATTTCTGACTTTGTTCACTTAAAAATGCAGCCTGCAGCATTAACTGTATTAACTGTAGCTAGCTCCCCAAAAGCCCACAATAGTTTGTGGGCTGCAGCATTGAATGTAGTTCCTTCATCATAATGATTAAACTCCCTGACTTTAGATTTATCAGTCAGGGGAAAAATCCTATCTATATCCAAGCTGATGCCCCCTTCAGAAGTCCCAATGAGTTGTCATTTTAGTTTCCTATCCATTCTGTTTCATGTAACAGTAGAAACACAGTATTTATTGCTGTTGACATATTCAGATCATGAGGGGAGAAAGTGTTGCAGTGACAATGGTTGACTGGAGCTAACATGTCCAGAGCCCAATGCTCTAGGGCTAAAAGCAAAATACTGTCGATTCCAGAGATCTGAGATTAAAAACAGAAAGGTCTGAAGAAACTCAACAGGTCTGGCAGCATCTATGGAGGGAGAAACAGTATTAACATTGCAAGCCCAACGTTCTGAAGAATTTGTATTGGAATTGAAATGCTAACTGTTTGTCCTTGCATGAGGAAGCTCAGAGGAGCAGAAGGGTCTTGGGGTGAATGTCGACAGATGACTGAAGGTAGCAGAACAGGTTAATACGGTAGTGAAGAAGGCATTTATCGGTCATAGCATAGATTATAAGAGCAGGAAGGACATGTTGGAGCTGTACAGGACTGTGGCTTAGCTGCAGCTGGTATACTATGTGCAGGTCTTGTCACTGCACTATAGAAAGGATGTGATTGTACTGGAGGGGTTGCAGAGGAGATTCACCAGGATGGCCCCTGGGATGGAGCATTTCTGCTAGGAAGAGAGTGTGGATAAGCTCAGGTCTTTTTTCACAGCAGAGGAGGTTGAGAGGGGGTTGATTAAGGTGTATAAGATAACGAGAGGCTTGGACAGGGTGTATAGAAAGCTGCTGTTCCCTTTAGTCAGAGGGTCAATAACAAGGGGGGCACATTTATAAACTGAAAGGCAAGATGTTGAGAGGAGAGTTGAGAAAACATTTTTTCACCCAGATGGTGATGTAGGTCTGGAATGCACTGCCTGGGAGGGTGGTTGAGGAGGGTAACATTTTTAAAAAACTACTTGGCTGAGTGCTGGAGATAACAAGGTGTAGAGCTAGATGAACACAGCAGGCCAAGCAGCATCAGAGGAGCAGGAAAGCTGACGTTTCGGGCCTATATCCTTCTTCAGAAAAAATCCTACTATCTCTGGATGAGCACTAGAAGTGTTGTAACATTCAAGGTTATGGACCTATTGCGGAAATTGGAACTAGCATAGGTCATTGTGATTTTTCTTTGTGGCACAGATTCAATGTGCTGAAGGGCCTCTTCTGTGTCGTTTGATTCCGTGATCCTACGATTAATTGTTGTGAAAACCCATTTGGGTCACTGATGTTCTATCTGCCATCCTTCCCTGGTCAGGCCTACATGTGACTCCAGACCTAGGGCAATGAGATTGTCTCTTAATTGCCTTTAGAAATGGCGGAGCAAACTAATAAGTTCAGGGCAAATGGGGATGGGCGATTAATAGCAGCCTTTTCAGTGATGTCCACTTCCCAAGAAAGAATTAAGCAGAAAAAGAAGATTAGGAATTCTCTTCTTACTGTCCACATGAAAAATATGCTTGAATTCTATTGGTTAGAAGTCTAGGTTAATTGTGTTAATGGAATTATCATTGACAATGAGGAGACTTATTAATGGCCACAAGAAGAACCCTCTAAACAATCAATACTTTACAGCCTTTTGGTGTAATTGAATTGCTTCATGTATTTAAAATTCAGGAAAACCTGAGTATGTCAAATGGTGCTAAAGGTTTTGGCCTGGTTTCACAACTGTAACTGTTGTTCGTGCAGGCAGCATTTACCATCATAAGACCAACAGCACTTAGGAGCAGAAGGAGGCCATTCAGCCCAGTGAGTCAGTTCTGTCATTCAATGAGATCATGGCTCTTCTGATAATCCTCAACCCCAATTTCCCTCGTTTTCCCCTTTGTGAAACTGACATGAAGCCATTGCCAAATACATTGTGAAACAGTCAAGTACAGAAATTGCTCGACGTGATTAGCTGCTCCTCCACAGGGACTTACCTGCAAAAGAGAAACCATTGAAATGAGAGATAACAAGGTGTAGAGCTGGATGAACACAGCAGGCCAAGCAGCATCAGAGGAGCAGGAAGGCTGACGTTTCGGGCCTAGACCCTTCTTCAGAAAAGTATTTTTCATTTTATTAATTTTTCCTGAAGAAGGGTCTAGGCCTGAAAAGTCAGCTTTCCTGCTCGGCCTGCTGTGTTCATCCAGCTCCATACCTTATTATCTCAGATTCTCCAGCATCTGCAGTTCCTACTGTCTCTGAAACAAGTGAAATGACCTACCTTACTACGCAAACATTACACTTTGCCCCATGAGCTAGTTGGAATTTACTGATAGCCTAAGCCACAATTACTACTGAGCAATCTCTCTGACCCTTTTCACAGAATCCCTACCATGTGGAAACAGACCCTTCAGCCCAACAAGTCCACACCACCCCTCAGACCCATCCCATGTACACATCGGGCAATTTAGCATGGTCAATCCACCTAGCCTGCGCATCTTTGGGCTGTGAGAGGAAACCCACACAGATACAGGGAGAATGTGCAAACTCCACACAGGCCATCACCTGAGGGTGGAATCAAACCCAGGTCCCTGGCACTGTGAGGTAGCAGTGCTAACCACTGAGCCACCTGTGCCTTTGCAAAGTCTCAGTCCTACTTTGGTCATGCTTCAGAGAAATAAAAATTCTCTGCATTCCAGCATTAGCTTTTCAAGAATTATCTAAAGATTTGAGTTGTCAGGTATTAGTTTCCTGAGGAGTGATTGATTATTTTTGTCTCCCTGAACCAGCTTTTAATAAAGTGCCTCTTCATGTGGTAATTGAATTAGTCAAGTGATGCATTGGATTATCATGGCAACCCTCTTGCCAGATCCTCCTTCATCAATATTGCTGCTTTTCCTGCCCCATCACATTAATCCATCACAGAGCTATTTTGTGTTCTGCTCTAGGACAAAGGAATATAGCATTTGCCAGACAAGGAAAGACCAAGGTCCAATTAGTTAAACTTCTACCATCTCAAGATACATCAAAAATGTCATGGCTGACCTAAAATGGTGCACTTCTTTATTGATGAGATGGCATGCTTTGGAACAATTGGTTCAAATTCACGTTATCCTCTAAATCAAGTCATGATGGCAATAGCAGGAGGCCATACAGTCCATCAAGTCCATTCTAGCTCCCCCTGGAGCAATGCGTTCAGTCCCATTCCCTGTTCTATCTTTATATCCCTACAAGTTATTTCTCGCAGATTCTTAACTAATTTGTTTTTGAAATTGTTCATCATTTCTGTTTCCACACCTTTGTATACATCTTATTCCTTTGCATCCAATCTAGAATTGCCTCCTTCCTGGATTCACCAAAAGCATCCAAAGGAGTTTTTCAGATCATACTTCAGAATTGTGTCCCTCCTCCTTACCCTTTGCTTTACCACTAAGCCATGAGCTTCCAGTTTACTGCCCAGAGGTGCGTGTTATGTCTTGCATTCCTCATTTGCCGTTCCCAAAATGTTATTTTCTGAAAGAAATTGATCTAACTCGTATTTGGTTTAATCAATATGAACTCCTGTCACATCTCCCCTAGGGATTTCCTTCTGTAGATTAATGACTAACTCACTGAAATTATGTTTTATCATTTCTTTCTGGTGTTACATGTCTTCAAATGCAGTCTGCTTGTATTTTTGTTCTGGACAACATGAAACAACTTGTGCTCATCTATATTATCTAATCCTTTCTTTTAGGATCTGAAATGCAAATAACTATTCAACCTCTTAACCATTGTCTTTACAGAAAAAACTTAATCTTTCATTCCCCTCAATTACTCTGGTTACTATTTTCTATATCCGCACTGCAATAAGATTGTCAGGATGTGGATAATTCTCTGAGGTGATACTATGAACCCTAGAACCGGACATGCCCTATAAACACTATGCCTATAAAAGCAGGTCACAGACCAGGAAACCTGCAGCATATGACTCTCCTCCTGACTCCCCCAAAGCCCATCCAAGGCTAAAGTAAGTGTGCAATTTAATGTTCCCCACTTGCTTGGATGAGTGCAGTTCCAACAACAATTAAGAAGATCCTCTCTCCCCTCCCCTCCCACTCTAGTGGGACTATTTATACTTTCCAGTCTGGCAGTTAGACACACCATTGTTCTGCTATTCTCACCTTCCAATCATTTCATCTGAACTATCAACATCCTTTCTTCCCCAGTGCTCCACCCCATCCCAACTATTGCATAATCGCTAAGAGATAGCAAGAACTGCTGATGCTGGAGTCAGAGATAACACAGCGTGGAACTGGACGAACACAGCAGGCCAGGCAGCATCAGAGGAGCAGGAAAGCTGATGTTTTGGGTCGGGACCCTTCTTCAGGAATGGGGGAGGAGTAGGGGGCTCTGAAATAAATAGAGGGAGCGGTCAGGCTGGAGAACATAGGTGGGATTGTGATAAGTGAGTGCAGGTAGGGAGTGGTGGGGAATGGTTAGTGGGATGGGTGGGGCGGATAGGTGCGAGAGAAGATGAACAGGTCAAGGAGGTGGGGATCAGAGGGAGGGTTGGTCATGGGATGAGGCCGGGGGTGGGGAGATTTTGAAATGTGGTAAAGTCCACATTGAGACCATTGGATTGTAGGGTCCCAAGGCGGAATATGAGGTGCTGCTCCTCCAGTTTCCGGATAGCATCATTGTGACTTTGGAGGAGGCCCAGGATGGACACATCACCCAGGGAGTGGGAGGAGGAGTTGAAATGGTTCGCAACTGGAAGGTGTCGTCGTTTGTCGCCAACAGCGCAGGTGCTCTACAAAGCGGTCTCCGCGCCTTCGCTTGGTCTCACCAAAGTAGAGGAGGGCATATCGAGAGCAGTGGATGCAACAGACCACATTGACGGATAGGCAGGCGAACTTCTGTCTCATGTGAAATGTTTGTTTGGTTCCTTGGATGGAGGTGAAGGGGGAGGTGTAGGGGCAGGCGTAGCAGGGGTTGCAGGGAACCTTGGTTGTGGGGTCGGATTGCAGGTGACCGAGAATGATATGTTGGATATGGAGGTTAGTGGGGTGATATGTGAGGACAAGAGGGATTCTGTCTTTGTTTTTGTTGTAGGGAGGCAGTGTGAGGGCTGAGGTGCGGGAAATGCAAGAGATGCGGTCGAGAGCCTTTTCGACCACAGAAGGGGTAAGTTGTGGTCCTTGAAATAAGAGGACATCTGGGATGTTCAGGAATGGAATGCCCTATCTTAGGAGCAGATGCAGAGGAATTGGGAGTAGGGGATCACATTCTTGCAGGAAGGTAGGTGAGAAGAGGTCCAGTCCAGGTAGGTATGGGAGTCGGTGGGCTTGAAATAGATGTCAGTCTCGAGGCGGTCACCAGAGATGGAGATACCAGAGATGATACAGGTGAACTTGAGATTGGGGTGAAAGGTGTTAGTAAAGTTGATGAACTGTTCAAGCTCCTTGTGGGAGCATGAGGCAGTCATCGATGTAGAGGAGGAAGAGGTGGGTAATAGTGCCAGTGTAGCTGCAGAAACACATCTTTGGTCTGTGGGAGGAAACCGGAGCACCCGGTGGGGACCCGCACAGACACGGGGAGAATGTGCAAACTCCACACAGACAGTCGCCCGAGGGTGGAATCAAACCCGAGTCCCTGTGCTATGAGGCAGCAGCGCTAACCACTAAGCCACCATGATTGTGAGCCGTTGGCACGCCTTGCCACATAGAGCTATGGGAACACAGTCTTTCTGTATATTCAAGGCTGAGATCGTTAGATTCTTGCTGTTCCTGCAGTCTTCGGGTGGCATCACTGTGGCATTGCAGGAGGCCAAGGATGGACATGTCATCTGAGGAATGGGAGGGGGAGTTGAAATGGTTCGCGACTGGGAGGTGCAGTTGTTTGTTGCGAACTGAGCGCAGGTGTTCTGCAAAGCGGTCCCCAAGCCTCCGCTTGGTTTCCCTGATGTAGAGGAAGCCACAACGGGTACAGCGGATGCAGTATACCACATTGGCAGATGTGCAGGTGAACCTCTGCCTGATGTGGAAAGTCTTCTTGGGGCCTGGGATTGGGGTGAGGGAGCAGGTGTAGCACTTCCTGCGGTTACAAGGAAAAGTGCCGGGTGTGGTGGGGCTGGAGGGGAGTGTGGAGCGACAGCAAATCATATTCAGCCTGGGAACCCTGCAGCCCAATGGCATCAATGTGGATTTCACAAGCTTCAAAATCTCCTCTCCCCCAACCGCATCCCAAAACCAGCCCAGCTCATCTCCACCTCCCTAACCTGTTTTTCCTCTCACCCCAAGCCACACCCCCATCTCCTATCTACTAACATCATCCCGCCCCCTTGACCTGTCTGTCCTCCCTGGACTGACCTATCTCCTCCCTACCCCCCTACCGACACTCACCTTTACTGGCTCCATCCCCGCCTCTTCGACTTGTCTGCCTCCTCTCCACCTATCCTCTCCTCTATCCATCCTCTATCCGCCTCCCCCTCTCTCCCTATTTATTTCAGAACCCTCTTCCCCTCCCCCATTTCTGATGAAGGGTTTAGGCCCGAAACGTCAAGTTTTCCTGCTCCTATGATGCTGCTTGACCTGCTGTGTTCATTCAGCCCCATGCTTGTTATCTCGGATTCTCCAGCATCTGTAGTACCTTTTATCTCAGATACATTCTACTGCAAATCATTTATATATTTCACAAACAGGAAAGTTCCCAACACTGATCCCTGAGGAACACCACTAGTCACAGCTCTCCATTCAGAAATGCACCCTTCCACTGCTACCCTCTGTTTTCTATGACCGAGCCAGTTTTTTTATCCATCATGCAAGCTCACCTCTGACCCCATGCATCTTTACCTTCTGTATCAGCCTTCCATGAGGGACCTTGTCAAAGGCCTTACTGAAGTCCATGTAGACAACATCCACTGCCCTACCCTCATCGATCATCCTCGTCACTCACTGAAAAAACTCCACCAAGTTAATGAGACATGACCTCCCCGTCACAAAACCATGTTGCCTCTCACTAATACGCCCACTTATTTTGCAGGGGGGAGGCAGTGGAACCATCTACGATAGTGACTTTTAAAGGGGTGACTCGGTGGCTCAGTGGTTAGCACTGCTGCCTCACAACACCAGGGACCTGGGTTCAATTCCACCCTTGGGCACCTGTCTGTATGTAATTTGCACATTCTCCCTGTATCTGTGTGGGTTTCCTTCAGGTGCTCTGGTTTCCTCCCACAGTCTGTAGATGTGCAGGCTAGGTGGATTGGCCATGCTAAATTGCCTGTTATGTTCAGGGGTGTGTAGAATAGGGGGATGGGTCTGGGTGGCATGCTATGAGGGTCAGTGTAGACTTGTTGGGCTGAAGGGCCTGCTTCCACACAGTAGGGATTCTATGATTCCCAAGTGGGAGTAAATCCTGTCTCAAAGAATCAACTCCAATAATTTCCCAACCACTGGTATAAAATTTACCAGCCTATAATTAGCTGGATTATCCTTGCCACCTTTTTTAAACAAAGGAAAAACATTGGCTATTCTCCAATCCTCTGGGACCTCCCTTGTAGCCAGTGAGGATACAAAGATTTCTGTCAAGGTCCCAGCAATTTCCTCCCTTGCCTGTCTCAGTATTCTAGGGTATATCCCATCAGGTCCTGGAGACTTGTCTACCTTTATCTTTTTCAAGACGCCCCTTTACCTCCACCCTTTTGATCTCAACATGACCCAAACTATCTACACATCCTTCCCCAGACTCATCATCCACCAAGTCCTTCTGTATGGTGAATACTAAACTTTGTTTTCCTGCTGTTTCATGCTCATAATTATCTTCCTGGATATTGCAATGTCACCTATAATTCAGAGAAAATATGGCAGGTTATGATCAATATATTGTTGGAGTATATGCTGGCTGCCAAAGGAAACCAAATGGTAATTTAAGTGGAAAGTGTCCACTGTATAATGTTTTAAATGTCCCCGGTTCCTGTGACTCTGGGGAAGAAGGAGTGGACTTCTATCCAATTCCAAGCATCAAGCTTAGAAAAATACTTGACACCTGTGAATTAATCTCTTCCAGGATAGGAAGCTTGTATGGAAATTTATTTTAGTGCAACGTTCAGTTGCCTTGGATGTAAATGCCATGGATATATCTCTCTATCTTTCTTCAAAAGATGCACCAATTGGTACGATGCTTCTCTTGACAGACGATGTTGCTCTATATGTTGGAATCTAACACCAGTTTGAGTTCATGCTGAATGTGAATGCTGCATTTCTGAAGAGGGTTGACAGCATTTTTCATATGTAATACTGTAACACATCCAAACCTATCTCGGTAAAGGTTAGTCAGGTCATGTTTAGACTCTGAAGTTGCAGTCTGGAATCAAACTTGCATCTGCCGAGTTTGTTATATCTGTGCTAATAACTAGATCTATGCATGCTGGTAGACCAGTGATGGAAAGTCCTACTGTGCCATCAAAGCTTTCAGGTGTGAAGATTCTGTCACAGAATCTATGTTGGTAATAATGTAAACAATTCAAATTAGCTCTGCGGCAACCTTTCACTTCCTGAAATATTTTAGATCGGAGTAGTTTCCAGTGTCCTGGCTCTTTGGTTTGGATGTAATCTTATTTACCATCCTTGCCACCTACAAAGCATCTGTTGGCCTCACGCAGTGCTAAATTAGAATAGCTCCACTGCAACCCTTGTTTTTCACTTTTGCTCAACATAGTTATCAAAACATCTTGCATTTATGTAGCACCTTTGACAGGGTAAAGTGCTCCCTGCTGCTGCAAAACAGCAACGTGAACCTGAATTTGACACTGAGCTACATAAAGAGGTGTTCAACAAATGACCAAACGTTTGGTCAAAGAGTTAAGGCTTTAGTAGGGGTGAGCGATAGATGGGCAGCTGAAAACATTCTCCTGAATATCAAGCCATTAACGTTCTGGAAGGTTAAGAGACAATGGAAACATGTTCAATGATTGGCTTCAATTCTTATTCCATATTTGATTAAATGTTAGTTTTTACAGTTTGATTTTTTTTGCACTTCAGCCCTGTAACTGTGCCCCAGGTGATCAGGTAGAAAATGGTTTTCAGTTAGATGCAGCTTGTAGGCTCATATTGTCCCTGTTATTTCTTTTGAGTCTTAGTGTCTGGGGTGGTCACAGTTGGACAGAATAGCTCGCAGTCAACAGAATAGCCAATTTCTGATTCCTTGCGTCTTCCTCAAATCTGCCAACTCCCCAGAGCTCACCCTCAGCCTTTACAAGTCAGGAGTGTGATAGGATACTCCCCACTTGCCTGGATAAGTGAAGCTCCAACAACACTCAAGAAGCTTGATACCATCCAGGTCAAAGCGGCGACTTGGTTGACACCTTATCCAGCACCTTCACAACTTCCTGCCACTCATGCAATATAGCAGATCTGGACCAACAACAAGAGGCACTGCAGCAACTTGTCTAGCCTCTTTGGACAGTACCTTTCAAACCTGTGTCTTCCAACACATGACAGGGCAAGGGCATCAGATGCATGGGATCATCACCATCTGCAGGTTCCCCTCCGATACACACACCATCACAACTTTCATTTCACTTGGTCGTTGTTGGCTGATCATCATCTATTGGCCATTCCCAGTTGCCCTTGAGAAGAAGCTGATGAGCTGCCTTCTTGAACCACTGTAGTCCATTTCCTGTAGAGAGACCTACAATGCCATAAGGGAGGGAATTCTAGGATTTTGACCCAATGATACTGAAGGACATACGATAAATTTCCAAATCAGGATGGTGAGTGACTTGGAGGGGAACTGGCAGATGGTAGTATTCCCATGTATCTGCTGTCCTTGTCCTTCTAGATGGAAGTGGTCATGTGTTTGAAAGGTGCTGTGTGAGAATCTTTGGTGAATTTCTGCAGTGCATCCTGTAGATAGTACACACTGCTGCTACTATGCATTGGTGGTGGAAGGAATGGATGCTTGCGGACGTGATGACAATCAATTGTGCTACTTTGTCCTCGGTGGTTTCGAATTTCTTGAATATTGTTTGGAGCTGCACCCATCCAGGCTAGTGGAGAGTATTCCATCACTTTCCTTTCTTGTGCCTTGTAGATGGTGAACAGACTTTGATGAGTCAGGAGGTGAGTTATTTACTATAGTATGACGATCCTCTGACCTGCTTTAGTCACCACTGTGTTTATATGGCAAATTCAGTTGAGTTTCCGGTCAATGGTAACCCCTTGGGTGTTGAAGAGGATTCAGTGGCAGGAACACCATTTAATGTCAAGGGGCAGTGGTTAAATTGTCTCTTTTTGGAAATGGTCATAGTCCAGCATTTGTGTGTTACTTGATATGTTACTTGATACCTGCAGGCCAACCCTGGATATTGTCTGGGTCTTGTTACATTCAAACATGGACTGCTTCAGCATCTGACGATTTGTGAATGGTACTGATCCTTGTGCAGTCATAGAATCCCTACAGTCTGGAACAAGGCCGTTCAGCCCTCGAGTCCACACTGACCCTCTGAAGAGCATCCCCCCCAGACATATCCCCCATGCTATCCCTGTAACTCTATATTTCCCATGGCTAATCCACCTAGCCTGCACAGCCTTGGATACTATGGGGCAATTTAGCACGGCCAATCCAACTAACCTGCACATCTTTGGACTGTGGGAGGAAACTGGAGGAAAACCACGCAGACACGGGGAGAATGTGCAAACTCCACACAGACAGTCACCTGAGAGTGGTGCTGTGAGGCAGCAGTGCTAACCACTGAGACACTGTGCCACCTCCCCCGACTCCACCACCATCTACTGAAGCACTTCAAGAATGCACCAGCTTATCAAGGGCCATTAGCGATCCATGACACATACCGGCCAGCGATGTTCACATCCCTCGGAAGAATACATAAACACTGATTGGCCGTAGCCTGTGTGTGAATGTCTAAAGCAAGCTCCTTTTCAGGGAGCGCTACTGTTCCACATTCATTCTAGTCATTTTCAAATATGGTAGCTAATCAGTCCTCTCCAACTTTACTGCTCTGTAACATTAATGATTTACTTCTTGCAGCATGCTTTGAGTTGAAGTCCCTCAGAGCCAGCATGTCATTTTTTAACTGAGCCCAGTGATAGGAAACTCCTGGGTATAAAACGCATAGCCATAATGTTTAGTGGCCCTCCTTGGTTAATTGAAAACTCGGCTGTGACAGTCTCCAATACAGAGGCTTACTGCAAGCATTTACTGTAATTATTAAATGTAAAATGTAGAATATTGAGATGTAACAAAGTCACATGCAATACTTACTACAAAAAATGATGATTTTGGCACATTAATCATACAATTATATGATTTACACAATTAGCACAATATTTAAATGTGCAATTTGCTGTATTTTCAGCTTTCATTCTCCTGCTGATTTGAAATTTTTGATCACATACGGTGACAAAGAGAAGGAAAAGCGGAAAGCAACACTAGTTAATTTAACATATATTAATTATTTAGAATCTGTGTCGCACTGATGCAGGAGGGATGCAATGGAACCCAGGGAGATCGACGGTATTTGAGAGTCTGCTTCACTTATTTATAAAACTGAAGATACAAATAAAAGCTTCAGCATTAACATGAGGGGAAGCAATGGCCTAGTGATAATGTTGTTGAACTGTTAATCCAGAAACCTAGGTAATGTTTTGGGGTTTGGTTCTGGTTTGAATCCCGCTGTGATAGGTGGTGGTCTTAGAATTTAATGAAAATCTGGAGTCAAATGATGACCATGAATCCATTAAAATCTGAAAGAACTATGGATGCTGTAAATTAGGGACAAAAATACAAGTCGTTGCTAAAGCTCAGCAGGTCTGCCAGCATCTGTGAAGAAAACTCAGAGTTAATGTTTCAGGTCTGGTGACCCTTCCTCAGAACTGAATCTTCTGCCATCAACTCTTTTGTCTGTCCAACTGTTCTTCTTTCTCTTTGGCATCTATCCCCACCTATTGTTTACTTCTTAACCCCACCCCCCACCCAACTTTCTGCATATAAACCGACATTTTCTAGCTATCATCAGTTCTATGGAAGGGTCACTGGACCCGAAACATTAACTCTGATTTTTCTTTCACAGATGCTGTCAGGCTTGCTGAGCTTTTCCAGAAACTTCTGTTTTTGATCATGAATCCATTGTCGACTGCCAGAAAAACCCATCTGTTTCACTTTCCTATAGGGAAGGAAACTGCCATCCTTACCTGGTCTGGCCTACTTGTGAGTCCAGACCCACAGCACAATATGTTTGACTCTTAACTGCCCTCTGGCCAATTAGGGATGGACAATAAATGCAGTCCTAACCAGAAATACTGCCATCCTGAATGAATAAAAAAAAGTCTTGTTATTCTGTTAAATTATGTTTTTTTTCATGTCAGACAGACATTGGAAGCTTGCTGTTGTAATCATCACATACACACAGCCAAACAAGAGTGAATTGATATCCTTATCTACTGCAGTCTATAATCCAGTGAACCATTGAGCCTATAAACCCGAGTACAAGGGGCTTTCAAAAGATTGCATTGACATTTGTTTCATCCCATATACATCAAAGCTGTATTCTCAAAACAAATGTATCCCTAAATGAAATAAAAATTATAAGTGGAATAATGCAAAGATGCACAGTATTATGAATTGTAAAATGGCCATCATTTCACAAATTGCACACATTGATTATCTGTAAAGAAATAGACAAGAAGCCCTTCTGTCTTCTAACACCTGAAAAGCAAGGACATCATATGTATGGAAAAATAATTGGAAAATTCTATTTTCTAATTTGCAAATCTTATCATGAGGATCCAAATATGTTTTTATGGTTATCTGTTAGAGTGTCTCACAGACCCAACCATCATCTCTGTTCACTTTCAAATGGCAAAGTCTTCCCATGAAAGAGAAATGGAGTTATCCTCAGCATCCTGGTAAATATTTATCCTTCAATCAATAACATAAAAACAGATCAGCCAGTCATGATCACACTGCTGTGTGCGGGAGCTTGCTTTACATAAATTGACTGCAATCAATCACTGTTTTACTGGAAGTAACTAAGCTTCAAAGGTACTTAATTGCAATGCACTCCAGGACATTGTGAGGTCATGAAAGGTGCGACATAAATGCAAAACTTTGTTTTTGAAGTCACTTGCAAAGTTCTGGGAGACTACATTTCTATTTCTTGGAATGTGGGTACTATAGGTTAGGCCAGCATTTGTTGTTCATTTCTAATTGTTTGTGTGAAAGGGTGGTGAGCTGTTTTTCTGAGTTGTTGCAGTTCATACAGTACAGTAAACACAGAGTTGTTTGGAAGGAAACCAACTGACCTGACAAAAATGCCAATCTATAACTTTGTTGGGCAAAAAAAATTATAAAGCCTTTATCCTTCCTCATTCCCTTTGGAAAAAAATCCTTAGTTTCATTAAATGTTAGATGTAAAAGATATTTGTTATAAAGATGAAAACTTTCACAAGTCAAAAACAAATGCACTGAAACTTGTGATTTGGAACTGAGTCTGTATGTCATTGTCAACAAAATATATTTGACCCTTTAAATGTGAATAGACATACTGTCTCACCCATAGAAAGGTAATGAAGCTAAGGTAATGTTGCTGATGAGGAATTATGTAAGGCTTGAAGCATCAATCTAGAATTATCTCCTGAACATGACTTCTTCATATCCATTATTCAGATGCTGTTTTGTTTCTGGCTGTGAGGATGGAGAGGATCCCATGACTAATATCCCTTTCCACTTCATAATTCTCCAGCAGTGCATGTTACAAGTTTTACTTGAGCGAAACGCATTATGAAGTATTTTCAAGTATTTTAGAATGTATGGGAAACACAATATCATGAAGGCTGGAAGCAGTTGTTTTTTCCAACCTTAAATGCTAAGGGTTCTGTGAAATGGGAATATCCGTTCGGTAAGTAGCAAGCCAAAGCAATCAGAAAATGTTCACATATGTGTATCAACTCCAACAATTTCTGCAGGCAAAGGAATAACAAAACACATGGATGTCGAGAGTCATGAATAGACCACATGCCTCACCACAGATTAATTGATCCCCATTAATTTTTGTAAGACAAAATAACCTAATTCAGCTGAATGGAAATTGCTTCCTTTTGAATGTCTTAGATGCAATCATACAGAAACAGGACATTTGGTCCAACAAGTTTATGCCCCACATAACCTTATCCTGTCAACCCACCCTTTAATCCTCTCTTCCTTATGCACATTCAAAAAGCAGTGTCAGCTTTGCTGCAGTAAAGTGCTGGTTGCTTGTCTCCTACATTTGAAGGTCGTAATGCCCAGTCTGTTTCCCGATTTAGGCTGATAAATGTTTGCAGCTCAAACTGCTTCAGCTCAGAGTTTATGAGCTGGAGACTGAGCTGCATCAACAGGGAAAGGAGGGAAAGTTACCTAGATGATCAATTCAGGGAACCAGTCACGTCTTTTAGGGTTGGCCCTCCTGATTTGGACACTGCTCAAGGAATTGGAGGGTGTGACTGCAACTGAGCCAGTTCAGGGGATCCAGGGGTCAGGAGTTCAGGAGCCTCAGTTTTATAATTGTCTGACGGATTTGTGCTTCTTCCACCATGTTTGGATGATAGTGAGGGCTGTAGGCCGGATAAGCTAATTAACCACGGCACAGTGGTACAGCCATTTAATTGTGGGGGTGGCGGGGGAGAAAAAGGGAAATTAGTTGTAACGGGGGACAGTATAGTAAGGGACACTGTCCTCTGCAGCATGGAGTGAGAGTGTAGAAGCCCCTGTTGACTTCCCAATGCCAGAGATTGGGGCATTTGCTCAGGGCTGGAGAGGAATTAGAGTGGGAGAGAGAGGATTCAGTCATCGTGGTCTATGTAACGACAAAGTGAAATCAATAACGAAGGATCTACACAGACAGGATGAAGACCCAGGCACCAAATTGAGAAACAGAAATTCAAAGTTCATAATCTCTTGATTATAACATGAGTCACATGCATCAGTACAGGGCAAATAAGAACAGAGAAATGAATTTATGGTGCAAAAATTGGTGTGGAAAAGTGGGCCCTGGTTCAGTGGAGGCAAGACCCATTGATACAGTCTGCACCTGAATTGTGCTGTGGTCTGTGTTCCAGTGAGTTGCATAACTTCAGCTGTGCAACTACAGAAGTAGAGAAAGTTTTAATCTAAATAGTAGGAGCAAAGGATTAAATCTGGGGAGATTTGAAAAATCAAACAAGCAAGGTAGGTATTAATATGGGAATTGATAAACAGCCAGTTACTGGCTTATAGAGAATAGAAATCTAAGAGCAACTCAAAGATAAGGTTAGAGGTTACAGAAATAATAAGAAAACAAAATTCAAGGTCCTGTATCTGAGTGCTGCATGGAGGATTTAAAACAATTCAAATGGATTAAAAGTGCAAATAAAAACAGATAAATATGACCTGATTGTCATTACAGAGACATAGTTGAAGAAAGACCTAGATTTGGACTTGAAATTGAAAGGTACATGACATTTAGTAAGAACAGGAAGCTACAAAAAGGTTGAGGTCTGAATCTTTTTCGGAGAGAGGAGGGTATCTTCTTTAAGGTGGGCATCCTTAGAAGAGGCTTCGCAGTGGGGTTAAAATTGTTACAGAGATAGTAGGAACTGCCAATGCTGGAGAATCTGAGATAAAACGTTGTGGAGCCGGATGAACACAACGGGCCAAGCAGCATCAGAGGAGCAGGAAAGCTGACGTTTCGGGTCAAGACCCTTGTTCAGAAAAAAAATTTTTTTCTTTTTTTTCTGAAGAACGGTCTCAACCCGAAACGTCAGCT
>JAHRHZ010000063.1:8861080-8924933 GCA_024137785.1 Ginglymostoma cirratum
TTTCTGAACAAGGGTCTTGACCCGAAACGTCAGCTTTCCTGCTCCTCTGATGCTGCTTGGCCTGCTGTGTTCATCCGGCTCCACAGCGTTTTACCTCAGATTCTCCAGCATCAGCAGTTCCTACCATCTCTGAGGTCTGAATCTATTACTTAGTGATCAGATTAGGACAACTGTGTTGGGCAACCTTAATTCAGCAAGCCCGGATAGAGAAGTGGTTTGTGTGGAGACAAAAGATGAGTCATTTGTGGGAGTGGGATGGGAGTGTACAGCCATCCCTAACAGTAACCACATAGTGGGATGTGGGATAAAGGAAACAGTAATTAGAGCTTGTCAGAAAAATATGGTGATTTTAATCTAATTAGAGACTGACAAATTGTGACATGGGTGATAGTAGTCTAGGTGTGGAGCTCATGAAATGTTCTCCAGATAATTTCTTAGAACAACAAATTCTGGAACTAACCAGGAAGCAGGTTATACTAGAACTAGTGTTGTGCAACGGCATAGGATTAGTTAATAATTTAAATAGTGAGAACACTCCGAGGTAGCAGCAATACATAATATGATTGAATTTTACATTCAGCTTGTGGGAGAGAGGAGTGGGTTGAAGACAAGCATTTTAAATGGAGGCGATTATGAGGGCATATAGGCAGAGCTGGCTAAATTGGACTGGCAAAATAGGTTTAGGAATAATCACTGAAGATGCAATGACAGATATTTAAGGAGATATTTCAGAACACACAGATCGAAAAATTTAAAAAAGGAAAATTCCAAGAGGAGGACCCACCACCAAGATCAAATAAAAGTATCAAACGTAAAAGACAGCTGTCAGCTCAAATGGTTGGACAGAATGTTAAAGAAGAACCAAAATTAAGTCAAAAAGATGAGTGAAGGGATAGCATTGTGGCTCGGTGCTTAGCTCTGCTGCCTCACATCACCAGGGACCCAGGTTCAATTCCACCCGTGGGCGACTGTCTGTGTGGAGTTTGCACATTCTCCCCATGTCTGCGTAGGTTTCCTCTGGGTGCTCTGGTTTCCTTCCACAGATGTGCAGCCTAGGTGGATTGGCTATGCTAAATTGCCCATAGTGCCCAGGGATGTTTAGATTAAGTGGGTTAGACATGGGAAATACAGGAGTGGGGGAATGGGTCTGGTTGGGATGCTCTTCAAAGGGGCGGTGTGGACTTGTTGGGCCGAACAGCCTATTTTCATACTGTAGGGATTCTATGATGAAAATTGGAGTACAAGAAAACTCACGAGAAATGTTAAAAAAGGGTCTGAATTTCTTTAAATGTTGTGTAGAAAAATAGTGCAGAAAATGAATTTTGGTCCTGCAGAAAGTGATTGTGGAGAAATATTAACAGAAAATAAGGACATAGCACACAAATTGGCCAGGTATTTTGCTTCAATCTTCACTATAAAGGATATATCTTCCCACACGTCCCTGTAAATCAGGAAATGGAAGGGAAAGAGGAACTCAAGAAAATTACAACCATCAGGGAAGTGGTGCTGAGTAAATTGTGGGAGCTGCGGGCAGAAATGATGATTAATCTGATCAACCGTGATCTTATTTATTGGTGAAACCCAGGCTAGAGGCACTGAGTGGCTCTTAATTCAAATGCTTGCTGATAATTTGGTGCTAAATTACATTGTCACATTTACTGTTTTACTGAACAAACTTAATTAGAGGCCTTTCTGGTGGCTGAAATGGGTACACATTTTACCTTAGTACAGTTCAAAGTAGTTTGGAAAATTCCCCTGGCACTGGCCAACCTCTATTCCTTAATAAGCAAGAAGGAAAAATCGATTATTTACCCCTCATCTATTTGTTTTTTTACAAGGCCCTGTTGTGTACAAATGGAGCTGCCTTGTTTGCTCCTGGTATTCATTGATTAATTGTAATGTCCTTTGGAGTGTCCCAGACCATAAAAGACACTATATGAATGCAAATTTGTTCGACTTTAAGATATCTTTTGTTTCCAATACCAGTCCCATATTTGATACCTCACAAATGAATATATTTGTATGTGGTTAAATAGCCTTCAAAGAAGTTTATTAAAGACCCGAGTGCTGTCCTCATATTCTAGCAACAAAATTTACTTGATCTGGTGTTTATATGCTGTTAGTATGTCTTCCCTTATGTTTCAGTTTGAATTGAAGGTGATTCCGAGAATCCTCTCTTGTTCCATCATATGATGGAAATGGTGTTAGGTAGCAGTGCTTCTCTCAACCTGTGTAACCCAAAACCTGATTGTAGCTCACGGAGATAAGGGTATTTACTAACAATACTTAGAGATCGATTTATCAGAGTATCATTAGTCCATTTGTATGCCAAAGTAAATGTAGCCTTCAGCAAACTTGGAAAATCAGTCTGGGAATCAGTGAGACTACCAATAAAACTGGAAATCCACAGAACAATACCCCTACCTACTCAGAGATAGCAGGAACTGCAGATGCTGGAGAATCCGAGATAACAAGGTGTGGAGCTGGATGAACACAGTAGGCAAAGCAGCATCATAGGAGCAGGAAAGCTTGACATTTCGGGCCTAGACCCTTCATCACTTTTTCTGATGAAGGGTCTAGGCCCAAAACGTCAAGCTTTCCTGCCCCTATGATGCTGCTTGACCTGCTGTGTTCATCCAGCTCCACACCTTGTTACCCCTACCTACTCAGCTCCGTGTATTCTAGTCGTACACCAGCATCATGTCAAGAAGCAAAACAACTTTGACTGAGCTGCCTTTTGGAAGCTTCTGAAGATGAGACGGCAGAACAAATAGTCTGAGGTGCTCATCTGAGCGAGCCTACCAAACGTCCACATCACAGTGAGACAGCCTTATGTGGGGTGGGCTGCCAGAATGCCTGATGCTCGCTTACCAAAACAAATCTTCTCTAGAGTGCTTGAAGAGCTTGGGTGTGCTGTGAAGGTGTTGGTGGAGGTCCCACAAAGATGCTTTGAAGGCTTCATTTAGCAACCGTTAAATGCACTTCAACTCCCGGGAGCAGCTCACCCAGGATCTTAGACCCAATGCAACCAAATCAAAACAGATGGCGCCTCCTTCAAAAGGAAGCCAATGGCAAAGGCGAAGAGGAGGCTCACAAAATGAAATCCTGAGCCAGAAATGTGTCCAAATCATCTGCATTGTCCTGTCCCATTGAGCCTTCTGTGCACAGCTCAACCTTAGCAATCACTTACATACCCACTGTAACCCTCGCAAATGCACCAGATGGTGATCATAATCATCTTTGCCTTGAAGAATGAATAACAAGTGTATGATTGTGCATTCTGTCAGTGTAAAGACACTACATTGTGCACTCCAGACTACCTCAAACAAAAAGATGTTTTTCTTCAAACAGACTGGTCAAGAGGTTGGTTGGCTCGCCGAGCTAGTTTGTTGTTCTGTAGACATTTCGTGACCGTGCTGGGTAACATCATCAGTGCAGCCTCCGATGAAGCGTCAGTGTGTTTTCCTGCCTGGTTTTTAAACTCTGGAGCCCAATGAGTGGGATTGCCTCACTTCCGGTTTCCCTTCGTAGTGGAGTGTATATGGGGTCGAGTTCTATGTGTTTTTTAATAGCATGCTTCGTGAAGTGCCAGACTTCCAGGAATTCCCGTGCCTGTCTCTGCTTAGCTTGTCCCAGGATTTTGGTGTTGTCCCAGTCGAATTTGTGATTCTTCTTATCCATGTGGATAGAGATGAGTGAGTATTGGTCGTGTCTTTTTGTGGCCAGTTGGTGTTAGTGGACCCTTGTTGTTAGTTTCCTTCCTGTTTGTCCGATGTAATGTTTCTCACAGTCTCTGCAGGGAATCTTGTAGATGACATTGGTCCTGTCCATGGTGGGGAGTGGGTCATTAGTTTGGGTGAGCAGTTGTTGTAGGGTTGATGTGGGGCTGTGTGCCACCCTGATGCCCAGCGGTCATGGGAGTCTTGTGGTGAGTTCCAATGTGTGCCTGATTTAGGGTAGTGTGATGAGTGTGTCGGGGCATGTAGGATCTTCCTGATGTTGTTCAGGTAGGCATCTTCTGACCCAGTTTTTGGGTATCCATTATCCTTGAAAACCTGGAAGAGGTATTCTTCTTCCTCTTGGCGTAGTTCCGTGTTGCTGCAGTGTGTTGTTGCCCGTTTAAATAGTGTTTGCACGCAGCTTCATTTGTGTGTGTTGGGATGGTTACTGTTGAAGTTCAGTACCTGGTCGGTGTATGTGGCTTTACTGTGTACTTTCATTTGGAGCACCCCATTTGTCTTGCGCTCTACCATGGCGTCCAGGAATGAGAGCTGTTTGTTCTTCTCCTCCTCTCTGGTGAATTTTATTCCTGTGATGGTGTTTTTTATAAGTTTGAGTGTCTCCTCTAGTTGGTCCGTTTAATGATGACAAAGGTGTCGTCCACGTAGCGTATCCGTAGTTTTGGTTGGATTAGCAGAAGGGCCATCCTTTCTCGTCTTTGCATCACTGCCTCTGCTATGAGTCCGGAGATGGGTGATCCCATGGGTATCCCATTGATTTGTTCATATGTTTGGCCGTTGAAAGTGAAGTGGGTGGTGGGGCATAGGTCCAGTAGTTTGAGCATGTTGTCCTTGGAGATGGTTTCACTGGCATCTTGCTCTTGTTCCAATAGTGTTCTAGTAGTAGCCTAGAACACCAACTAGCTACAAAAAGACACGACCAATACTCACTCATCTCAATCCTCATGGACAAGGAGAACCACCAATTCGACTGGAACAACACCAAAATCCTGGGACAAGCTGAGCAGAGACAGGCATGGGAATTCCGAGAAGCCTGGCACTCCAAGAAGCATGCTATTAATAAACACATAGAACTCAACCCCATATACACTCCACTATGAAGGAAAACCGGAAGTGAGGCAATCCGGCTCAACAGACTCCAGAGTTTAAAAACCAGGCTGGAAAACGCACCAACGCTTCATCATCGGAGGCTGCACTGATGATGTTACCCAGCAGGGTAACGAAACATCTGCAAAACAACAAACCAGCTCGGCGAGCCGGCCAACCACAACACCCACCAACCCAAACTACAAATCTACTCCAAAACCTTCGACTCGTCAAGACCTGATCCCCTTCTTCATGACTTCTCTCGCAATTGGTGGATATTTTGTCAATGCATGGCATTCTGTTCTTAGAGAACCTTTCCTGGTGTTAAGAATGTTTTTCACATTTCCAGTCTCAAACCAGTAAAATATCACAATGTTTAAAGATTAGTTTAGTATGACTCATTTACTAAAACTTAATTGTTAATCTGTTGTCTGAACAATGCAGATTGCCTGGTAACTTTCAGTCAAGAGATAAATTCTCAACAGCTGTAACCTCCAAACATACGAATTAGAAATCTCAAAACTAACTGATCTGCTCTTCACCTGATGACCTCGTGGTATTTTCACGACAATATGAATCCAGAGACTCAGGTAATGTTCTGAGGACCAGATTCAAATCTCACCATGGCAGATAATGACATTTAAATTCAATAAGAACTTGGAATTAAGAGTCTAATGACGACCATGAAACTGTTGCTGATTGTTGGAAAGATCCATCTGGTTCACTTGTGCCCTTCAGGGGAGGAAACTGCCATCCTTACCTGGTCTGGCCTACATGTGACTCCAGACCCACAACAACATGGTTGACCTCTCAACAGCCTTCTGGGTAATTAGTGATGGCTACTAACCTAGCCAGTGATTCCTACATCTTGTGAATGGATAAAAGTAACCCCAACCATTAATTCACTCACTCACCCACCTGCTCACTCATTTGCATATACAACATCAGATAAATAGACCAAAATTCTGTTGTACATGTCTGGAAGACAAATGGCTTGCATATGGATTACCGTTAAACTCAACTGGACTCTGCATATAAGTACCATGGGTACAAGAACAGGTCAGAGGCTAGAAATATTGCAGCAAGTAATTTACCTCCTGATACCTAAATCTTGTCTGCCATCTACAAGGCACAAGTCTGGAGTGTAATGGAATACTCCCCACTTGCCTGGATGAGTGGAGCTCCAACAACCCTTGACAAAAATTAGGACAAAGCAGCCTGATTGGTTCCACCACCTCCAAGTTTTCCTTCAAGCCGTTCACCATCCTGGCTCAGAAATATTTCGGCCATTCCTTCAGTGTCTCTGGGTCAAAATCCTGGAATACCCTCTCTAAGGGCATTGTGGGCGAAGAGGGCACATTCAAGAGGGCAGCTTGACACCATCTTCTTAAGGGCAATCAATGCTGACCCAACCAGTGTCACCTCATCGTCGGAGTGAATAAAAAATGAGCCTGAAAGGTTAACATTTGACTGAATTCACTAGCCATGGTGAAGATGTCATGGTGACTTGCTCAGTGTAAGGTGATGCTTTTAGAAGCTAGACCTGAGGCTTGTGTGCTTCTGGGAGTTTCTGTGGTAATGTAGGACATAGTCATGCAACTGGCAAATAGTTCTGGTAATACAACAAACCTCACATTGTTTTCTCAACAAGGCTCTTCTCTTTCACTTCGGGCTTGAAGATCCCCATAAACAGGAAACTATAAGTACCTAAGTACCTAAGCACCAGCACTCTAATTGAAGTAAAACTTCCTTACTCGCACTTTCATAGAATGGAATCCTTGCAGTGTGGAAGGCCTATTGAGTCCATAATGACCCTCCGAAGAGCATTCCCAAGCCCTATCCCTGTAACGTTGTATTTCCCATGGGTAATCCACCTACTCTGCATATCTTTGGACTGTGGAAGAAAACTAGAGCACCCAGAAGAAACCTGCACAGACACAGGGAGAAATTGCAAACTCCACACAGTTGTCTGAGGGTGGAATCAAATTTGATTCCCATGCCAACCTTTAAAGATTTTGCCATTGATTCCAACATACTGTGTGCTTTCCACATTGATTCCTGTCACTGAATGTTGAATTTCTGTGATTTGTGTACAAGGAAACTACATTGCTCTTTTAAGCTGGAAAAGTGGATCACTTCACATTTCCTCCCGTTGTACTCCACTTATTACCTTTCTGCCCATTTAATTGACACAGTAAATTGAATAATTGTGGAATAAATACCGTCCCCTCTATCCGGAACAATAACGAAACATAAAACCAGTATTAAAGCCAATCATTTCCTCTAACCTATACTTACGTGACTGGATAAGTTCACCAAAGTGCAGTGAAAATCCCAACTTAATCATCTAAGTGTGGTTATTGCACCTTCATCAGCTTATAGTAGTGAATTAAATTTCTGACCCAAGTTTAGGTTTATTCCTAACTATTAGTAACACTGGTACCTAATTAACTTGTAATGAGCAGAATACAATCCATATGCAACAAGCCTGTGTTTAAACAAACTAAGACAAAGTGTCTACTTTTAGATATACATGAAAGCATTTGCTGAACAATTGTGTGTGCTAATTCCGGTAACAGTTAATGTAAGATTGGTCAAGCTCGTAATGTTGTTCGTTTTCATTTTGTAAAAATGACATACATTCATGAAATAACTGCCTCTGAGGCTGGTATCCTGTCACCACGCCACCCTTTATTTACAAATGCACAGTATACCGGCTGTGAGCAGCCAGCTCAGAGTCAGTCCCTGAAGTGAGGAGATTCTGAATTTCCTGTTTTAATCTGTTGCCCGGGGGTCCCTGATTGACCAAGGTAACAACCCCAATCAAGGGTCTTGTAGTTTGTGAGATCCACCAGGCTCCAATCACCACAGTTTATAATCAGGAACAGTTTCTCTGCAAGCAAAAGGAATATATTCAAGCCTTGCAACTTTTGGAATTATTCGGCAGTTTGGAGAGCCTCTAGTTGTGACTTCTCTACGACATTGTCTCAGTCAACGAGAGTAGACATGGCAACCATAGAGCACCTTCTCTCCTATAAGATAAATTGTCACGGTTTGAAATTTGTCATTCTTACATCTGTCCTGATGAGTGAAAGATGGAAATCTTTGCCAACATGTCTCTCATTTCAGCAAGATTCAGTCATCATTTTCTTTCACTGACTTAACAATCACAAGGCAAAGCAGATAAAGGCAAGTTTCAATTAACTTTAATATTTTATACAGCTTGCTGATGTCAGGGACACTATAACTGTAATACTTGCATCACAGACTACTTGTTATTTATTTTATGTAATAGGTGCTAAGCTGGAACACTGTACAGTTATTGACCATGACAGCCAGGATTGATTTCTCTCCCTTCTGAAGTCCAGTGGTGCTGAGGCTAATTCTGCATCTATTTTCTCATGCTGCAGGTAAAGTTTAATCAGGTTTAGCAGAATCCAGGAATCAGATGCCTGGCCCGCTGGCAAATGGCTCATTGCCACAGTGTGGCCCAGTGAGACATCAGATGATGATCACAGGGAAGACTGTCTGAAATTCAGAACATCTAAAGCTGATTAAAGCTGAGTGCTTGTATTGATTGTGGTAAGAGGAAGAGCCTATTGATGTGTTTGCTAAATAACCAAATCAGCCTGTTGTGAAATATTTGCTGTTTAAATCTTTATCAAGGAGTTAAGTGTTTCTGAAATTACAAGAGGGGTTGGTTCTCTTGCAATTCAGAAAGCAACAAGCACCTCATAACTGCTGAAGTACTTGTGAAGGACTGTTGCTGTGTTAATGTGAGGAATGCAGCAGATGAATTGCATGCAGCAATTTCTGAAAAGCAATGATGTGATTTCAAAAAAACTTTTGTGATTTGGCAAAGGAATGAGGTAGCGGCCAGGACAACAGAGAGTGATTCCTCTGCTTTTCTCCAAGATGATAGCCCCTGGATTTTTTTTCATACATTCACCAGTGCAGGCAAACAGCATCACCTTCAGCAACACACTTCTGCCTCAGCGTGCAATTGGAATGTCAGACTGAATTATTGCTCAGACATTTCAGATGGAACGTTGAAATCCCAAACCACTGATTCAGAGAAGGGGCTGCAGTGCTAGAGCTAACACTTAGTTGTTAAGTTGTAAGTATAGGAATAGCTTGAGCGTTAGGGTTAGCAGTTAGATTTGGGAGCGTGAGGTTTAATTTGGTCTTAAATGATAGCATCAATGACTGGCTTACAATCTTCTGTTTTCAATCTAAAGACGACTGCTTGTGGTACAGTTTGATGAGTTTACAGTTGGCTGCAGCATCTTCGTTAGGAAGGAACATGCTGCAAGCAAGTACAAATGCACAGCTTTCTCTCACAAGAGATGGGTGATTTCAATTTGCTTGACGGTGCTGATGATACTGTGAGAGTTTTCAAGGAGGGGAGTGTGTTGCTGGACCTCCCATTCTGTCACTATGGTAACAGCACAGAGTAGGGCTCTGAGCAAAGTGCTCCATAAAGCAGGTGTCGAGTTGCGCAGTGCTTCAGAAGCTCCTATGTATTTGTGAGCAGTGAGCTGTGTTTTAAAGTCCCTCGGTGAAAGACGAGACGCTCAGTACAACAGTCCATGTAGGATTTTTGTGAATACCGGACAAAGGCAGGATGGTGCACCACTCGAGATCCATTCAATCCTTCAGGCAACAAAAGGGTCAGTAATACTTTGAATTGCTGTTAAATCTGCGGCTTTATTTTATCAGTGTGCAGCTTTTCTGGGGCACAAGCATCATACCAAAAGCAAGCATGCAGATCGCTTTGCAGTATACCTTAGCATCCTCATTTCCGCGTATCTGTCACACTGTAGCAGGGAAGGGTCTTGTTTTCTATTCAGGTTTTTTTCTGCTCTGTCTTCATGTGCTGTTCACCTCAACGTCAGCTCAAGTTTTAAGCTGGTCTTCAAAATGTAGGCCAGTGGCCAAGATTGTGGAAATGATGACATAGGTTGTTGAACAACTAGTCAGCATTGGTACAGTGACCCAGTGTTGTAAATTAAAGAATTCATTCTACTGTGTAGATTAGAATTGCTGGTTAAAAGTACTGAGACAGTCTAGGGAAAAATAAAAAAACTCTTATTGAATATATATATTCAATATATTGAAGAATAAAATGACATAGTCTAAGACCAAAAATTTGCAGCTACTCATCACATCTATTACGAATCCCAGCAGACCACATTCATGGTGATGTCAGCAGTAGAATATTAGTCATTCTCTTTGAGCAATTTAATTTGGGCACTGGCAGCCAGTCTTACTATTAGATATAGGGATGGAATAGCTAGAATCACAGAGGTATGAGATGTTAGTTGTGTTGTGTTTGGTAGCCGAAACATTTTCTCTTAGCTGGTGTTGCTCACACAATTAAAAGTGTCACTTGGTTTGGTTCTCTTTCCTTTCCCTACAAATAGACATCTGCCGCATCTGTATCAGTCAGCAGTGAGAAAACACGCTCGTTGCAAGAGAAGTGCTTTATAGGACTCGCAAAGGATGTAACCTAGAATCAATACTTGGCTACAGCACAGAAAGAGGCCATTTGTCCCATCGTGTCTGTCATGACATTCTGCAAGAACAACTCTGAAAAGTCCCACTCCCCCTGCCTCTCTACCTGTAACCCTGCAGAGTGTCTCTCCTCAGGTGCTTGACACTACTCTCTCAGTCAGTTAATTCCACATTCGGCCATATCAATCAGACATGAAAGCTGATGCATCTGAACCTTGCTCTAGTTTATGTGATTGTACTATGAGGCTGCGCTCTGACTTTGGCTGTCCAACCATTGAATTTTTGTCAATCAAGTATATTGTCAAGTATGGTGCCTTATTTTTCATTACGTTAATATGCACAGTCAGATAAGTGTTATTTAATTTGGTGCATTGAGTAATTCATATAATATTTACAGGATTTCATGACCTTGATCAGCAGGGGATTGTGCTAACTTTTTAAGCTTCACCTTTACTGCTTTCTTTCTCCCTCTCTGCTCTTCAGTCTCTTTGTTCCAAAGCATTTACTCCTCGCAATGTGCGTGCACAGGTGGCAAACATCATCCAGAAGCTCATTTTGCAATGTGAGGCTTGGGGATGAGTGTTTGGCAGCTACTAAACAATCGGGTACACCACAACTTAATCCAATCTTGTTCTTGTGCACTTCTGAATTGGATCATGGTATAGTTGGGCAGAGCAAACCTGCCTGTTTCCCCCCCTCCACCGTAACCCATGCGGATAAGACAAAGCTGCATCCTAAGTCAAGATCATTCAACCGAAAACAGACTTGGCATTAAACATAACTCCCTTTGCTATGTGCTTTGAAAGATATATTAATTGACGCTTGGAGACTGAGACAAAGAAGATGTAATTTTTAATATGATTAATATTCTGGCTTGAGGAATCTTGTTTAGTACACCTAATGCAGATATATTGTAAGCATGACTTAAAGTTTCAATCTCCTGTATGACAAAGGACCTATTGAAATGAACTGTTGTGTTCCATGACTGATGCTTATGTTTCACATCATTAACATATTATCATTATTGTATCTCATCACTCTAAAGGAGGTTTTCCAGATCTGGTTCTTAGTAAGCACATACCTTATTTACCAGTTGAATCTTGCTATTTGTTGGATACAGGCAAAAGGAACACAGTGGTGGGAGTTATAATTTAACATCAACACTTTAACTCAAAATTATTCTTTACAACTTCCTAAATTGCAGCTTTGCTGGATTTTGATAGTTTGAGTTGTTGGATGGTTAGACCTGGCCTATCTTCCTCACACGCAACTTTGATTCTGTGATTTCCAATGTACTGATGTGCATATGCGGGTGGCAGTTAGTCTGAAACTAATGGATACCGTATACAAGTGCTAGAATGCAGAATGAGGCCATTCAGTCTGCATCAGACCTCCAAAGTGCATCCCACCCTATCCCTGTATTCCCCATGGGGAAATCCATCTAGCCTGCACACTGTGGGCAATTCAGCACAGCCAATCCACCTAGCTTGTGCATTTGTGGACTGTTGGGGGGAAACCATGGCACTTAGAGGAAACTCACACAGACGTGGGAGAATATGCAAATTCCACATGGACAGTTACTTGAGGGTGGAATTGAACCCAGGTCCCTGGCGGTGTGAGGCAGCAGTGCTAACCACTGAGCCATTGTGCAGGCATGTTGCTGATGCTAACTTCTGTTATTTGGGAGATGACCTTGTTATTCAAAGCCAGCTTCAGTTCAAACAAATGTGGCTTGTATAGCTAGATTTGTTTTCCGTCAGAGGAATTAGTGCGATTACTGGTCAGAGAGTATGAACCACGCTTTAAGCAGCACTGCATTTCTTAATGTTTCAGGGAGGGGTTATTTCAGCATTTGTGTTGGAGAATGGGTGGAAACCCAGCCAACAGCACCTGCATGCGACTCCCGCTGACCTTCTGCCAGCTACCGTCTTGGGAGAGGCAGGTTATTGATTTCACAATGGTATTAAATCATTAACACTCATGCTATTGTGGGTTCTGAAAGCTGACTGTGAGAATATGGGTTTCGTATGTTTCCTGGAGTTCACCAGTGAAAGCGAGGTGACTGTGGTCATTGAGGATAATGAAGAATGACAAACAATAATTCCCAAGAACAACGTTGCTATGGGTCTAGAGTTGCATACACACCAGACAAGGATGGCAGACTCTGAAAATACATTAAGCTTCTTACAACAATCAACATTGGTTAGCTAATTAGGCTTGCTCTGTTCTAAAATTCTAGAGTGTTGTTGGGCTCAGATTTCAGCTTCTGCCATGGTGAGAATTGAACCCATGTCACTAGAGCACTATGCTAGGTGATTGGCCCAGGGACATCATCACTAAGCCATCACCTCCCCATTGATTAGCCTATGCATAAGTTTTTGAACGGGTTCAAGAGAATTAAATACCCAAGTAAGGGACAGATTGATGTCCGTCATTTGAGGTGGATATCTGTTTATTTAAGAGTTAAACTAGAAATCTTTTCTGGAGTTCAGCGTGTAAGTTGCCCGCTGAATAGTGCTTTGTCAATGTTGCTTTTGCTCATTAAATAATGTAGGAGTCGTACAGCACAGTCGCATGATTTTTCCAGTTGGTCACTGGAATTCAAAAAGCTTTTTAAAAGTTTTGGGCTTCAGCAGTTGATGCTAAATCAGTGGTTAATTTTAAATCTGAGATAGATGCATTTTGTTCAGTGAAAGTATTAATATTTATGGGCCAAAGGTAGGTATATGGAGTTAGGCCACAGATCAGCATTATCCCATTGAATAGCAGAACAGGCTTGAAAGACTGAATGGCCTAGTCCTCTTCCTATGGGGATCGTATCAGTGTCTATGTGCTGTATTGTTTGCATATATCTTGTGAGGATATACGCTTCACCGTGTGACCTTGTCTGAATGATCAGGGTCATCCTTCCAGGGCACCTCTTGTAGTTCCCTTTACATCCCTGTGTGAGGTTAAAGGTAGGTATTTGTCCTGTTATGGGAAGGATACTTTAGTCAATGGAAATAATATTTTACCGGCATTAAAACAATATAAAGTGCCTCGTATGGATTGTGGCTGTGCAGAAACTAATTCTGTCACTCAGTAGCTGGGAGAACCCATCTTCAAATTTCCCATCAGGCACACTGAGGCCTGAGTTAACACTTGCAGGTCAGGTACACAAAGGCAGACTGTTCCCAGTTGTGTGAACCCAAGAGGCGACAATATGCCCCAACTTGTTTGATTATTTTCACTGAAGTGTATGGAAATAGGAGACATTGTGGCTATAGTAATTAGAACCAGGGTCAGGTGGATCTCAATGACTATGACAGCCTTGATTAGGGTTTGTTAACTTGAGCCAATCAGGGAGCCCTAGATGTCAGATATAAACAAGAGTTTCTGAGACTCTCCTCATTCTAGGGACAGGCTCTGAGCTAGCTGGACAGAGGCCATGGACTGTGCATGTGTAAATGAAGGATGACTTGGTGATGGGATACCGGCCTCCTCAGAGTTATTTCAATAGCCAACTCCAAAAGGAATGCAGAGGCTACCAGGTCCACACACAGTCTGGGAATGGAGCTTTTTTAAATTCATTCACAGGATGTTGGCTGCGCCAACATTTATTGCCCATCCCTAATTGCCCAGAGGGCAGTTCAGAGTCAACCACATTGCTGTGGATCTGGAGTCACATGTAGTCCAGACCAGGTAAAGATAGCAGTTTCCTTGCCTAAAGGACATTAGTGAACCAGATGGGTTTTTTCCAACAATCAACAATAGATTCACGGTCGTCAATAGATTCTTAATTCCAGCTTTGTACTGAGTTTAAATTCCACCATCTGCCATGACGGGATTCAGGCCTGGCTTCCTAGAACATTACCTGGGTCTCTGGATTGACAGTCCAGCATTAATACCACTAGGGCATTGTCTTCCCTCGTAACCTGTGTGTTCTAATGTTTTGTTGAAGATACAGAAAACAGTAATAAAATAACAAATGAGCATTTCTTTACCCATTCTACCCCACCCTGCCCCCCCATAGTATCTCATACCATCCACGCCATTCTATAACCCTCTTCACACCTCTATAGTTCTTTGTTCATGGGCAGGTCTCAGGATATGTGTTAAATTTATATAAACTTCTTCTCTGCCTAATGATGAATTCACTATTTTTAAAAAAATGATAAAAAAATCATGTGCCACATTTGCCCTCTTTTAGTCTATTATGAAAAGTAAGTATTTGAATTTATATTCCCACTTCAACATATTTATAACCACTTGGAACTGTCAGTTAAATTGTAAATCAATAGACACACCACAGTGAAGACAAAGACTTGTATTTTCAGTCATGCAGCACCTACCTAGTAATCTCAACCTTCAAACTTGTGTCAACAGTGACTTTTTTGAGACCTCCGAACTGTTCTTTTCAAATATTTGAAGGGCAGTGGGCCTAAATGCTTGACAAGTCAGCATTGATAGTTCTCTTAAAAGTTTGAGCGAGCTTGACATTTCCAATGCTTTTATTCACTTTGTCACTCATATCTACCTTTAACAATTCTGAAGGGCACATGACCTCTTCCATAAGGTGCATTACCTCTCTAACTAACCTCTTTTAAAGATGTTCTAGGGCCATATTGAAAGGCTAACCCCCTTTCCAATGAACTCTGGTCGGTTTAGACTTTATCCTGCGGATCCAAAGTGCACAATGTATGTTTTGGACCTTTTACCTGCACATCACAGAATCCTGACAGTGTGGAAACAGGCTATTCAGCCCATTAAGTTCACACCACTCCTCTGAAGAGCATCCCACTCAGACACACCCTGATGCCTCTATTTCCCATGCCTAATCCACCTAGTCTGCGCATCTGTAGACACTATGGGCAATTTAGCATCTATCCTACTCATCTTTGGACTGGTGGAAGAAGCCAGAATACCTGGAGGGGGAAAGCAAATGCAGGTAGAACATGCAAACTCCACACAGTTGCCTGAAGCTGGAATCAAACTTGGGTCCCTGTTGCTGTGAGGCAGCAGTGCTAACCACTGAGCCACCGTGCCATCCAAGTATCATGTCTGACTGAAGCAGCTGCACTCTACCCTGTGTGCCATTGCTCCTAAACCATGAGGACTTCTTGCTGATAGTTTACTCTTTTGCTGTCTCCCCTTCAGAATCCATCGCTTGCCATCTGTTGCAAGCTTGTAAGATTAATTTTGGTTTTGAAATTGTAGTTTTTAAACGTGGAATACAGGGATCCGAGGAGCTGGTGAACAGAACTGCAATAATAGCTGATCAAAAGGAGTCCCACATTAGGTTAGTGAACCCATAATGTGTGGTGCATATTGTTAAGCAAGGGACTCTCATTATCTATCCCTTGAGGAGACAGTCTGTCTGGGAGAACTGGGGGAACGGTCTAGTGCAGACTAGGTGGATTAAATATGGGAAATACAGGCGTGGGGGTGGGTGTGAGTGGGGTGCTCTTCAGAGCGGTGGTGTGAACTTAATGGGCTGAATGGCCTGTTTCTACACTGTATGATTTGGTCCAAAACATACATTGTGCACTTTGGATCTGCAGGAAAATCTCCCCAGATCACAGTAGTTTCAATGGAAACTGGAAAGCAAGGGAAGGGTTGAAGTTAAAGATAGTTCATTTACATTTTTATTTGGAAACAGGTTAAGTATGTCATGTTGCTATGCAGATATATTGTGGGGTAGCAAGATTCTTTTGTTATGATGTATCTCTGCAGTACTTGGCAGCTTGGGAGGCGGCCAACTGCTCAGAGTAGTGGAGAGAATCTGCCTGCAGTCAGATCAAAGAGCAGCGAAGCCCTGAGGAACAAGGGATGTTTCTAATGTGGACTCACTCAACAAAGGATGCACGCGAGGCCTGTGCTTGGGCTGGGGAATCCGAAATCATGAGGTAGGACCGGAGGGTTTGCCTTGCTAAAAGCTATAATCATCAGGAAACCCTTCACGCTATAATATGGAACTGAAGCTAAGGAACGTTGAAATGCGATCTGTAGAGATGTTTGATTTGGTTGGGTTGCAGGAAAATGAAACAAAAAGTAGATGTTTGGAACTCTCTTCCACAAATACCCAATGTTAGGTCCGTCATTAATTTTAAAGTTGGGACAGATAAATTTTTGTTAAGCAAATGTTTTAAGGGATATGGGCCGAAGCCATGTATGTGAAACTTGGCCACACATCAGCCATGACCTTGTTACAGGAGCAGACCTGAGGGGCTGAATGGCCTACTCCTGTTCCTGTGTTCCTTTAAGAGTTACCATTGACGAGACAAACATAAAAAGTGATCCTTCGTTGAAACTAAATTAAAAATAGAACAGGAAGTATTCTGTTAGAATAAGTCTTCACAGCACAAGTGTGTATGGATGTAAGGGTGCAGACCCAAAACGTCAGCTTTCCTGCTCCTCTGATGCTGCCTGACCTGCTGTGTTCATCCAGCTCCACATCTTGTTATCTCCGACTCCAGCATCGGCAGTTCCTACAATCTCTGAGTAAGTTAGGAATGCTTGTTTTCTTGAGGCATCTGTTATGGGAAAGATTTTCATTGAAAAACTGGCCTTTTCCGTGAAGAATTGGAAGTCTGAAAGTCTTATTAAATGTTACCAACCTTTACTGTGATCGTAGCACATTTTCTGGATTAGTAGGATTTTTCTCTTTGAAGTACTGGGGATAGAATGGACTTCTTTGCCCAGCATATTTGGCTGTAATGCAAATATAGTGGCTCCTTTAAAATGACACCAACAGATGCCATCCACTTTCTCCCAGGTTACTTACACACTCAGGACTCCGTGCTTGCAGTGAATACATTATCAAGTTAAAATGACATCTTCTTGTTAACAGGATTTTCAGGGGATGTAGCATTGTGGCAATAGAGCGTCTTCTGAGTCACAGGGTTAGATTTTCACTGTCAGGTATTTCCCCCTGGACCACAACGAATAACTTTGTGTGCCTTCGATCACTTTGCTCCGCATCATCGCTTATACACAGTGACAGGTTTAAGATGCTAGCATTTCATCTGCGTTCTGCTGAACATTAAAGGAACAGAACTCGCAGCACTTTTCTTCCTGTGCCTGTTCCCACTATAGGAGCTTCCATTGCTCCCACTCACGATCGGAATATTCCATGGAAGGCAGGACTGTTGTGTAAAGAGAGATTGGGCAAATAAGTCCTGAATTTTTTTTTGAGTTTCAAAGAATGAGAGATATCCTCATTGAAATATCTCATTGAAGCAAAATATATAAAAGGATAGCCAGTGTAGATGCAGGTAAAATATTTCCAATGTTAAGGGAGACTAGAACCAGCAGATACAATTTAAAAGAAAGGGAATGCCACTTAGGATCGAAATGGAGAGAATTTGTTTTGCTTATTAGTGATGTATTGTTGGAATTCTCTACCCCAGACAGCTGTAAAAGTTCACTCATTGCGTGTGTTCAAAGTAGAGAGTGATAAATTTTTGGTAATCAATGGCATTGGACAGTGTGGATAAAAGATGTAGAAGTGGTCAATCAGCCATGATCAAATTAAATGATAGGCCATGCTCAATGGGTTGAATGGCCTGTTGCTGTAATTATGTTCCACGACCCAGTGGGGCTTTCTTCCCTAGGCTTCTGAATCATCTAGCTCTTCCCCAGACCTTTGCAGATTCTTTGAGAAACTTGATGAATGAAGTGGAAAATTGAATCGGTACTCTTTTTAACACAGACCAAATCCAACAAACTTTAAACTTAAATCTCTTGAAGATCACATAGATGTTCTCAAACAGAACACAAGGTCTAAACTGCCCGTATCCTAATTTGATGCTGAACTACAATTTAACAAGATATCTTGTTTGCATATTTATTAAGCAAGACTGATTTCCGAAGGATTTGTGGAATCTTTTGTGCAGGTGAATTTTCCATAGATTACTTCAACTGCATGAAGTAAACAAAACCGTGTTAATAGTCATTTATTTGATCTTCCATTTCATAGAATTCCCATTTGATCATTTACTTTAGGAAATAATTTATGCATTTGGAAATAATGGTCCTTAATCAAAGAAAGAAAACTTTAAGAAAAGGTGCATAAGGATTAAGTCTTTGTTTATTAAAGGAAGACAGTCTTCATTTACAAAACCAGCTGTAGGTTTTGGGATCTAACATTTTCATGGTAAGACACAAGGGAGCATTTAACATTTGTACAGGATACCTGCACGTCAATCAATGAGAAGAACAACTTACATTTATGAAAAATTGTTTTTTCACTTGGTAGCATAAAACTTGAGTGTTGCTTAAAAAGACATGCTGTTGAAGCTTTTAAATCAGCTTTAACATGAGAACATAACAGAACAGAAAATACCCTATTGTACATTTCATAGGGCAGTGAAATTCATCCACTTCTTTGGTTGTCATCAGACCCTCAACCAACAGCGTAAGAATAAATTATCTTGTCACTTATTTAGTGGCTGTCTGTTGGACCTTGCTGTGTGAAAATTGGTAACTATGTTTCTTCTTTTTTTCTTTCATTTCTTGATTGGCTAACAAGGCCAACACTTTTGCTCATCCCTAATTACCTTTGAGATAGTGGTAATGTGCCATCTTCTTGACCTGCTGGGCTCCATGCTATGTAGACATACCAACAGTGGTGTTTGGGCAATATGCGGTAATATTGAAGGATTAGCAATACAGTTTCATGCCAGGATTGTATCTCGCTTAAGGGGGAACTTACACATGGTGGTGTTCCTGTGCGTCTGCTATCCTAGATGTTCTAGGTGTAAAGGTCATGAGTTTGGAAGGTACTGTTAATGTGGCTTGATGAAATGCATCTCATAGATGGTACACACTATTTCCTGTGTAACATTTAACATCCTTGCCTGCATTATATATGTGACTGGTCATCAAAAGTTTGGCCAAGAAGCAGCCTCGGGACATAAACTGTGCTACATAATGATTTTTCTTTCTGTCGTTGTTTTAATCTTCAATGTAACAAAGTGAACAAATGAAAGAACAAAGTCATCTCAGGATTTATAAAACAAGTGGTAGAGTTCCATTAAAAGTTCTGGGGAAATAGATGTTTCAGCTGCTGATGGTGACTGGAACATGATTCACACCAGGAGTTTTTTGAATTGATATACATGGAATGATATGTGTCTGTTCTGCCTCGTTGAACATGTCACGTCATGTTCAAGCATTACTGGAGGTGTTTCTAGAGTAATACCTTCTTATTAAACTCTGGGCTGAAGCCTCAGTTGATGAACAATGCAAACATACTTGCAGTCTTTGCCTCAAGCATATTTCCTGCACTTTATTATCAAAGTTGTTGTGAGAGTTGGGTATGAAAATCTGTGTCAAGATAGCAGTGTCGGTGTGTTGCAGTCAGAGTTGTTGGAGCCTGAAACGATGGATAATGATGGTGGAGACTGCAACTTTCTTTCCATCCCATGGCTAACCAGTAACATCGTTTGCCCACAATTGCCGTATGCTAACAGCTTTTGCATGTTACCTGCCAATGTGTCCAGCCATCAGAATTTGGAGTGGGATTCGAACCCAAGGGGTCCAGCCGTCAGAATTTGGGGTGGGATTCGAACCCAAGGGGTCCAGCCGTCAGAATTTGGAGTGGGATTCGAACCCAAGGGGTCTAGCTTAGAGGTAGAGACAACAACCACAGCAACACAATGGTAACGATGAGTGAGTCAGTACTAGACAATCAATGGCTCATGTCAAAATTCTGTCACACCGATTATCTGTATATATTCTTCATCCTGATGAGTTTTACACAAAATGCCTTCAGAACTAAGAAGAGAATTATAGATAACTTTAGTACATGTCAATTAGAATGTGTTCCAAATTAAACATATGGGAATTGCCTGCTTCATTACATTTTGATGAAAGGCATTAATATCGTCTGACATTTTTGTGATTCATGTTATTAGCGGATTATTTTCAAGACTCTCAACATGGTTTAATTTGTTGTAGTAACTTAAACATTAACTTGCACAATGTCTTGAGTCTGAAATATGTTTTATGGCTGCCTCCAAAAAAATGACGTTTTAATATTGACATTTAAAGGAGATGAACAAATATTTATATTGTTCAACAAATTTTATAACTACTTCAACTTCATCTAAATCACTGTAAATGGATTATTTTATCTAATGTGTCCAAACCATACGATACTCAATCCTCTTTTGAGATGCTCTCATGTATTGATTGACAACAACAAGTTATATTTATGTAGCATCCCTAATGTAAGAAAGTCCATTGTATTATAAAACAAATAATGACACCAAGCTACATTAGGGGCATTAGTGCAGATGGCCAATAGCTTAAGAAAAGTCAAACAAAAACAGAAATTGCTGGAGAAACTCAACAAATCTGGCAGCATCAGTGGAGAGAAATCAGAGTTGATGTTTCAGGTCCAGTGACCCTTCTTCAGAACTGGAGAGAAAGGATCTAGCATTTTGGGTCCTGTGACCCTTCATCTGAACTCTTCAGATGCTGCCAGACTTGTTGAGTTTCTTCAGCATTTTGTTTTTGTTTGTTTCAGATCTCCACAGTTCCTTGCTTTGTTTTAGCTTAGTCAGAGAACTATGTTTTAAACAATGTCTTAAAGGAGGAAAATGGCGGTGGAGAAGTGTACAGGTTTTGGAAGGGAATTCCAGAAGTTAAGACCTAAGCACCTGAAGGCACAGCCACTGAATGGGGGAGCAATTAAAGTTGGGGGTGCTTAAGAGATCAGAGTTAGATGAATGTAGATTTCTGAGAGTGTTGAGGAGCTGGAGTGGGTTACGCAGTGAGAAATCCATTAAAGAATTTGAAAGCAAGGATGGTAGTTTTCAAATCAAGCTGTTGATTGACTGGGTGCCAATGTAGGTTAAGGAAGCACAGGGTGAAAGTTCAGTGAGATTGGATCCAAATGAGACGGGGCAGCAGAGTTTTGAATAACCTAAGGTTTACAGAGACTCTCCATAATGCTATGATAACCTGCTGGTCGTCTCTGGAGCTAATTTGCTCCAGTTGTTGCTGATCTGGGTTAAGTTTGCCCACAGTTCGACATAATTGCAGGGTTACAATAGGTGGGGTTCTTGAAAAAATACTTCTTGAGGAATGTATTACCTCAGTTTGGAGAGGATTCAGTGTTACATCGTCTGCAGAAACAACAGTTTAGTTGTGCAGGGAAATGGCCTCATTTTTAAGGAAAGGCCACATTGATGTTGGGATACGGATTCTGAAACAAAACATCTGTTTTAACAGGAGGCCCTGCTGTATGAAAATGAGCCTGAGATCCTTGTCTATTCCATACGCAGTCACCATTCTTGTCTGCGTGAATTTTAAATAGCCTTCATCTTTTTTATGCTCTTTGGGAGGTGCCACTTTCAAAATAGATGAAAGCCTTGAGTTTGAGTGAGAAGTCACTATCTGTCTGCTTCCCAGGGAGTCATTGCACTGTTGATGATGCTTTTACACCTTTTGTGTTTGGAGCTGGAAATACAGCAGTTAATAAATCAGGTAATCTCACCTCGTAGGCTGTCATTTAACATAATCTAACAAGTCTACTAATTTCAATGAGATATGATTCAGCTGCAGTTTTTGATACTTGGTTGTACATTCCGATGTGAATTGTATTTGCACACTGGTGTTTGACCAACATGTACATTATGGAGATAAGTAAACGCTTCATTGCAGAGAGATTCCCTCTAGCCAGAGATCACCATCTGTTTGCTTTGGTGAATTGTAAAAAAAACAGATGGTATTGGGAGTACTGGGTTTATCACTATAATGCAGGTTACCTGGCTACTGATCTCATTTATGAAAGTTTGCTGCATGCAAAATACATTCTGCCAACACAAAAATTACTGTCATAATAAAATGAAGAACTGAGGATGTTGGAATTCTGAAATAAAAACAGAAATTGCTGGTGAAACTCAGTGGGTCTGGCAGCATCTGTGGAGAGGGAAACAGTTAACATTTCGAGTTAATCGTACTTGCCATTTCACTTCAAACTAATAAGTGTTTAAGTGTTCTTTGATGTTACAAAGGGAGTTATACAGCATGGAAACAGACCTTTCAGTCCAAATAATCCATGCTGGTGAGATATCTAAATTAATCTAGTCCCATGTGGCCCATATCCTTCTAAACCTTTCCTATTCATGTGCAAAGATACCTTTTAAATATTGTAATTGTACCAACATCCACCACTTCCTCTAGCAGCTCATTCCACACGTGCCTCACCCTCTATGTGAAAAAGTTGCCCCTTTGTATCTTTCACATCTCACCTTAAACCTATGCCCCTCTAGTTTTGTGCTCCCTGACCCTGAGGAAGAGACCTTGGCTATTCTCCCTATCCTTGCCCCTCATGATTTCATAAACCTCTATAAGATTGCCCCTTAACCTCAACTGCGCCAGGGAAAATAGCCCCAGCCTATTCAGCTTCTCCCAAAGTTCACACCTTCCAATCCTGTCAAATTCCTTGTAAAACTTTGCTGAGCCCTTTCGAATTTCGCAACCAACAATTCTTATATTTCCACAAAGGCAGTGCACCTTTAAGAGCTGGTTGACTCACTTGACTCACTGGCCTTGGATAATGCCAATGGTTGGGTTAAATTCCTGTTCTACACTGGGAACCTGCCTACTGTCCCTTTAGTGACACAGGTGATGGAAAACTGAGAAGAAGACAGCTTTGGATGTAGCATCATCAGAAAAAGGGCTCAAAGATGTGCCTTCAAGAAGACCATACATCACTCACTCCCTTCAGTGAAGTTTTACATTTTTAGTTGTGCACTTTCCAGCAATGCACTGACCAGTTAAAATCAACCTATGGTTTGATATCTAAACAAAGCCTAGCAGTTAACTGTCGATCATCAGTGACATGACTTACTCTTGGCAATACCTCTGCTGGTCAGAATCCACTTGCCGACTAATCAGTACTCTCCTATCATACTGGATAAATGTTGGCTTTTACCCATATTGGTATTTTTGTGAATTGTCCTGATGAGTACAAGATAAAAAAAGCTTTGAGGTAATGTATCTTTTTTATCAGCAACGCTAAAGTAATTTTATTAAAAAAGAGAAGCATACCTGCAGCCTTGGTGGCCAAATTCAACTGCATTGTGACTAAAACTGGGCAAAGCTATTTACAAGAATTAGTTGTTGTCAGGTTCAAAAGCAACCCTTTTTATTTGTTAAAATCATACAACACAGAATATGTATGAATCTTGTTGAACATATTACTTCTGCAAAGAAAGATACAACTATCTTTGTGACTACAATTAAAATAGTAAGTGACCAGGTCCTCAAAGCAGACCTGAAAGAGCAATGATCAAAAGGAGTGTTTCTACGCGTATCCTCATTCTCTTACCAGACATTTTTGTTGGAAAATGACCAGTTGTGGTTTTCATCTACGTTTGACATTGCTGACAATTATAGCTGTACACCCAAAAACATTCGTTGTGATTGCCTAATTAGTTTCATTGCATTCCTGGAACTAACAGTCATCTTTCTAACTTCATGAGTCTGGATTGGATTCAAACCCAGATTTCCGAGGTGTAAAACTAATGTTTTAACTGAGCGCATCAGAATGTTATCTTCAGCAATGCTAGAACAATTTCATCTGCTCATGAGTAATGGAATGATTCACTAATGAAATAAACAGTGGATTCTTTAATGAAGTTATTTTGATAGGCTCTGTTTCACAGCAATTTCATTCAGGAAGGTTAATGCAAATTAGTAACCATTAAAAGGTCTTTGGCAAATGTTGACAGTTTGGAAAGCGTGGAATCTTGTAGGGGCTTGAATAATGTGGAGGTGTGGTGAGAAACCTGGAAAGTTGCACAATAATACTGACGAGGTCCAGCTCATCATCAGGGACAACTCCCCGCACCTTGTGACTAAGTTCCAGATGCCAAGGCGAGATTCTCACCAGGCAGTAGTGAGTTGCTTATTAAAGGGGATTATTGCTTGTCAATGACCTTATTAACTGCAGATGTCAGCTCATTAGCATTCTACTTTCCATCATAACATCTGCCATGGACACACTCATCACCAGGAATTCTTGACATGGAAATCAGAGTGGTGACCTGGTGAATTCAGGAGGCATTGAAGAAGCATTTAGACAGATACATGAACAGGCAGTGAATAGAGGGATATGGACCATGTACAGGCAGATGAGATTGGTTTAAAATCGCATTGTAGTGGGCCATAAGGCCTGTTCCCGTTCTGTACTGTTCTATATTCTGTGTTCAGCTCGCCACTTGCTTGTAAGGACCCCCATGTTGGACACGGGCACCAACATTTCTGGGCATTCTCCATCTCTGGGTCACATGGGAGAGTTGAGGAGTGGGGCTGGTTCACACTGGAGTGAATGAGTAGGCAGTGAAGAGGACAGGCAGGTGTTGAGCTGTCGGGGGTTGGGGTGGGTGACAATGAGTGAGGAAGATGTTACAGGCAGTAGAGAGAGAGAATGGTGGAGCATGAGCCTTGGTGGGAGGTGGGGATACAGTGACAATGATAGAGTCAGTGTGAAGTATTGTTGAGAGAAGATGGTGTCCCTTACTCTGAAGAGTGGAGAAGGACATTGACCTTTTTCCCATGGTACCTTGCATTCCTCTGGACAGCTGCATTGACTCAGGCGGCCACCTCAGGCCAGGCTGGCAGGGGTGGTGTCATGGCCACCAGTTGGCAAGCAGGAAGGTCCTGCTTCTGTATCACCTCATTCAGCGTTCCTCCAGGTCCCTTCCTGCAAAGTAGGTCAACAAATTTCCATCCTCTACCATGTCCAGGGCAAATGTCAAGAAGCGTAGAGGGTAGTTCTGGACTGACAGGGGTGACCAGGTGCACAATAGGCTTTTAAAGATAGCACCAGGTATGTAAGTCCATTTTAGAATGTCCTGGCTGTGGCATTTTATTCTGTAAAGCAGTGAATGTTAAGATGCAACGAGGATTGGACAAGAGGGGCAGCAAGGGGCTGGCGTAAGTATATACTGAGGTGAGCTGGTAAAATGCCATGAAAAGTCTCACTAGGCCTCGCAGGGACAAACCCTTCATGAAACATGATGAAACCGACACAAAGCCAGAAAGCGTGAGATTCAGGCCGCTGTCATCATTTAAAAGCCAAATTAGTTATAGCAACCCTTTTGGTAAGAGTTGTGGGTGGAGGCAAGGAAGACCATCCCTCTGAGAGCAGGAATGGGAGGCCGAATCTACATCAGACATTGTTGTCTCCGAGCTCCCAAAATCTCAGTTCGTGGCCTCCCTTCCACCTTGGGGTTTTCAAACTCCATTTTGGGAAGCCTGGCCATAGAATGTGTATATCAATGAACAAGATACAGCTCTGAATGTTCCACTTGAGCAACCCCTTTCCTCAGCTACAGAAAACTGGACTGAGAAAGAGATTTAGAAGGAACATCTAAATCAGTGCTAGCATGGCTGTTACAATTGATTCTAGATGCTGTCTTTTTTTATTCATTCATGTGATGCCCAATGGTTCCAGGGAGAAGGCAGGAGAATGAGGCAGAGAAACGTATCAGCGGTGATCAAATGGCAGAGCAGACTCAATGGGCTGAATGGCCTAATTCTGTTCCTATATCTTATTGTCCTATGGATATATGATCACCGACTGGGCTAGCATTCATTGCCCATCCTTCTTTGCCCTTGAACTGACCTAGGCCATTTTGCAGGGCAGTTCAAGGGTCAGCCACATTGTTATATGTGAGGAGACACATGTAGTTCAGACCAGGTAAGGAAAGCAGATTCCCTTCCACAAAAGGAAGGACATTAGTGGTTTTTAAAACAATGGTTTCATGGTCATCACTAGACTATTAATCCCAGATATTTTCTTTAATTGAATTCAGATTCCAATATCTGCCATGGTGGGATTTGAACATTATCTGGGTCTCTGGATTATCAGTCCAGTGACAATGCCACTATGCCATCACCTCCCCCAACCAAGAAAAATAGGTCAAGAGTGTAAATTCTGAAACAAACACAGTGAATGATGGAGAAACTCAGCAAGTCTGGCAGCATCTGAGAGAGAGAAACAGAGTTAATATTTCAAGGCTGGTATGATGCTTCATCAGTTAACTCTGATTCTGTCTCCACAGATGCCATGAGACCTGTTAAGTTTCTCAGCAATTTCTGTGCTTATTTTAGATGCACAGCACTTTGCCATTATCATTAAGGGCATAATCTCTCACTGGCTTAGGATTTTGTCCCATATTGTACAACCATTGATATCATTGCCTACAGCAGAAATGGGGGCTTGTATATGAGATTGTGAATAGTGTCAAAGAAAGCAGGTAAAACTATAGCCTGCACTTTGGAGGTGAAGCAAGTTTTCAAGTTCTAACAGAGGAATTAACAGATGCATAAGCGCCCAGCCAGACTTATCCTGAAATCATTTTCATTGGAAGAACTGTACAAAAGGAAATTAATTGCTAACCAAAACAAAAATTGCTGGAAAAACTAAGCAGGTCTGGCAGCATTTATGAGGAGAAAGCAGAATTAACATTTCCGGTCCGGTGACCCTTCTTCAGTTCTGAGTTTTTCCAGCAACTTTTGTTTTTGATTGCAATTAATTTCCTTTTTTACATTTCCCCCAATGAGAATAAATTGTTGTTGTAATGTGTTTTTGTAATGGCTGGGGTAAGTGTGAGGAAAATAAAAGCTCACAATGAGTACACATTCAGCTAAGCAAAATTATTATTTTTTAAGCGAGTTAACAATTCATTTAAAAAAAAAGAACTGCAGATGCTGGAAGTCAGAAACAAAAACAAAAATTGCTGGAAAAACTCAGAAATGAGGAAGGGTCACTAAACCTGAAGCATTCATTCTGCTTTCTCTTTATAGACACTGCCAGACCTGCTCAGTTTTTCCAGCAATTTTTGTTTTTGTTTCTGACTTCCAGCATCTGCAGTTCTTTGTTTTTTTTTAAATGAATTGTTAACTCGCTTTATAAATAATAACATTACTTCACTGAATGTGTACTCATTGTGAGCTTTTATTTTCCACACGTTTACCCCAGCCATTACAACAACACAAGCACCTCTTGAAAATTGGAACAGAAACAGCACTGCAACATCAAAACATGCACACACACTATCACACTGTGAGAATCACCCAGCTTTGATGAATCAAAACCAAAATACATTAATGTCATTCAAAAACAATTCTAATTTTGACATACATTTAATTCTGTCATGTCTTTTTAGCACCAAAAATTGAATAACGTCTGAAGTTCAAGGAGTTTTTAGCCTGGAAATTTGATTGTTTCTGATATGGGAAAATTGGGGTGCAGGTTAAGCATTCCCCCACTTCATCAAATGGGTGTAAGGACAGCAGACAGTGTAATGTTTCTGAGGAAGTGTCCCTAGACCTGAAATGTTAACTCTGATTTCTCTCCACAGATTCTACGAGACTTGCTGAGCTTTTCCAGAAATTTCAGTTTTTGCTTCTGATTTCTAGCATCCACAGCTCTTTTGGTTTTTATTTAATATTTCCACAGGTTGTTTGTTGCAGCGGAGTCAACCATGCAGTCAGTTATAAGGATTTCATTCAACCTATGCATCTCCATTGAGGTCTTTGACAGTGATGATGACTCAGTCAAGCACTGGGACATCAGTAACTGGCTAAGCACATTCCAAATATCTACCTGGGGACATATACTGAAATTAGTACATCCTTATAACACTTAGGATCACAATTCATTAATCTTTCTCTCCCACTAGTAATCTTTAATTTGCTCTCACTTAGGTTGGGTCACATTTGCTGTGAAAATAACAGTAAAGTTAATGGTCATTATTTACAGGTACTTACTGCAGCAACTTTGAGTGACTGAGGTCAAGTGTGAATATCTGAGTTAGGCTGATCCAATATTAGTTTTGCCAAAACAGACATTTGCTGTTAATCTCACACTGAAATGCCTTAGTGAGTGTGAAGTTGTTATATTTACGAGTTAACTTTGCCACAGAAATGTGTCTTGCCATTTCAAATGCAAGTATTCTTTTAACATTGCAGTAGTTGCTAATTAATGCAGAAAAAAATGCCTGTGACACTGAAAATAGACTTTTGCAAATGTCGCGTTTTACGGAATCATAGGTTCATTCAGAGCTGAGGAGGCCCTGCAGTCCATCGAGTCTGCACTACTCTAAACCTACACCAGTCCTATTTTCCAGCACTTGGCCCATAGCCTTCAATGTTATGGTGGCTCAAATAATTGTCCAAGTATTTTTTAAAGGTGGTGAGATTACTTGCCTCAACTGTCCTGCCAGGCATTGCATTCCAGATTCGCACCGCCCTCTGGTCGAAAACACTTCATCCTCACATCCTCTCTAAATCTCCCACCTACGTTGACCTATGTGATTCAGGGAGAATCCTCTATTTTATTCAAGACAGTTCCTTTAAGGATGAAATGAAACTAGGATAATTCTGGATAAGTGGATAGTTAATTTTCCTGGGTTATAGCTCATTAGACTTTATGGAATATACTATATCATAGAATCCCTACAGTTTGGAAACAGGCCCTTTGGCCCAAAACGTCCACACTGACCCTCAGAGCATCCCACACAGACCCATCCCTCCAACCCTAAACATCCCTGTACACTATGGGCGATTTAGCATGGCCAATCCACCTAACCTACACATCTTTGGACTGTAGGAGGATACCAGAGCATCCGAAAGAAATCCACGCAGACACGGGGAGAATGTGCAAACTCTACACAGACAGTTGCCCGAGGGTAGAATCAAACCTGGGTCCCTGGTGTTGTGAGGTAGCAGTGCTAACCACTGAGCCACTGTGCCGCCCCAAATTTGTGTGACCTGAGGTCACTATGCTGATGGTAGCTAAAATGCAGAGGATAAATGGATCAAACACAGAGAATATTGGAGAAATTCCACAGATTTGGCAGTATCTAAACAGAGAGAAGCAGAATTAACATTTCAGGTCAGTACGACGCCTCTAAAGAACTCTGCTGTCTGGAGTTCTCCAGAACTGGAGAACAGTCCTATTGGACTCAAAACATAACCTCTGCTTCTATCTCAACAGATGCTCCCAGATATGCAAAGTTTCTCCAGCATTCTCTCCGTTTATTTCAGATTTCCGCAATTGGATTTAGGCTAATCTCTGAAACTACAGTTCAAATAACAGAACTCTTATGTGAGGAAGCCAACAAAAATCTCCAGAAGAGAGATGTGTTTTTGCTTACCATTTCAATAGAAAACAAAAGTCTTGGTGAAGCAAAGTGTGAGGTAGCTCAATTGAGGTAGCTCAATTTACATTGGAGGATCAGACTGTGAGCCAGGTGTGTTGGTTGGTCAGTTCAAAGGAAGTTTGACAAACTACACTTCAGGACTGTCGTGACCCAAGAGATGGATACATGTGCCTTATTGGCACTCACTATATCAAGAAACCATGGACAAACTACAACAGCCAGTAAAAATGTCTCAAGGGTCAAATCCAATGAGTGGAGAATGACTGATCTTACAAGCTGAATGCTGAGAGAGTAAGTCTGTGAGATTGTGTATGATACCACATTCTGTGCTTGAAATGATGGGAGTGTTTGTAAGTGTGTTATAACATAAGAACTGGGAGCAAGAGTCGGCAATTCAATCTCTTGCCTCTGCTCCACCATTCAATACGATCATGGCTGACCTCATCTCATCCTCAATTCCACTTTCCTGTTTGCTCCCCATAACCCTTTCCTCCATTCCAAATTAAAAGCTGTCTATCTCTTCCTTAAATTTAGTCTATGTCCGGCCTCCACCACACTCTGGGGTAGTGAATTCCACAGGTTCATGACCCTTGGAGATTAGTAACTCCACCTCACCTCTGTTTTCAACCTGCTCTCCCTTTGCCTGAAATTATGTCCTCTAGTTCTGGATTGCCCCACAAGAGGAAACATCCTTTCTACATTCACCTTTTCAATCCCCTTCACCATCTTTTCACCTTAATTAGATGTCCTCTCATTCTTCTAAACTCTCCCAAACAAAAAGTCTCCTCATAAGACCAGCCTTTCATCTTTGGAAATCTATTGAACCTTCTCTGAATTATCTCCAATGCAATTACATCACTAGTGGGGCAAGGGGACCAAAACTGTACACAATATTCCAGATGCGGTCTTTGTTCTGTCAGCGAGTCAAAGCACAATTTGCCTGTTTTCAAAAAAAAATCTTTAAGTGTTAATTTCTGTTTTAGTTATTTTGATTTTAGTCAGTTTGTAGCAACAAAAGTTTGAAAATATGAAATCCCATACATTAGCTTCCTTCCATTGACATTGTCAGGATTCCTTCCCTTAACTGTTGCTGGTCTCTACAGAGAATGTCAACAAAGGAGCTAATTTTTTATGGTATGGACTGCGTTTGGAGATTTTAAAGATACAAAATTTAGAGCAAATCTTGTCTCTTTTCTCTCAATCCAATTGTTCTTTCCTTCTGTTTGTTTCTTCTAATTTTGACATCAAATAACCAGAGGTATAGATAGAGTAGACAGCCAGAGACTTTTTCCTAGGGTGGAGGTAGCTATTACAAGGGGGCATAGTTTTAAAGTGAGTGGAGGTAGATATAGGGGAGACGTCAGGGGTCAGTTCTTTACTCAGAGAGTGGTCGGGGTGTGGAATGCATTGTCGGAGAGGATAGTGGAGTCGGCCTCATAGGGGTATTTAAGTGGCTATTAGGTAGGCATATGGATGATAGAATAAGGTAGGGGTGGAGGTTAGATAGACCTTAGGTTTAGAGTAAAAGTTCGGCACAACATTGTGGGCCGAAGGGCCTGTTCTGTGCTGTACTGTTCTACGTTCTATGTTCTAAATTCACTCAATTTTAAATGACTCACTGTTCAATCATTTTGCTATTGACGTTAGCAATCTCTGAATCTGACTGGTAAAGGAGGCAACCAAAGATGGCAAGCTCCAGCAAAATCTGGACTGATATTTTATCCTTGTGCCATCCATTTTTTGTAATACAGCAGTAAATATTCTAGTCATTATGGCCATCGAGCATGTCCTGGTGCTAACAGTCCATATAACCTCCCTTCTTGAATTGACAATAGCTGTACGGTCTGTACAGTGGATATTAATTCATTGCTTGCATTTGGAACTTCAGTTGTTTCACTATAAAAGTTCCCTGAGGCAGTTCTGCCACTGTGTGACTGGATTACCAGATGCACTTGAAGGCTATTTTAAATTCTGCTCTTTACATAACTCTAGTAATTCCTGTACTGTGGAGGTCCCAGATGTAATCAATCAAAGGTCAGATCTTAGGTCTGAGGATACTTGCAGGAAAGCTTTATGTTTATCTAAATTGGCTTGTGCACATTCCGCTGATAATGACGAGCTGCTGGTCAATACATTTCATCATTAGAAGACCGCATTGTTAAGGCCAAATATAACGTGTGCTAGAAGATTCCTTTATTCTTAGAATGTCAAGCCCTTCCAGAAACTTTTCAGCTTCTATTTTAGTCTTCAAACTGGGAGATATCAGAGAGAGGTAACTGGATTCCTCCCCAAAATTGGGTAAGTTGAAAGATAAGTGCTGAAATTCAAGATGAAAAAAAAACTGAGTTAAATGAGGACTGTAAAGCCACAAAGCAATATTTATTTACATAGGGTATAGTCTGTAGGAACCAATCACTATTCCATAGTTCGGTCAAAATTATGGTGATGGTAAGATGTAGAAGATCAAATCTGCAGAAAGGCAAATTTGTGGAAGCCATCACTCTTAAAGTTTATTTACACAAGGATAAATTGTATCCAACATGCAAAGTTAAGCTCAACCAAGAAAAATGCAAAAGAGAAGGAAAAGCATCTGATTTATGTATTTGATTGCAAGAAAGGCAGTCAGTATTGTTAAAGGAGAAGACAAGTTAATTAATGACTTGGAGACAGTAAGGACTGCAGATGCTGGAAGCCAGAGTCAATAGATGTGAAATTGGAAAAGCACAGCAGGCCAGACAGCATTTGAAGAGTTGGCAAGTCAACGTTTCAGGCTGAAACCCTTCCTCAGGACTCGGAAAGAAGAGGGGAAGAAAGAAGTAAATAGAGGGAGGGGGTGAGGCTGGGAGAAGGATAAGTGGGAAGGTGTGATGGACTAACCTGTCCATCATTCTACTCACCTATCCAGCCAACCTGGCCACTGACCAATCACAATAATCCTCTACCTGCATCCAGCTATCGCCATCCCACCTACCCTTCCCCCAGCCCCACCTCCTCCTTCTTTTTGCTACTGGGCTCCCTTCCCCCTCCCCAGTCCTGACGAAGGGTTTCAGCCCGAAACATTGACTTTCCTGCTCCTCGGATCTTGTCTGACCTGCTGTGCTTTTCCAGACAAGTTAGTTAAACCGTAGTTTGAGGATTGTGTCCAATTCAGGCCACCACGCTTTATTAAGGGTGTGAAATAATATTTTGACAAAAAGATTAATGATAGTAGTTTAAGGGAAAAGGAACATCAGATGAAGTGGAGATAACACAGTGTGGAGCTGGATGAATACAGCAGGCCAGGCAGCATCAGAGGAGCAGGAAAGTTGATGTTTTGGGTCAGAACCCTTCTTCAGTCCCGACCCAAAATGTCAACTTTTCTGCTCCTCTGATGCTGCCTGACCTGCTGTGTTCCTCCAGCTCCACACTATGTTATCTCTGACTCCAGCGTCGGCAGTTCTTACTATCTTGGATGGATTGGAGACGTTTTAGCTGTTCTCCTTAGATATTAAGAATAATTTTGTAAGTGTAGAGTTGATAAGGAGAAAGAGAAAGATTGGAAACCATTGGCAACTAATCTATGGTAAAAGAAGTAAAAGTAATATAAGGAAAAACTTTGCCACGCATCAGTTAGTCAAGGTCTGTAATCTGCTGTTGGGAGTGTGATGAAGGTAGATTTAAACGAGTAAAGCGGAGATTTTTTTGTTTGCCTCGATCCACAAAAACAGAGGAAGATACTTGAAAGCTTCACAGGTAATTGTTCATGCATATGCAAAGATGATGCCTTTTCCCCGGGTAGAAATGGATCTCAAGAGCTACAAAACTTCAATGTTTATAGTCGTTTTACATTATTTGAATGTACAAACCACCTTTTCTTATACATGATTGCATTCATCTGATCATAGTCAAATTCCATTAATGATATTTGATTGTAATTAACACCGGGGCACATGCACAGACATGTGGGGTGGAGGAGGAGGTATTTAGCTGGCTATCTGCTATGTCTTTAATCCAATTTTGAAGGACCTAAACTTTACTTAATGGAACATCATATCTGTTTATTGCCACAGTACAATGGCTTGATGACTTAGGGTGGCATATCTAACCTTTTTCTCATGGAAAAGGAACAATTTGTTCCCTGCCTAGCATCTTTCATGTGGGCACATTATCAGTTCATTGATGCTTTCATAACTCTGAAACACAACCATTTGTTTTAACCCTTTCTCATCTGTATTCCCCCTACTTATTCTGTCAACATGTTGGACCTCACGAAACTTTAATACGCTGGATTAATTCAACTTTTTTTCCTAAACTACATTACTTGTTACAAATACTATCCTACCTAAAATTTATTAAACTTTTATCTTTGTTTATTTTTCCTATTTCACCTGAACAAAAAAATCCCAAACCTACATATGAATAATGAGCAGGAGTAGGCCATTCAGCCCCTCAAGCCTACTCTGTTATTCAGTAAGATCATGGATGATCTGAATTTGACCTTAAATCCACTTTTCTGCCCACCCTTGAAAACTTTTCATCCCCTTGCTCACCCGTATCCTAAAAATAGGCAAAAACACTTCAGCTGCCTTTTCAGAGAGTTTCAAGGATGCAGGACACTCTGTGAGAACTTTTCTTTTGCCTCATCTCTGTTTCAAATGGGTGGACTCTTTATTTTTAAACAGTGACTTGTAGTTCTAGATTCTCCTATATCCATTCCATGTCCATGCTGTTAAGACCCCTCAGTGTTTTATACACTTCAGTCAAGGCACTGCTTACTCTTTTAAACTCCAGAGAAGACAAGCCCAGCCTGTCCAATCTCAGTTACACTTCCTGCAGGTCTGTAAAAGTCCCATCGAAACTGACTGTCTGTTTCCTGTTAACCAACTAATCTTGAACCCATGCTAATATGCTGTTCTTTACACTGCGATCTTATAGTTTCTGCAATAATCTTTAGTGTGACACCTTATCAAATGCTTTCTACAAATCTAAGTAAATTACACCCACTCTGCGTTCATTAATTCATCCTATCTTCTTGCAAACACCAGATCTAGTATAGCCGGCACTTTGGTGACCTTCAGAACATGCTCTTCTAACAAACTATCCCAAAAACTATCCCTTCCATGAATTGCTCATCTGGACTACCATCTGATATTTCCAGCCCATATGTAGATTTAAAGCTCCCATGATTATTGCTGTGGGCTTTTGATAAACTCCTGTTATTTTTTCCTTCATGCTTCGCCTTACAGTACAGTTACTGTTCGTGACCTATGTATTACTCCCACCAGTAGATTCTTAACTTCATCATTTCTCAAACCTACGCAAACTGTTTTCACATCTTGGCTTCCTGAACTTCAGTCATCCCTCTCTTTATTTTGCTAATATCATCATTAACTAACAGAGCCACTCCTCCAACTGTCCCTTGTTACCTACACGTTGTGTATTCTTTAAGATTCAGATCCCAATTTATGTCATTGTACAGCCATGCCATTGTAATGGTTAAGAAATCATAGTTATTAGTTTTGTTTTGTGCTCTCAGTTCATTTATTTTGTTTTGAATCTGTTATGCATTTAAGACCAGAAGACCATAAATGTGAGAACAGAAGGAGTCCATTTTTAGCACCTCAATTCTCAAACAGGAATGTGGAGGTCTGGGTCGATGGAGTGGTACAAAGGAGATGTACCCCCTACCCAGAAATTCTTAGACCGCACCTTCTAAACCAATGACCACTTCCATTGAGAAGGACAGGGGGAGCAGATACATGTGAACACCACCGCCTACAGGTTACATTCCAAGCCACTCGCTATCCTGACTTGGTCAGAAACCACACAGCACCAGGTTACAGTCCAACAGGTTTATTTGAAAACACAGGCTTTCCGAGCCTTGTCTCTTCTTCAGGTGTGACAAGGACTGAGGATCTGAAAGCTTGTGTTATCAAATAAAGCTGTTGGACTATAATGAAAACAGAAGTTGCTGGAAAAACTCAGCAGGTCTGGCAGCATCTGTGAAGGGAAAAAAACAGAGTTTCGGGTCCGGTGGCCCTTCCTCAGGACAGAGGACTATAACTGGTGTTGAGTGATTTCTGACCTCGTCTACGCCGGTCCAACCCTAGCTCCTGCACATCATGGCTATCTTGACTTGAAAATATATCACTGTTCCTTCATTGTCGCTGTGTCAAAGTCATGGAACTTCCTCCTGAACAGCATTGTGGGTGAACTTACAGTGCATGGACTGCAGCAGTTCAAGGAGGCAGCTCACCACCGTGTTCTCAAGGGCAACTGGAGTACTGTGATCAGTTTTTGTCCCTTTATTTAAGAAAAGATGTAATTTCATTGGAGGCAGAATAGAGAAGATTCACTAGGATGATCCCTGGTATGGAGAGATCTACTTATGAGTATACGAATTTCTCCTCTCGGAGGGTTGATAGTCTTTGGAACTCCTTGCCACAGAGAGCAGTAGGGGCAGAGTCCTTGTGTATTTTTAAGGCGTAGGTCAGTGGATTCTTGATCAGTGGGGGAATCAAAGGTTACGGTTATGGGGAAAGGGCAGGGAAGTGGATGTTAGGAATGTGGATCCCAGTCATGATCTTTATTGAATTGCAGAGCAGGCCCGAGGGGCAGAGTGGCCTACTCCTGTTCTTAACTTTTATTTTTCTATGTATGTTAAAATTAAGGCATTATGCCTTTTAAGCTGAATTATTTTGATTACAGTAGTATGCATTTTGTCTTGGAGAACATAAGCTTAGATTAAATAAACCTTTTTTACAGTTCTTTATAGACAAAGCTGTAAAGCTCACATTTATAATTTGCCTTCAAATTCAGCCTCTGTGATACAACATTAATTTTACAATGTTTTCCATTGCAATTTTTCTCTTAGCTTTTATATTTTATTTTGATTTTGACTCCCCTGTTATGTTCAGTCTCTATCAATCTTTTAAGGGTCTCTCACTTTCGGGATATTACTGAGGATGTTACAAGTTGGTCTGACAGTTCCGATTTGTAACTCGTATCAGGCTGATTAAATAAATGAACAGCGCAAAGTGCTTTGAAGATAACCATGCAATTTTACAAGTAAATAGAATAAAAATAAGTAATGAGCTGACATTTGTGCTGAATTCACTTGCTGGACAGAATTTTTCATTAAATGAGAATCATTGAGAGTTTGTTTTACGCCTTGTAGCTGATAACTGATTGAGTTGATCAAATGGTAATCTGTGTGCTTCAACAGTATTCCTACTGTAATAATTTAAAAACTAAAATCAGTCACATTCCTCATTTTGCAAATCGAAGTTTAGCAGTCTGACAGGTGCGGTTAAAGCAGATTGAATAAGTGTTTTTGCTGAATGATGTTTTCTTGTTTCACTGTAATAAAGACATGTTATCGAAGCTTTTCATCGTGCACATATCAGGACAAGTGCAAAAGTGCCAAAATTCAAAGGTAACACCCATTTATTCTGGATGAGAAAGGGTTGCTGATTGAATGGCAAGTTGATTCTAATTGGATTGAAGTGTTACCACGCGGCATGCAGCAGGGAATTTCAATCTGTTCTTTCATTCTTTCGTCTTTCATTCCTGTGCTTCAGCTGGGAACTGTGTACCCGTTGCAACACTTGGTCATAGGTTTTACATTTGTGACTATAGTTACACTTGCTCTTTGCACTTAAGTTCCTGTTTCAATAGTATTTTCTTTTGTACTTGTTACAGGTATCTAGTCTATGGCTCACTAATAAGGTTGGGGTTATGTTACTTTATGATGCTAACAGCTAGAAAGGCAAAATTTGGCTTTAGTGATTGTCAGAACATCTAGTAGAATCGGCTGCCCTTTTTCAACAAAATTCTTTCATGGGATTTGAGTGTCATTGACTGGGCCAGCATCTATTGCCTATTATTATTCACCCAGAGTACTGTTAAGAGTCAACCACATTTATGTGTGTCTGAGTCATATGTAGACAAACCAGATTTCCTTCCCTAAAGGACATTACTGATGGCTTTGTCCATGATTGTATTAAAATTTCAGTCTTCAATCCAACTAATCTGTGGTCTATTAACCGTGAAGGCTTCCAATTTAGTTCCAATGTTCCACTGAATGTAAGAAGTACGGTCAAAAGTGGTTCATATGGCTCTTGGAGTTTGTTTCACTGCTTTGAAAGAAAATCATAAACTTCATAACTTTAAAAAAGATTAAATCCCTGCAGTTTTAAAATGGCAACATGCCACACCAGTTACGAAATGTTCAATTCTCTCAAATCCCTTTCACGGTGGTCTGAACAGAGACATTATATTGTTTAAACAATGAATTAACACTGTAATTTAGACATTGAGCTTTGCAGATCTTCCAAATAATAGAGCATTCCATTAAGTTACAGATTGAAATCGAAAGCATTAAGAAAAGGAGTGGGATTCTGGTAAGTTATTGTAAGATAGGCTGCATTTTTGAATCCTTTTTACGTATTACCTTTGGAAATTTCTTTGTGAAATGCCTGCTGGGGATGCAATCTGCAATTGCATAACTCTTTGTTGCTGTGTCAAACTGATTGAATTTATCAGAATTGAGAAAAATCAGAATGTCACCAAAAATTGCGAAGCTATTTGCATGAAATATACTTTCTCAGTGTAATTTCACTTCCTGCCATGTACAAAATGTTCTGTTATTATCCTTGCCTTTATCAATTAATTTCACATTGCCCTTTTCCTTTGACTTCACTGCCCTCCTGCTCATTCCAAATATCTCCCTCCATATATTATTTTCCACCCATTTTCAGTACCCTGTTAATGTTACCACCTTAAAAAGCCGCTTGAAATCAAACGCATTAATTACAGACAATGTCATCTCCAATTAACTCCCCTGCGTCCTGCAACCACTTCAAATCCCAGGCATTCTTCTTTCATCACTTGTGAAATATTCCTCTTCTCCATTTCACCTTGAATTATACCTTCGTTTCTATTTTCTTATCAACCTGTTCAGGGAGGTTGCAACAAGAGCAGATACAACTTGAACCTAGGTCTCCTAGTCCAGAGGTGTAAGATTGTCACTACAGTGCAAGAACCCCTAAATATATTCCTAACCAACTTGTTCAGAGGTGTTATTATAACACCTCTGGAGTAGGTGAGACTTGAACCTGGGCCTCCAGGCTCAGAGATAAGGCCACTACCATTGTGCCACTGCTTAGACTTTATCTTCACATTTGCAATAACATTTCAACAGCTACTGATTTGCTTAATCACTCACTTCTCTGCAATAATCCCCAGTAAACATTTAATCCTTATCAATTTGGTAATTTCCCATGTGGGTTATGTTTTCACTTTATCAAGTTCAAAGGTCACAGACTAGGATCTACCTGGAGGTCAGAGGATTTAGGTATCAATGATCAGATCTGGTAAATATCTGTGTCAAACCCTCTGATGGACCTCAATATAAGACCATAAGAAATAGGAATGAGAATCAGTCATTTGTCCCCTTGAGCCTACACTGCCATTCAATAAGATCCGATGTTCCTCACATCCACTTTCCTGTCCTTTCCCCATACCCCTATCAATTCTCCTACTGATCAGGAATCTATCTATCTCAGCCTTGAATATACACAAGGACTCTGTCCCTACAGCTCTTTGTGGCAGGGAGTTCCAAAGACTCACAACCCTCTGAGAGAAGAAATTTCATCTCATCTTAGTCTTAAGTTGGCATCCCTTTATTCCAAGACTATGTCTCCTGGTCCTAAACTCTCCCATGGAGGGAAACATCCTCTCAGCATCCTGAGGAAGGGTCACTTGACCTGAAATATTAACTCTGATTTCTCTCCATAGATGCTGCCAGACCTGCTGACCTTTTCCAGCAATGTCTATTTTTGTTTCTGATTTACAACATCTGCAGTTCTTTCAGTTTTTCTCTCAGCATTAACCCTATCAAGCCCCTTATGAATTCGATATGTTTCAATGAGATCACCTCTCATTTTTCTAAACTCCAGTGAGAAGAGTGTCAACCTGTTCAGTCTATTCTCATTGAGCAATCCCTCCACACCAGGATCATCCTAGTGCACCTCCTCTGAACTGCCTCCACTGAAGTGAAATGTTTCTTTAAATAAGGGGACCAAACCTGCTCAAAGTATTCCAGATGGGGTGTCTCACCAACACCTTGTACTTTTGCAGTAAGAATTCCAAGCACTTATACTCCCACTCCCTTGAGATAGGGGCTAATCCATTAGCCTTTCTGACTACCTGCTGCACATGTGTGCTAGCTTTCTGTGTTTGTGCACAAGCACTCCCAAGCTCCTTTGTATGGTAACTTTCTGCAGTGTTTTTCTCCATTTAAGTAATGCACTGTTCATTTGTTCTCCCTTCCAAAATGAACAACTTTGCATTTTCTCACATTATACTCTTTTTGTCAACTTTTGTCCACTTACTTAACCTGTCAATATCTTCCTGTAAAGTCTTGTTTATCACTCTCACAAGAACTGCCTTGGCATCTATTTTAGTGTTGTGTGCAAATTTGGCTACAGTACATTTACGTCCTTCCCCCGTCACTAATATATATTGTAAACAGTTGCAGTTCCGGCAGTGATCCCAGGGGAACCCTATGGGTTACAGGTCGCCAACCTGAAAAAGAACCCATTATCTTCACTTTCTGTTTCCTGCCAATTCTCTATCCATACTAATATACTACCTCCAATATCATAGGCTCTTACCTTAAACCATAACCTTGTCAAACATCTTCTGAAAGTCTAATAAAATATATCTACTGGTTCCCCGCTATCCACTCTGGTTGTGACTTCCTCAAAAAAAAACTCTAATAGATTATTCAGACATGATATCCCTTTCATGAAACCATGATGACTCTGCTTGATTAGATTATGATTTTCCGTTGTTGCCTGTTGAAAATACTCACTGGAAAGCAAACGTAACCCCTGAATCTGAGTCTTTTCTGTCCTTCTCTCTATTTCCCATGATGTCATCATGCCCTTTGCAATTTGTCAAAGAATCATGGAAGTAAGATAGTACAGAAGGAGGTCATTCATTCTAAGCTTGTCTGCAACAGCTTAAAACATGTTCGTCATTGCTGACTCCCAAACTTGGGCCTTCTTCCCATATCTTTGCACATTATTTCTCTCGAAATAACCATTCAATGCCCTTTTGAATGCCTCAATTGAACCAACTACTTGCTGTGTGAACTTTTTAATTTTCACTTCACATTTGCTTCTTTGGAAAAACATTTCAAATCTGTGCCCTCTGTTTCGGGATCATTTTTTCAAGCATGAACAGTTTTTCCTGTCTACTCTGCCAAGCCCTGCTCATGATTTTGAAAACCTTGATCAGGTTTCCTCTCAATTTTCTTCTCTCCAAGAAGAACAGTCGCAACCTCTTCCATCTATCCTCATAACCAAAATTTATCATCCCTGGTGCTTTTCTAATAAATTGCTTCTGAATTCTTTGCATTTCGTTCCCACCTTTCCTGTAAGGTAGGTATCCAGACAGTACACAATACTGTAGTTGATGTCTAACAAGTGTTTCATACAAGTTCAACACTACCTCTTTGCTGTTGTACTCAGTGCCCCTATTAAAAGAGCTGAAGTCACTGTTTGCTTTATTCGTTAATCTCTCAACCTCTTCAGCCACTTTCAATGATTTCTCACAAATACTCCCAGCTCACTCTGCACTTCTACTCCCTTTAGAATTGTAACTGTTCTTTTCTATTGTCTTTCAATGGTTTTCCAACCAAAATGCTTCACCTGACATTTCTCTGCATTGAACTCCATCTCCCTCCAGTCTGCCCGCTCCACCACTTGTCAATGGCTCTTTTGAAGTTCAACACTGTCTTCCTCACGGTTTAAAATATCATGTCTTCTGCAAACTTTGAAATTATTCCCAGCACTCCCAAGATGTAGGTCATTAACAAATGTCATGGAAATCGATACTATTCCCTGGGACACTCCAGTACAAACCTTTCCGCAGCCAGAAGTAGCCATTGACCACTGCCCTCTGTTTCCTATCACACAGCCAATTTTGTAACCACGTTGCCACTGTCCTTTTTATTCCATGACCTTAAACTTTCCTCATGAGTCTGCCATGTAGCTCTTTAGCAAAGGCCTCCTGGAAGTCTATGTATTCAACATCAACAGCCCTGGACTCATCAAGCCTTTCTGTTCCCACTTCAAAAATTCCAGCGAATCAGTTTAACTGATTCCCCTTCAGAAATCCACGCTGACACTTCCTAATCAACATATCTTTTTCCATTTGAGTTCTAATTCAACCTGCATAATTGTCTCCAGAAGGTTCCTTAGCAATGTACTTAACTGACTGGTCTGTGATTGTTGGGCTTATCCTTACAACTTTTCTTGATCAAGACATTAATCCCCGGATCTAGGGAAGTCTGCAAGATTGTGGCCAATGTCCCTCCACTTTCACTTCCTTCAAAGTCCTTTGATGCATCTCACGGTCATGGTTTTTTGCCAATGTTATGTATCAATATTCTATCCAACACTGCTTCCTGATCAATTGATACCCTTTCTAATGAGAGTTTCTCTGTCATTCTCTGTTTTTGCCAATATCTCCCCAAAATCAATTTCATAGTAACCTGTGTTGATGTAGATAGCATTCCAATGATTCTCTGCACCCACTTTGACCGCTGCAGCATTTGGTGAGGTTGACCAAACCATCCCTAGTGATATATAGCCATGTTGCTTTTTGTGGCTGTTAAGAGCTTTTAGGATTGTTCTACTTTTGTTATTCCATGACTCTTCAATGCTTTGATTGACAACCAGTTATCTGGGGAATCAGACAATATCTTGGCCAATTTTCATTTCACTCAAACTAAAACCATAACTCTGAGAATTTTTAAGAAATAGTTCACGGGAAGTGGGCATCGCAGGCTTGGTCAGCATTATTGGCCATTCCTAATTGCCCAGAGGGCAGTTAAGAGTCAAACACATTGCTGTGGGTCTGGAGTCACATGTAGGCCAGACCAGGTAAAGATCCTTCTTTCCCTGGCAATTGACAATGGTTTGAATGAGAATCTTAATTCCAGACTTTTATTGAATCCAAATTCCACTATCTGCCATAGTGGGATATGAACGCAGGTCCTCGGAACATTATCTGGGTTTTTATATTAATGGTCCAATGATAATATCATGAAGCCATTGCAACCCAAGGGAGCAAACTGAAGGCTTAGTTTGTCATCTAAGTCAGAGCATTTTGTTCCCTAAGTAGTTATTTTTAAATCAACTTGCTCAGAGATGCTGTGACACACCTCCAGAGCAAGTGGAACTTAAAACCTGAGACTCCTGGATCAGAGGTAAGGATAGCACCACCCTGTCACAGGACCCCTTAATCTTTTTTTTCTGAAGCACGCTTATGCCTTTGCCCTCAGTGGATACTGTTGAGAAATCCCGAATTAATCATTCTGTCAACAATAGTTTATGCAAAGAAGTTACCACTCAAATTTACTGAGATTCTTGTGGATTAGAAATGGACGAATAGAAACAAGTTCTCCAAAAATTACTTAATAAGGCCACTCAGAAAGGATTTGCAATTAAAATGAAAGCCCTGGTGGTTTCAAATAAAATTGTGAAGTAGTTTATTAGTTGGCTGGGTAATGAAAAAGCTGATCCTAGTTACCAATAGGAAAGGCTCTAATTACTCAGTCCTAACTAACCCCAGAGGAATAGCATTTGTGTTTGTGTTGTTCAAAATACTAACTTTCAAGGAATTTGAAAAAGAATATATTTGCATGCAAGGTGGAAAAAGTATCTACTAGAAGGATATTTAGTAAATTGAACTTTTATCTCACTTGGAATTGAGAAAAATAAGGGACAGAGCCAGAAAGCAGGAAACTACAGGCCTGTTACCTTAACATTTGTCATCAGGAAAATGTTAGTAGCTGACATTAAAGATATCCTAACAAGGGTGCTTGAATAATTTCCAGGTGATAAGGTAGACCCAACATGGTTTGTCAAAGAGTGGTTTTATTTTATTCATTTGTGGGATGAGGGTGTCACAGGTTGAGCGTCACATGTACACCAGATCAGGTAAGGATGGCGGAGAGGCAATGGCCTAGCGATATTATTGCCAGCCTGTTAATCCAGAAACCCAGATAACATTCTGGGGACCCAGGTTCGAATCCCACCACAGCAGATGGTGGGATTTGAATTCAATAAATATCTGCAATTAAGGGTCTAATGATAACCATGAATCCATTGTTGATCGTTGGGGGAAAACCCATCAGCTCACTAATGTCCTTTAGGGAAGGAAACTGCCATTCTTACCTGGTCTGACCTATACATGACTCCAGACCCACAGCAATGTGGTTGACTTTTAACAGCCCTCTGGGCAATTAGGGATGGGAAATAAATGCTGGCCTAGCCAGCAACACCCTCATCCTGTAAATGAATGAGTGAAAAAAACATAATGTGGAGCTGGAGGAACACAGCAGGCCAGGCAGCATCAGAGGAGCAGGAAAGTTGACATTTTGGGTCTCCATTTCTGAAGAAGGGTCCCGACCCAAAATGTTAACTTTCCTGCTCCTCTGTTGCTGCCTGGCCTGCTGTGTTCCGCTAGCTCCGCACCTTGTTATCTCTGACTTCAGCATCTGCAGTTCTTGCTATCTCCAGGTAAGGATGGCAGTTTCTTTCCCTGAAGGACATTAGTGAACCAGGTCATGATTAACTAATTTATTGGAGTGAATGTATTGTACTTAGATTTCTAGAAGACATTTGTTACAGTGAGATATTGAATGCTTTACAGAAAAATAAAAGCCCATGCTGCAGAGGACAACTTACTGACACAGATAGAAAATTTGCTGGCTGTTTGGAAGCAGAGAGTAGGAATAAATGGGTGTTTTTTTTCAGGCTGGCAGAATATGCTGTGCCATGGGGGTCAGCACTGGAGTCTCAAATCTGTACAAGTTATAAAGATGATTTGAATGAAGGGATGGAAGGCATGGTCAATAAATTTGCTGATGACACAAATACAGCTCAGGAAGTAAGTTGTGAGGAAGACAAAAGGAGCCGACAAAGGGATAGAGATAGGTTAAGTGAGTGAGCAAAGATCCGGCAAATGGAATATAATGTGGGAAAGTGAAACTGTCCATTTTAGCAGAAGGAATAACAAATGAGGAATATTATCTAATGCAGAGAGATTTGGCTGTCCCAGTGCATGAACTGCTGAAAGTTAGTATGTGGGTCCAGCAAGTAATCAGGAAAGCTAATACAATGTTATATTTTAGTGTGAGGAGAATTGAATGCAAGAGGAGTAAGATTACACATATAAAGGGCATTGGTGAGACGGTACCTACCTACCATACTGGTCACTGCACTTACAGAAAGAAGTTAATGCATTGAAAGCAGTTCATAGAAAGTTTACTGAACCAACACCTAGCATGAGTGAAATACCATATGAAGAAAGGCTAGACATATAAGGAGGAGCAGGGATGGAGAGAACTTAATTGAAACATATAAGATCCTGTGGGGACTTGACTGGGTGGATATGCAAAGGATGTTTCCTCTGATGGGAGGATCTAGAACTAGGAACCATTAATTAAAATAAGGAGGTATCTATTTAAAACAGAGATGAGGAAAGAAAAAAAGATTCTCTCAGATGGTGCTGAGTCTTTGAAATCCCCTTCATCAAAATGCAGAATCTTTAAATATTTTTAAGACAGAGGCAGATAGATTATTGATGACCAAGAGGCTGATAGATTATTGGGGATATGCAGAATGTAGAGTTGAGGTTAAAATCAGATTAGCCACAATCTTATTGAACAGTGGAGCAAGCAAGAGAAGGGCCGAGTGGCCTATTCTTGTTCAAATGTCTGTTAGAAATTCACATCTTCACATAAAATTTTGAAACATTCTGTCCCAAGTATTTATAGTTATGGCTATTTAAATTCAAGATCACTCGTGTTCATTTGGTTGTTGAGTGTGTAATTATATTTCAGACCTGTATAACAAATAATTAAAGACTCACCATGTATCAATCAAATTTGCTTGAGTTGTCACATTAGACTTGCAATTGACAACGTCTGAATTATTCGCCTCCGGGTTTTCTGCCACTCTGATTGCTAGGCTGGAGTTGGACCAATTTAGTCAGGTACATTGCTGCTGCTGATGTATGGAATGTAATGCAAAAAAATGTTTTCAAATGGTAAAAGCCTCTGGTTGTACAAGTGCCTCCTGCATTTAACCTCCAATTCCAGTACCAAAGAGAGAACTTTGATTGAAAGCGCAGGGTGTCTAGTGAACAGAAAAGGTAGCTCTCTCTGTCAGTTCTGAGTGAGAGAGAGGAAACGTGTGGGCAGAATGCATTCATTATTGAGGACAATTTTTTTTTATTTCATTTTTGAACACCTCATGCTATATATTTGCATGTACAAGATTGACTTTGTCTAAAAAAAGATGCATTTTGCTGAAGCTTTTCATCTTGCAGTCATCAGGACAATTCACAAAAATGAATAAATGAAAGCGTATAGCACAGGAACAGGCCCTTCGGCCCTCCAAGCCTGTGCTGACCATCATGCACTAATTAACCTAAAAACAAACCGACCATTTTTTGATCTGTACCTTCCCTATTCATGTGCCCTTCCCGGTGCCTCTTAAATGTCTTTAGTGTGCCCACTTCCACCACCTCTTCTGCTAGTACATTCCAGGCTGCTACCACTCTCTGCGTGAAATACTTCCCTCGCACATCTCCCTTAAACTGTCCCCCTCTGACCTTGAACCTGCGCCCCCTTGTAATTGAAATTTCAACTCTGGGAAAAAGCCTCTGACTATCCATCCTATCTAAGCCTCTCATAATTTTGTAAACCTCTATCAGGTCTCCTCTCAGTCGCCGTCTTTCCGGTGAAAACAATCCTAGTCTTTTTAACCTTTCCTCATAGCCAAAGCCCTGGAGACCAGACAACATCCTGGTGAACCTTTTCTGTACTCTCTCCAAAGCTTCCACATCCTTCTGGTAATGTGGTGACCAAAACTGCACACAATACTCCACATGCAGCCTAACAAGGGTTTTATGGAGGGGCAACATACTATTCCAGCTCTTCTACTCCACGCTCCGGGCGATGAAGGCAAGCATACCATATGCCTTCTTAATCACCTTGGCTACATGTGTTGTCACTTGTTGGGGACTGTGGACCAGCATGCCCTGATCCGCCTGAATGTTAGTGTTCCTAAGGGTTCTACTATTCACAAAAATACCAAAAAAAGGGGAAAGGAGAGTGCTGATAGGTTGGCAAGAGACTTGGAACAGTAAAGACGCTGTCATGGAGACTGCTGTAGTTGACAGTTCACTGCTGAGTTTTGTATATATTTTCACCCAGGTCAGTTCATTCTGATTAGTTGAGGCACTGCCCTGAAGAATGAGCCAGACAATGGCTATCACCTGTTTTCTGTTTGAAGTAACCAGCTGAAAAGCAGGGTCACCCTTCTTTTTTCTTTTGTGGGACACGAGACTACATTTTATAGGGATCCGGGTGCTAATGGTAACATTTGGGGCCACCATCACTTGAAAGGACAGCCTCCTACTCCCAGTCATCTCAGCAATGCAACTGGGAGAAGTGGCTCATTCTAGGAATGCATTTAGAAGAGGATTTTTATTTCAAAAAAAAGATTCTTTATTCATCAATAATCAGCAAGAAAGTACAACGAGTACAAAAACAGGTTTGTACAGACTTTGTGGAAAATATGGTGGAATGTTAAAGAACAAGATGTCTGGTAGGGCACCACCCTCCCAAACAGTTAAGTGGATAAAGACAAAGAGGGGAGATAGTGTCAGAGGTGTCACAGTGCTATGGGGATGGCTATTGGCACCCAAGCCAAATTGGGAGACCACCAGGATTCAGCTGGCAGTACACCCCCACCCTCTTCCTACACACACACAGCAGTAAACCCCTTCTACTGCTGGTGAAATGCAGGGAGATACCCTTACTTGGCCATCTGAGTGGCTGCATTGAACTCTTGGCCAGTGGGCCATCAATTAAATACCAGAGTTTAAAGGTTTTTTGACAGAGTCAAGGCTTAACCTTTTCTAGTACGTGTTTTATTTCAATTTGCGCTTCGCAAAACTGCCACACCATTCGATTCCTTATATAAACATCAAGCCAAGTTCTCATCAAGTGACCCCTTAATTAACATATATCTGTTACCTGTTTCCTCATTCCATTTGGTCTTGGGTGACCCTGCCAGATGCGCCGAGATGATAGCACCGCCTTTTCTGTTGTTGATGAGATGGTATAGCAAGGGAAAACAATGGACATCCCACACAATCCTTTGACAGTCTATTGGCACCTCCACTTCCAAGCCTAATCTCAGAATAAAGGGCCATCAATTTAAGCCTGAGATGCGGAGGAGTTTCTTCTCTCAGAGGGTTGTGAGTCTTTACAACTTCTTACCACGGAGAGCTGTGAGGGCAGAGTGCTTGTATATATTTACCACTGAGATAGATAGATTCTTGATCAGTTGGTAAGTCAAGGGTTACAGGGAAAGTGGATTTGAGGCATGTCGGCTCACCCATGATCTTATCGAACAGTGGAGCAGGCTTGAGGAGCTGAATGGCCTAATACTGTTTCTATTTCTTATGGTCTTATAGAGAAGCAGCACTGTCTCTATCTCTCTCTCCGTGTCTGTCCGTCTCTGTCTATCTCTCTCAGTCAATAAGCCATGATGTGGAAATGCTCATGTTGGACTGGGGTGGACAAGTTCAAAACTCACATGTCACCAGGTTATAGTCCAACAGGCTTATTTGAAAACGCCAGCTTTCGGAACCCAGCTTCTTCCTCAGGTATAGTGTGAGTGAGAGGGTATAAGACACAGAATTTATAAGCAGGAGGATAACAACCTCTCAAGCACACGCACACATAACTTGCTTTCTCTTTGTCTCTTTCTATCTCTCCCTTTCTCTCACACACACAGACACACATACGCACATGCACAGACACACACACTCTCATGAATAATTATATTCCAGGTGTTTGTACGGTTGCAGATACATTCTGGTATAGCTCAAAAAAAAAACCTGACCCCAGTTTAAAACATAGATTCTAAGCAAGACCTCACACCTACCTGAGATTTCACCTCTTGTATATATAGAAAAAATCTTTAATTATCTCGGGATAATGTCTTGAAAGGGATCTGGATTTTGCATTTTAATCAGTGGTCTCCTTCCTAACTGATTAAAGATTTAACAAGGCGTGGCCAGTTTTAGGGCTGTTACCTTCCTGAATAACAACTTTACCACTTACTTGAAAAATAAGTTTGCTTGAAATAAGTGTGCTATTTTGAGTTTACTGAAAAGTCTCTTTTTCTGCAGTTATTTGTAATGAAGAGAAATAGATTTGACCATTGTTGCATCAGTAAGACGTTTACTGTCTTGGTATGGCTCATGGACGAGTGGAGCTTTCTCCTAGCATCCCTGCTGTTCAGAGTACTAACAGCATGCTGAGGTCTGCTTCATAGATGCAACTGTGGTTATCACTGTAGACAACAAATTCTGATATTGTTCCATTATCCCATGCATATAAAATATTAACAAAATCTTCCTAAACAGCATTGCAGCTGTGAGCTCAGCACCACCTTCACCGGGGCAAGTATGGAAAGTCAATCCCAGCCAGCAATGCCCACATCTCATGAATAAATGAAAAAATATAATGTTTACATAGCACCTTCTCTTTATCGAAGTGCTTCACACAATGAATTACTTCTAAAGAGAGTTACTGTTAATCCAATAAGTGTGGTGTCAAAGACAGTGGTTGAGGCAGATCACTGCATTTTGTAAAGGAAAGGAGTTAAAGCAGGAAAAGATGCAGAAATCTGGAAAGGTTTCAGTGTAGCAAGGCTAATACAGAAATGTTGCAGTTTACATTACTGGTCCCCAAACAACAATACAATAGCATACTCTTATGATGACATAATATTGATCGATTGACAATCTTTCCAAATCACTGTGGGCATTTGTTCTCTGCAAAAAATACAAAGTCAGATTTTGTAGCTACAGCAAAACAACAATGCCACTACTGCACTCGAAGAAAATACCCACAAAGATTCTCCAATCTCTTTGGGCTAGTTTTCACCCTTCACAATGTTCATTTCACCCTCATTACAAACATAAAGGATCTTCAGCAACATCTATGTCCACAAGCAGCCTAAACGACAAATCAGACTGAAGCATTCCCAGTCAGCAAACCAGTAAAATGCACAATTATTCATCAGAGTCTTGGGGACATACACTTTAGAAGTTGAAATATTAGTTTTCTTACATAACAATTTTTATAAACTTCGAATTTTAGTTAGAATGAAATAGTTTGACATTGTACAATATAAAATTAGTTTTCCATGGTTAGAGAAGTTCTTCGGAAGCACTTAGGCATTTGGCACATTGTGAAAAACACTGCTACATCTAATTACAAAGCTATAATTTTTGGTCCGGTAGAATGATTTAGAAAGACGATTTTTTAAAAATTCATTCATGGAATGTGGGCATTACTGACTGGGCCAACATTTATTGCCCATCTCTAATTGCCTAGAAGGCATTTAAGCGTCAACCACATTGTTTTGGGTCTGGAGTCACATGTAGGTGAAACTAGGTAAGGGTGGCAGATTTCCCTCCCTAAAGGGCATGAGTGAACCCGATGGGTTTTTTAATGGTGTTCTGGTCATCATTAGACTCTTAATTCCAGATCATTTTTGAACTCAATTTCGACCATCTGCCATGGTGGAATTTGAACCCAGGTGCCCAGAACATTGCCTGGATTTGCTGGATTAATATTCTATCAATAGCATCACTAGGCTGGCACCTGCTCCATTACCATCACAGAGACCAACTTCTGAGTCTCCATGTCTTACTGTGCGTGTGCAGTCTCCAAATGTTTTGCCCGTTACAGAATCATAGTAATGATGAACTTTATTAATAGCAGAAAATCCAGGCCATTATGTTAATGTTTAAGATTCAAAATCCTTCCATTTAGTCTCTCGATATGTTTGTAAAATATTACTTGCTTTATTATACATCGGCAGTATTGCATAGGAATGTCATCAAATTATATTTCCACTCACAGTATTTTAAAACAGGTTGAGTATGGCTCTGATGGACTGGGAGCTGTATTGCTCAGTGGAAATCTGTGGGGGTGAAGTATATGTTTCAATTAGGCTGCCTCATAAAAAAAGAATGGCATACTACACTGATAGTTTACATCTCTGCAGTTTATTGCTTTAATTTTCCAAATCCCAACGTTCAATAGTATTTATCCTGTTTGCAAAAGATGATTTTTTTTTGCTTGGATTGTGTTAAGCTCCATTTTTGCTGTACGCTTTGTGCTGTGTTAATTGCTGTTATGAAAATTATGAAATGATATTTAAATACCCCATTTAATTCTCTCCTTCAGTTTAACAATTGAAGTTCTCCTTCAGTTTGGCAAGACAGGTATCTTGAATTTGTCAGACCAGTTTCATTCTTGTACTTTATTCACTGAGGTTAAATTATAAAGTAGTTGTATTGAAAGTATACATTGTGCGGGATTAAATTGTACTCATTGGGATGATGCAAGATTCAAAGCTATGGCTGTGTGACATTAGTTAACACCAGCTTGTCTGTCAGAGTGGGCATTCATTCATTCATTGGTTTCTCTGTTTTTTGTTATTTTTTTGGACAGCAGAAACTCATTGAGGGATGCTCCAAATCACCCTGAAAAGGTCAGTCAGACCAATTGACTCATAGGATCTTTGGACCAAAATGGATGGGACTCATTCACAAAAAGGCACCAAACATATTAAGAGACCTCAATGAAGTATAGAGTGAAGTTAACCAGACAGAATGGACAAACACCCACATGCCTGTATTTGGGTGGCATGGTCGTTCAGTGGTCAGCACTGCTGCCTCACAGTGCCAGGGACCTGAGTTCGATTCCACCCTCGGGTGATTGTCCGTGTGGAGTTTGCACATTCTCCCCATGTCTGCGTGGGTTTCCTCCCACAGCCCAAAGATATGTAGGCTAGGTGGATTAGCTGTGGAAAATGCAGGGTTACAGGGATGGGATGGGTCTGAGTGGGATGCTGTTTGGACGGTCAGTTTGGACTTGATGGGCCAAATGGCCTGCCTCCACACAGCAGGGATTCTATCTCCCAAGCCGACCCTGAAAGCTCCACATTTGTCAGAGTCTGAAGGCTCTGAGTTGGCTTTAACAGCCATTTCAGAACCCACTGAACTGGAATGGAAACAAGTAATCCCTAATATTCTGATGGACTGACTCAGAAGAAAGATGACAGTGAAGCAGTAAATTTGAGACAGATGCAGAAAATACTGGAACCAATGAGGCAGCATCTGTAGAGAGAGAGCGAGAGAGAGAGAAAGAGACCAAATTCCTGTTTAAAATCAATGACATTTCAGCAAAATGTGAAATCATTATGACAAGCCCGACAATTCCCTTTCTCCTCCATCTCCCCAGGGTTCTTATTTCCTCTCTGAATTTTGTATTTGTTCTTAACCCAGCATGAAGCTCTGTTGGCCGACTATAGCTTATTATCTGCCTTCTATTCGTGAGCATGCTTTAATTGTGCTGCAACCTGTGAAGTGAGTACTTCAACACTGTAATGTCAGCAAAGCAGAGAGTAAGCAAGGTCTGAGAGAAGCTGTGGTTTGCAATCTAATCACATCAAAGTGGGCACAATGGGATATAATTACCAGCAACAACTTCCAGCAAGCTCATCAATCAGAAGTAAAAGCTAATTGTAATCACCACATGAAATAAAATGGTGCGAGGATAGCAACATAGAAATCCATAATGCAATGAGATCATGTACCTATTATAAAATAGATTCATATATAATTTTAATACTTTCAGTTTTTCTAAGCGAGAAATAAAATGATCAGTGGAATTTGATAAATTATTTCCATTTGACATTTACAGTTGAGTTTAAAGCCTAATTCAAGTGGAAACTCTGTGCTGTCATGGAAGACAAATGTTTGAAATATTCACAATCCTTTGTTTAGAATTACAATAAGATTAGCCGTAAAATCCCTCCAATCTGGTTTCTACCCTGCCTCAGTAAAGAAATGGTCCATATCAAAGACAAAAGTAACTGTCTATGTGACTGTAACTAAGGTAAATATTTCCTCTTTGACTTCTCAAACACTCTGCAGCCTTTGACACAGATAACCACACCATTTTCCTCCTTGCCTCACCCTTGTCACTCATTTGGATGGGACTGCTTTCACCTGCTTTGGTTCTTATCCGTCTGAACATAGCCAGAGAAGCACTGGCAATGGTTTCCATTTCTGCTTCTGCACTGTCACCCCTGGTGTCCTGCAAGGATCTATTCTCAGCCCCTCTCCTATTTCTCGTCTTCATGTTGACCATTGGCCAGTAAGGTTTGTAACTAATGGAAGCAAATCCTATCTCACCATTACCTCTCTGTTTTGATTTGACATGATTTATTATTGTCACATATACCAAGGTACAATGAAACATACTGTTTTGCGTGCTAACCAGATAAGTTATACCTTACTTAAGTACATCAGGGTAATAGAACAGAATACAGACTTCTGAAGAAGGGTCCAGACCCGAAACGTCAGCTTTCCTGCTCCTCTGATGCTACCTGACCTGCTGTGTTCACCTAGCTCTACACCTTGTTATCTTAGAATACAGAATATAGTGTTGTTAAGCTGTTGGTTTGTGTATCTAATTGACTTTTGATAATAATAATAATAATCCCAATAGAATAATTGTATTTTTGAAAACGAAAGTTTTTTTCACATCAGACGTGAGCATCGCTGGCTTCCCATCCCTAGTTTCCCTTGAGAAAATGGTGGTGATCTGTTTTCTTGAACCACTACGCACCATGTGTTGTAGGCTGACCCATGTTGTCATTAGTGAGTGAGTTCCAGATTTTGACCCAGCAGCACTCAAAAAACAATGATATATTTCCGGGTCTGGAAACTGAGTGGCTTGAAGTGGAACTTGCAGGTGGTGGTGTCCCCATGGATCTGCTATTGTGGTCCTTTGAGTTGGAAATGGTCATGGGTTTGGAAGGTGCCATCTAAAGAGCTTCGGTGAGTTTCTGCAGTGCAGCATCTAGATAGTGCACACTGCTGCTACTGAGTTACATAACAGGGAGTAAAGGCTTGTGGTTGTGATGCCAGCCGAGCAGGGCTGCTTTGACGTGGATGGTGCCAAACTTCTTAAGTGCTGTTGATGAGTAAATTAGATGTTGCATTCTCTCTTATATGTAACATTTTAAAGTTTCTGCCTTGTGCAAAGGCAAAAACTCTCCTGCACTGTTGAAAACTAAGACTCTGATATTTCAGGCCAAATTAGGATGTTGGTGGAGAGTGACTGAAGAACCATACCAGGCCGCATTTAATAAAATTTTGTTCCAGTTTCTCTTTCACCATGTGGCTTTAGGCCCACATCAAAAGGTTTGGGTAAAAAAAAACTGGTCAAAGACAAGGCAAGATCAAGAACTTCTGACTTAGGGTTCTTTAGAATTTGTTTAATGCATATTAATATTAACTATTAGTATACATGATAATCCAAGATATACCAGGCTCCACTCTTATTGTTCCATTATTAAGACTGCTCTCTGCATGTGTTTCTCTCTTCATTCCAAGCTAATTCTGCCCACAGTGCACTGTTTGTGCCCAGTTCCTTAACACCATCATGAGGTGCAGAAAAGGCCCATTGGCCCGTCGAGTATGCACTGACATAACTACCACTAAAAGTGCGCTAATCCCAATTTCCTGCACTTGTTCCATATCCTTGAATGTCAAGTGTCCATCAAAATATTTTTTAAAGGTTGTAAGATTTCCAGCCTCCATGACCTTCTCAGGCATTGCATTCCAAACTTCCACCACCTGCTGAATGAAAAGGTTTTCTTTCCCAAATCCCCTTTAAATCTCCTGCCCCTTACACTATAACTATGCCCTCTTGTGATTGACCCCTCAAACAAGGGGAACAGCTGCTCTTTATTCACCCTATCTGTACCCCTCATAATCTTATATATTCCTCAATTGTGTCTCCCCTCAGCCTTCTCTGCTCCAAAGAAAACAATCTAAGCTGTTTTAGCCTCTCCTTAAAGCTCAATTTCTCCATCCCAGGCAACATCCTGATGAACCTCCTCTATAGCTATCACATCTTTCCTCTAAAGTGACCAGAACTGCACACAATACTCCAGTTGTGTCCTGACCAACGCTCTGTGCAACTCCAGCATTACCTCCTTTCTCTTATACTATATGTCATGACCAATGAAAGCAAGTGTCCCATGTGCTTTCTTTTTTATTATCCTATTCATGTGCCCTGCCGACTTCAAGAATCTGTGAATAATTATCCCAAGGTCTCTCAATTTCTCTAAGCAACCCAGTGCCTTGCCATTCATTAAATACTCCCTCATCTTGTTTCTTCTTCTGAAATGTATCACCTCGCAGTTATCAGGGTTAAATATTATCTGCTACTGGTCTGCCCGTCTGACCAACCCAACTATATCTTCCTGTAACCTACAACCGTCTTCTTTGCTATTAACCACTCTACGAATCTTAATGTCATCTTCAAATTTGCTTAACATTCCCCCACATTTTCTATATTGTTTATGTATGTAACAAACAATAAGGCTCCCAGTATTGATCCTTGTGGTACACCACTGGATACCAGCCTCTAGTCGTACAAACAGCCTTCTACCACTATCCTTTGTGTCCTATTACTAAGCCTGTTTCTGATCAATCTTGCCAGATTTCCCTGAATTCCATGTGTTTTAATCTTCTCAATCAGTCTCCCATGTGGGACCTTGTCAAATGCTTTACTAAGATCCATAAAAACCACAACCAGTGAACTTCCCTCATCCACACACTTGATCACATTTTCATAAAATTCTAACAAATCTGTTAGGCATGACCTCCCTCTGACAAAGCCATGCAGACTATCCCTAATTAACCCATGCTTTTCCAAGTGGGTATTGATTCGATCCCAATAATTTCCCTACCACTGACATGAGACTCAATGATCTATAACTTCCTGGTTCATCTCTACCACTCTTCTTAAAAGGTGGAACTACATTTGTCATCCTCCAGTCCTTTTACACTTCCCCTGTGGCCGGACGGGAATTAAACATTTTTGTCAGAGCCCCTACAATTTCTTACCTCACCTCCCACAGCAACCTGGGATGCAATTCATCAGGGCCAGGGGTTTTGACTGTTTTTAAACCCAACAGAGCCTCTAATACCTCCCCATTTCCTATGTCAAACTGTGCAAGTTCCTCACAGTCCCTTTTCCTGAATTCCGTACCTATGTTCTCCTTTTCCACAGTGGAGGCCAAAGAAGCATTCATTTAACACCCTTCCAATATCCTGTGGTTTCACACATAGGTGCCCCCTTGGTCCCTCATGGGTCCTACTCTTTCCCTGGTTAACCTCTTTCCTTTAATGTATTTATAAAATATTTTAGGATTCTCCCTAATCCTGTTTGCAAGTCCTTTTTTCATGCTCCCTTTTTGCTCTTCTAATTGCTTTTTTCAGTTCCCTCCTGCATTTCCTGTATTCCTCTAGGACCACAGCTAAATTGCTCCCTTTGGACTTGCTAAAAGCCCTACTCTTCTTTATCCAGTCCTGGATTGACCTAGACATTCAGGGTTCTTTGAATGAATTGCTTCTATATTTCCTTCTAAAGGGTACATGTTGGACCTGTACTCTCCCCAGCTCCTGTTTGAATGCCCCCATTGTACCACTGTAGACTTACCCACAAGTAGCTGTCCCCAGGCTACAGTAGATAGATCCTGCTCTATCTTAATAAAACTGCCTTCCCCCAATCCAAAGCTGTATTTTGAAGGCCATACTTTTCGTTGTGCAGAACAAATTTGAATCTTACCGTGTTGTGGTCGCTGTCACCTCAATGCTTCCCCACTGCCGCATTTGTCTGGCTTCTTTCCCCAGAATCGGATCCAGCGCTGCGCCACCCCTCATTGGGCCTTCTACGCATTGATATAAAAACTCCCCTGGATACATTTCAAGAAATCTGCCCCATCTAGACACTTAACGTATGACTATCACAATTCATGTTGGGAAATGTCAGGAATCACACAACACCAGGTTATAGTCCAGCAAGTTAATTTGAAAACACAAGCTTTTGGAGCCTCACTCCTCCTTCAGGTGTTACTGAAAGGGGTAGTATCAGACACAGAATTTGTAAGTAAAAGAGCAAAGGTTCACACTATTGATGAGGATATATTAAACAAACCTAAGATGCTCTTAAATTTTTAACCAGTTAGAAGATGTAATTGATTAATATGATGTAATTCCCCAAAATCCTTTGAAGTCACTGTCCTAAGAGAAATAAATGTTTTATCAGTGTAAAGAAGAGGTGCCATTTCAGGTCAGACAATGCATGTTAGATGTGAGGCCTTGTTTAGAATCTGTCTTGGTTTGGAGTCAGACTGGTTTTATTTCTAGAGTAGGAATTTATTATATGCCGCATTGACTGATGTCTATAAATTGTGTGTTTTTTGAACAAAATAGAGTATAGAGTGTATGTGCAAATACAATTTCGTTCCATAGTTTTGTGTTTGTGTGTGTGTGAGAGAGAGAGGGACTGTTTGTGTGTGTGTGTGTATGTGTGGGGGAGAGAGAGAGAGAGAGAGAGAGAGTGTGTGTGTGTGTGTGTGTGTGTGTGTGTGTGTTTGTGTGTGTGTGTGTGTGTGTGTGTGTGAGGGAGAGAGAGAGTGTGTGTGTGTAAGAGAGAGTGAGAGTGTCTCTGTGTGTGGGAGAGAATGTGTGTGTGGGAGACAGTGTGTGTTTGTGTGTTTATATGTATGCGTGTGTGCGAGTGTGTTTGTGTGAATGAGTGTGTGTCTCCCTCACACCCACACACAGACATGTGAATCTATGGGGCAAATTTGTATTTGCAGATACATTCTATTTTGTTCAAAATGCACACAATTTCTAGATAGGCAGTCAATGTGGCATTTTATAAATTCCTACTTTAGAAATAAACCCAATCTGACTCCAAACCAAAACACAAACAGATTCTGAACAAGGCCTCACATCTAACACTGCAGGCTAGGCAGCATCAGAGAGCAGGAAAGTTGACGTTTTGGGTCGGGACCATTCTCCTGAAATGGGGGAGGGGGAAGGGAGCCCAGCGTCTGCAGTCCTTACTATCTCATATCTAACATGCATTATCCGACCTAAAATGTCACCTCTTCTTTACACTAATAGAACCTTTAGTTCTCTCAGGACTGACTTGAAAGAAATTCAGGGATTTGCATTTACATATTAATCAACTAAAACCTTCTAACTGATTAAAGATTTAACAGCATCTTCGGTTTGTTTAATATATCCTCATCAGTGGTGTGACCATTTGATCTTTTACTTATAAATTCTGTATCTGATACTAACCTCTCTCACTAACACCTGACGAAGGAGCACCACTCTGAAAACTTGTGTTTTCAAATAAACCTGTTGGACTATAACCTGGTGTTGTGTGATTTATGACCTTGTCCACCCCAGTCCAACACCAGCACCTCCACATCATGTGATGGAAAAGTTGAAATCCCCTGGTATAATTACACAATTATTACACCTACACATATCCGTGAACTGCCTACATATTTGCTCCTCCATTTCCTACTGACTCTTTGGGGGTCTGTAATACCCTTCCAGTAAAGTTGCATGTACCTTAACATTCCTAAATTCTACCCATAAAGCTTCGTTTGGGGACCCTTCCATGATGTCAGCTGTCCTTATTGCAGTAAACCTCTTTAATTAATAGTGCTATCCCACCACCCTTTTTACACCCTCCTCTGCCTCGCCCAAAGATCCTACACCCCGGAATGTTGAGTTGCCAGTCCAACATTTGCCCCAGTCATATTTCTGTGATGGCAACAATATCATTCTTCCATGTGTCATTCCACACCATTAATTTGTCAGTTTTACCTATTACACTCCTAGCATTAAAGACCATCCAGCCTTGCCTCACACTCTCAACTCTCCACATAGCTGAACTCACTGTGATTTGTTTCCTTTGCTGTATCATGACGTGCCTCTGTTTCATCAATATTCTGTGTCCCCTCTCCCTGGCACACTCGTTTAAACTCATCCCAACAGCCCTAGCAAACCTGCCTGCAAGGATGTTGGTCTCAATGTGGTTCAGGTGCATACTGTCCCATTTGTACATGTCCCACCTTCCCCAACAACGGTCCCAGTGATCCAGAAATCTAAAAAAACTCCCTCTCGCGCCAACTCTTGAGCCACACATTCATCTGTCCTATTTTCCTTTGTCTGAACCCATTGGCATGTGGCACTGAGGATAACCCTGAGATTATAATCATTTATTTCCTGCTTTTTAATCTACTGCTTAGCTCTCTGAATTCTTGATGCAAGACCTCACTGCTCACTTCGCCCATATCGTTGGTACCAACATGTGCCATGACCTGTAACTCATCGCCCTCACCTTTCAGGATGCCCTGCAGCCGTTCAGTGACTTCCCTGATCCTGGCACCAGGGAGGCAGCACACCCTCCTGGAGTCACGTCTTCGTCCACAGAAATGCCTATCTGCTCCGCTGATGGAAGAATCCCCTATTACTATCGCTCTTCCTTTCCTCTTCTTTCTCCCCAAACCCCCACACAGCCATTTGTGTTTCCAGAAGCTTATCTCTGACTTCCATTCCTCCTGAGGAACCAGCACCCTCCTCAGCTTCCCAAATGGAATACCAGTTAGGGAGTGGGACCCCAGGCGACACCTGCATTACCTGCCTGTTCTTTCTGGACTGCCTGGTGGTCACCCATTCCCTTCTTTCCTCTATACCCTTGAGCTGTGGTGTGACCACCTCTCTAAATGTGCTATCCATGTAACTCCCAGCCACGGGGTCTGTAACCGCTACTCAAGCTTCGAGACCTGAAGCTCTAGCTTCTTCACCTGGGAGCACTTCCTGTCCATGTGGTCATCTAGGACCCTGGCAGTGTCAAGCCACATGTGACAAGCCACACATTCTACTCAGCTTTTCCTAACATCTCTTAAACTTACAATTAAAGCCTTGTAGAATTATTAGTCGTATTTTGTTTGACTTCCTACCCTATCACTACAGTTATGAAAAGGTTAAATGTAGCTAAATTTCCACTGCTGTAAACCTGTAGGTTAAGAAAGGGTTAACCAGTAAATGTCAGGTGCCCAGTACGCATCAATCCGGAGCCTTTCTCATCTTTTGAAGTTATGTCGTCAACAGGACCTGCTTTGAAGATTCTTGTGGTGTTCCTGCTTAATCCATACCATGACAGATTTATAGGGTTACCAGTTACTGTGTTACTACCTCCCCACTGCTGCTGCGATGTCTCCTAACTGCTAATCCAAGCGAAGTATCCTGTAAAGACTAGACCCTAATCCACTCCACACTAGATTTATAGGCTCACCGGTTGCTCCCAGGTCCTAGACCCCATCCATAACAGTTCTTGTCTGGCAACTGGCCAGAGCAGTAGTCGCTAGGGAACTGCAAGAGCACGAGACTGAGGTCCAGCGCTAATGATCAAGAGGAAGAAAGGACAAATCAATAGGAGCAATTCGGGGAAAATTGGAAATTTTCTCAGGGGGGCGACAGGCCATTATTGAGAAGGGAAGCAGCAGTGTCAGCAATTGGGAGGTCTAGGGCAGCAGTCGGCGGTATTTGGAGCTGGGGGAGATTTCCTTGAGGAGTTGGTGTCTCCTTTTCGTCCACAAGTTGCACAAGAAAATGCCTTTAACTCCTGGAGGTGGCAATGCCAACCTGCTGTTCAGTCCCAGTTCCCATCCCTTGGGAGGTCAACAGCAGCAAATTCTAAATCCAACTTCCAGTTCCACTGTGGGAACCTAAGTACAGTAATTAAGTGCTCCGTCTCACTATTGGGATCACCCAGAAGTACTGATATATATCGCTGTAGAGAAAAAGACACTAAATGTGATAGAATCACTGAATCATTACAATACAGAAGAGGCCTTTCAAAATCATCGAATCTGTACCATCAATAATATCCTCCTACCTACACTAGCCCCACTTTCCCACACAAGGCCCATCTCCTTCCATGTTATGACACTTCAAGGGCTTATCCAAGTACTTTTTAATGGTTGTGACATTTCCTACATCTACCAACCTCCCAAGCAATACAGTCCAAATCCCACCACCTTCTGAGTAAAAAAGCTGTTCCTCAAATCTTTGCTAAACCTCCTGTCTATCACTTTAAAATTATGCCCCCCTTGTGTTTAGTGTGTTGTCACCATCCAATGTTTTGACCTTTTCCACAAAACACATGTTCATCGCTGAGAGAGGAGGCGTTAATCCTTAGACCTAAGCTACGACTTCAATCCCGATTTCTGTTTCTGCATTCCATATTGCTCCCTAATGTGTTCCCTGTATTTCATGCATCCTGCATTGATTGTCCAGTGATTATCTACTCTGTGTAACTTTGAGCTGGTGCAGATTGATTGACCCTGGCTTTGATAAAAAAAAAAGACAAGCTTTTTTCTGAATTTACACCCACTCAGCCAATCATTGGGGAATTGATCACCATGTAACTGCTTTTATTTTCACAGGAAATACCAATTTTACGAGCTGCAGCACTTATTAAAGAATATAGAATTAGTTCTCCCCGTGTAACAACCAAACATTGTCCTGTTGTCATGCCCAATGATTAATAATGTAATAATGCTGTGTTCTAGGTCAGTACCATAAACGGAAGAATTGCTGCAGCCACATTCATCTCTCTCTCATACCCATATACACAGACACACTCTCTCTCTCACTCTCACACAAACACACACACACACTCAAAAACACACAAACTCACACACACACACCCTCCCAAAGGACTATCACCACCTCCCGATGTCAGTCTCATTTGATTAAGTAGTCTTGAAGTCTTCTGTTTTTCAAGACCCATTAGTGGAACTCTCTTCCCTGGACGGCAATGGAGTTTGGTTCATTGAATAGGTTCAAGACTGAGTTAGATGGATTTTTGATCAACAGGGAATTCAAATGTAATGGGCCAGGGTGAACTGACAGAAAAGTGCAGATGAATCCATAAGCAGAGCCATGATCATATTGACTGAAAGAGCAGACCTGAGGGACTGAATGGCCAAGCGCCGCTCCTATATCTTGCTTTCTTACAATTTGTTGAGGTTGGTTGGCTCGCCGAGCTGGTTTGTTGTTCCGCAGACGTTTCATTACCGTGCTGGGTAACATCCTCAGTGCAGCCTCCAATGAAGCATCGGTGTGTTTTCCCACCTGGTTTGTAAACTCTGGAGTCTGTTGAGATGGATTGCCTCACTTCCGGTTTTCCTTCGTAGTGGAGTGTATATGGGGTCGAGTTCTATGTGTTTATTAATGGCTTTCTTCGTGGGGTACCAGGCTTCTTGGAATTCCTGTGCCTGTCTCTGCTTAGCTTGTCCCAGGCTCTTGGTGTTGTCCCAGTCGAAGTAGTGGTCCTCCTTGTCTTTGTGGATTGAGATGAGTGAGTATTGGTCGTGTCTTTTTGTGGCTAGTTGGTGTTAGTGTACCCTTGTTGTTAGTTTCCTTCCTGTTTGTCTGATGTAGTGTTTCTCACAGTCTCTGCAGGGAATCTTGTAGATGACATTGGTCCTGTCCTTGGTGAGGAGTGGGTCTTTAGTTTGTGTGAGCAGTTGTTGTAGGGTTGATGTGGGACTTGTGTGCCACTCTGATGTCCAGCGGTCATAGGAGTCTTGTGGTTAGTTCTGATGTGTTCCTGATGTAGGGTAGTGCGATGAGTGTGTCGGGGCATGTTGTATCTTCCTGATGTTGTTTGTGTAGGCACCTTCTGACCCAGTTTTTTGGATATCCATTATCTTTGAAAGCCTGGAAGAGGTATTCTTCTTCCTCTTGGCGTAGTTCTGTGTTGCTGCAGTGTGTTGTTGCACATTACTCCACGAAGAAAGCCATCAATAAACACATAGAATTCGACCCCATCTCCCTTCCACTACAAAGGAAAACTGGAAGTGAGGCAATCCATCTCAATGGACTGCAGAGTTTGAAAACCAGGCAGGAAAACACACCGGCGCTTCATCGGTGGCTGCACTGAGGATGTTACGCAGGAGGATAACGAAACATCTGCGGAACAACGAACCAGCTCGGCAAGCAAACCAACCCCAATACCCACACCCTGAACTACAACTCTACTTCAAAAGCTTTCTTACAATTTCCCCAAATTGAACTTGGCTATGTGTCCTGCAGGCCGATGCTGTCTGAAGTGTGTCTTTCAGTTGATCTAAATTGAGTTTGACAACAAACGCATTGGGTTGCAGACTTTGCACAGCAGTGGTGGCGTTCCTACCTCTGGGACAGTAGGCCTGGGTTCAAATCCCACCTGCTCCAAGGCAAGTTATAACCTACTGGAACAGGTTGATGAGGAAAACATCTGAGAAATATTAGGCTGAATTTTCCTGGCCCTCACAGGAGGAAGGCAGTAGACGCAGGGAGTAAATTTGTGGGGAGCCACGTCAAATTCGCTCCCTGATCTTACCATCACTGCTGGGGAACTTTTACCAACTGCCTGTCCCAGAGCGTCAAACATTCAATCCCCAATGATAAAGCCCCAGTTGAGGGCCATTTGACAAAATCATTGGAACGTGGGGAGGATGCTCGCAAAATGGAGGTGGCCCTGCCAGCAGCAATCTGGGAATGGGGGATAATTTTAAAAAGTGAAGAGAGGGTCGCAGGCAAGGAAGGCCAGGTGACCTGAACAATTTCCCCAGAAGTGTTACCTCTCAATCCAACATTTGTTCCTGTATTTTCCTTCGAGATTTATTAAATTCACCCACATTCAACGAGTGTGGGTAGGTTTATTGCTCATCTCTAATTGCCCTTGGGAAGGAAATGATGCCGTCCCTTCTTGAACCACTCTCTGGGGTATAGTGAAACTCACAGTGCTGTTAGGGAGGGCATTCCAGGACTTGGACTCAGTGATACTGAAGGCACAGGAATATTGTTCCAAATCACGATAGTGTATGAGTTGAAGTACAAGCTATAGAACAGATAATACTGCAACTTATGACCGATTCATATGTATCTGCATCCTGCAGCCCTATACCTGCCTAACAGTAAAGTGGAGTCGCAACATTATATACGCATAGCTCATGGAGGCCTTAAAGATGAAAAGCAAGGCACTGAACAGGCATTGTCGTGTTGGCCATGCCTCCAGCAGAATATTTGTATCTGATTTGTCAATGTTTATGTAAGCTCCCCTAAAATATGAACTGGCCATATGTAATGTGGTATTGAAGTAGAGATAATAGGTACTGCAGATGCTGGAGAATCCGAGATAACAAGGTGTGGAGCTGGATGAACACAGCAGGCCAAGCAGCATCATAGCAGCAGGAAAGCTTGACGTTTCGGGCCTAGACCCTTCATCAGATGAAGGTCTGGGCCCGAAACGTC